>SJYV01009358.1:879350-954146 GCA_006410875.1 Neotragus pygmaeus | reverse complement strand
CACACAGTCAAAGGCTTTGGCCTAGTCAGTAAAGCAGAAGTAGTTGTTTTTCTGGAACTCTTGTTTTTTCAATGATCCAGTGGATGTTGGCAATTTGATCTCTGGTTCCTCTGCCTTTCCTAAAACCAGCTTCAACATCTGGAAGTTCATGGTTCACATATTGCTGAAGCCTGGCTTGGAGAATTTTGAGCATTACTTTACTAGCGTGTGAGATGAATGCATTTGTGTGCATTCTTCTTCACTGCCTTTCTTTGAGATTGGAATGAAAACTGACCTTTTCCAGGCCACTGCTGAGTTTTCCAAATTTGCTGGCATATTGAGTGCAGCACTTTCACAGCATTTTTGGGTGTTAGTTCTAAAAAGTCTTATAGGTCTTCATAAAACCACTCAACTTCAGCTTCTTCAGCATTACTGGTTGGGGTATAGACTTGGATAACTGTGATATTGAATGGCTTGTCTTGGAAATGAGCAGAGTTCATTCTGTCATTTTTGAGATTGCATCCAAATACTGCATTTTGGATTCTTTTGTTGACCATGATGGCTACTCCATTTCTTCTGAGGGATTCCCGCCCACTGTAGTAGATATAATGATCATCTGAGCTAAATTCATCCGTTCCAGTCCATTTTAGTTCGCTGATTCCTAGAATGTCGGCGTTCACTCTTGCCATATCCTGTTTGACTACTTCCAATTTGCCTTGATTCATGGACCTAACATTCCAAGTTACTATGTAATATTGCTCTTTACAGCATCAGATCTTGCTTCTACCACCAGTCACATCCACAACTGGGTACTGTTTTTGCTTTGGCTCCATCCCTTCATTCTTTCTGGAGTTATTTCTCCACTGATATCCAGTAGCATATTGGGCACCTACAGACCTTGGGAGTTTCTCTTTAAGTATCCTATCATTTTGCCTTTTCATACTGTTCATGGGGTTTACATGTATATATAAATATCACTTTAATATTTGAAGTGATATTTATATCACTTTACATACATGTATATATATATATATATATATATATATAAAACTTCAATATTTGTGGTGAATTAAAAGATAATGTTATCTTTTCCCATATTTTCAATCATGAGCTCATTTGACCTATATTATCGAAGAGATCAGTGTTTTCTGATTTCTTTTAGTAGAGTAATTGAAAAATAGGAAAGAAGAATTTATTAACAAAACTCAGCATAATAACTGACCCTGAAACTTCTAGTTAGTGTGGATAGATTTGCTTAGAAGTTATTTCCTTCCAAATAATTTTAATCAAGTTATTTTTTAATGGAAGCATAGTTTGTATACAGTGAAATGCATGGATTTTTAGTGTTAGAGTTCAGTGAATTTTGATATATTTGTATGTCTCTGAAGCCATCAATTTGATCAAGGTACGGAATATTTTTACCACCAGAGAAATATCCCTTCTGTGTATGTGATCTGAATCATGAATTGAGAAATATTTTAGTAATGATTGTGTATCTTGCTGCAGCCAAGTCTGTCTGTTAGAGAGCAGATGCAGAGCTATTGTGGAATGGGATTTAGCAGGCCCTGATATATTTTTTTTTCCCCTCTTCTAGGAAAGAATGCCAGAGAAAGAGATGAAGGGAAGAGTTGAGAATGTATGTAATGGACTGATTAGTGATGTTTTATGGAATCCAAGATGAGAGAAATGAGAATATAAAGGGAATAAGAGGATTTTAAAAACTGTGCCAGTGGAATTGAAATCCAAACGTCTTTGGGGTTGGGATTCTAAAGTACATGATCTGGAAAAATAGAAATTGGTAGGGAGAGGGTAGGCTGTGAAGATTTTGGAAGTGATGCAGTGAGTAGTTGTTAATGAAAGTTTCTAAAACCTTAGGATTCAGTTGCTGAAGTGGAGAGAAAAAAATAAATTGTTGGAGATTAAGGAGGTCAGTGAATAAGAGGCCAAGGTGTTGAGTGGATATTGACCTGAATATTGAAATTGCTGAGAATAATGACAGGAGTAATCATGGTTGCAAGACAAGAGAGAGAGAGGGATCCAAAGGCTTATGGTGACCACAGCATCACCATCTGTACCACTGGAGTATGGGACCCCGGGGTACAGTCTGATGGGCTGTGATTCATGAATCTGTGGGTTTATGGAAAGAAGGAAGAAAAAGTATTTCTAGAAGCAGCCATGGGGAACAGAGACATCCGTTCTGTCTCCAGGCCCGTGATACCACATAGGACATAAGTGGGAAAGCAGCCATTTGGGGCTACAGGAGACAGCATATTCAGGGAAAAGCCAAATTTAGTAGATGAAGAAGTTGGAATTAATACCTAGAAAAGAGTTGAAGGCCCTGGAGAAGTGGTAGAAGAGTGAGTTTCAGAGAGTGCAGTGCAAAAGTCTGGAAAGTCGAAGAAGATTTTGGATTAGGGAATGGGCAGCACTATACAACGGAACTGGAGAAGGAAATGGCAACCACTCCAGTATTCCTGCCTGGAAAATCCCTTGGACGGAGGATCCTGGCGGGCTCCATACAGTCCATGGGGTTGCAAAGAGCTGGACAAGACTGAGCGCCTGAGCACACACACAAACACACACAGCAGTTGCCTCCCTATTTTCTTCTCTCCCTCTTCCTGCCTTAGTGGGACACTTCTGTTCTTGTACCTTAGAACTTTATCTTCCCACAGCTGACCTGAAAATTTAATTCTCAGAGCCCAACCCTTTTTTCTCTTCTCAGCAGCTCCTCTCTGCCTGACACTCAAATGTATCAACTTATGTGTTTTTGTTTTTTTTTTCTCTTTGCAAGTTAAACATGGAAAAGACAAAAATAGAAGAGGTCATTAATCCCTGTAAGAAAAACATGTCAGGGTGAGACAATGAAGTTCCATTATAAGGGCAAGCACAGTGTTGATTTTTAGCAAGTTGACCCAAGATCATCCTTTGTTAAATAGCTATAATGTAGGTCACAGTTTGGATCATGCAAATATTAGGAAATACTTATTGGACTTATAAATTTCTTATTAATGAATGTAATATTAGTAATAAACTTGAACTCGACTCAGCCACTTCATTTGGCAGTATCATGCTAGTAAACTCTATGTTTAGATAAATAGGAACAAGAGGCAATGAAAAAAACTTGCCAAAGGGCCCTTTGCCTACTCGATAAGCCAGTTTTCTTAATTTGTTTTCTATGTCTTTACTCATTTTCTCATTTACTGCAACATCTTCTGGTTCTGGAAGTAAAGAAGGTTACGCAGAAAATTGTAATTAAAATTTTCCTTAAGTTCAGTCACCAAAGAGTTGGGCTTAGAGGCAAAGCAAATGTTTAGTGGTATAACAAGTGGGAATCTTCCAAATTTATTCAGAAGATTGCAGTACATCTGACCTGGAAAATCTGAAATGAGAGAAAGTGTAGCCTTACTAAAGTATGTCTCACAGATAAGTAAATATAGTAGAGAATGCTTTCTCTTTTTAGTGATGTATGGAGTAATTTTTGAGATATTTGTTAATTTTTTTTCTGTAAATTTGTTTTCTCCTGCTCAATTCCAAGAAACTAGTAAAACCTTTGTACTACCTTGCCCCTAGGAAAGATTGTATCACAGGGTGAAAGAAAGAATTGCTTATAAACTACAAAGCATGTCATAAAGATAAAAGAGCAACATGGAGACAGCTTGGGCAATGGGAATCTCAGTAATAACTGTAGTGGCTGTGAGAGTGGAGGGGCCTTCCCATTGCTTTTGTTCTTGATAAGACTCCAGGACCTTTGCAGAGCACTGGCTGCTGCTGCTGCTGCTAAGTCGCTTCAGTCGTGTCCGACTCTGTGCGACCCCATAGACGGCAGCCCACTGGGCTCCGTCATCCCTGGGATTCTCCAGGCAAGAACACTGGAGTGGGTTGCCATTTCCTTCTCCAGTGCATGAAAGTGAAAAGTGAAAGTGAAGTCGCTCAGTCGTGTCTGACTCAGCGACCCCATGGACTGCAGCCCACCAGGCTCCTCCATCCATGGGAGTTTCCAGGCAAGAGTACTGGAGTGGGATGCCATTGCCTTCTCCGCAGAGCACTGGGGAATTGTCCAAATACTTGAATTTAAATTTCCCATTATTTTGGCCTGATGGACCTTATAAATGGAATTAATTTTTTGTTTGTTTGTTGTTTCTGTTATCATTATTATCATTTATTTTTACCTCAGGGTACTAAATAGGACAATCTTTGATTCATGATATACTACCATCACTGCTTATTCAAGGCTTTCATTTATTTTACTTTATATGTTCATTAAAAATAGGAAATTATATGAACCCACTGCCCAATTTAAGAACTGGAATCTAATGTACATCTATTTCATCTTGCTTATGCTAAAGCTGAAACTCCAGTACTTTGGCCACCTCCTGCGAAGAGTTGACTCATTGGAAAAGACTCTGATGCTGGGAGGGATTCGGGGCAGGAGGAGAAGGGGACAACAGAGGATGAGATGGCTGGATGGCATCACTGACTCAATGGATGTGAGTCTGAGTGAACTTCGGGAGTTGGTGATGGACAGGGAGGCCTGGCGTGCTGCGATTCATGGGGTTGTAAAGAGTCGGACAGGACTGAGCAACTGAACTGAACTGATTCCATTTTTTTGGTTTGCCATTCGAGTGGCCATTATTTTGAATTTTATGTTTATCCTTACCCTGCCTGTTATTATATGCCTGTCTCTACTGCTGCTGCTAAGTTGCTTCAGTCATGCGATCCCATAGACGGCAGCCCACCAGGCTTCACCATCCCTGGGATTCTCCAGGCAAGAAAGCTGGAGTGGGTTGCCATTTCCTTCTCCAATGCATGAAAGTGAAAAGTGAAAGTGAAGTCGCTCAGTCGTGTCTGACTCTTAGCGACCGCGTGGACTGCAGCCTACCAAGCTTCTCCATCCGTGGGATTTTCCAGGCAAGAGTACTGGAGTGGGGTGCCATTGCCTTCTCTATATTACATGCCTATCTTACCCTAAAATTTTTTTTGTTTGTTTACTTTTGCTTCCTTTTGATTTTTATAAAAAGAATATCATAATATATGTGTCTTCTGGGAGTCGCTTCTTTCATTCATCATTATCACAGTAAGATTCTTGGATGATTCATCTATGTGTTACATATGCCTCCCTCGTGAAGAAGTCAGTAAAGCATCTGCCTACAATGGAGGAGACCTGGGCTCGATCCCTGGGTTGGGAAGATCCCCTGGAGAACGGCATTCTCCAGTATTCTTGCCTGGAGAATCCCCATGGACAGAGGAGCCTGGTGGGTTGCAGGCCATGAGGTTGCAAAGAGTTGGACACGACTGAGCGACTAAGCACAGCACACAGCACTGTGCCACACGTAGCTTGGTTCTCTAATCTTCATTGATATTTGATATTTCTCTAATAGTTAATGTTGCAGTTTTTTGAAACTTCTATCATGGACATCTGGTTTGTTTCCAGATTTGTGCTATCATTAACAATACTGCTGACTGTTTTCTGGTACACATTTGCTAAACTTCTCTTGGGCAAATACCTAGGAGTGGAATTGCTGGTGTATTGAATATGCAAATATTCAACTGTATAAAATAATGGTAACTAGTTTGCCAAAGCGATTATTCTGAGTTATATCCTGTTAACAGTGTATGAGAGCCTATTGCTCTACAATCTCTGAAATACTTGGTTTTTAGTTTCTGCCCATTGAATGAATGTAAATCCTGCCAGTTTTTATACTTCCTGATTAATTGAGCTTCACTTCATATGCTTCTTAGTGATACATGTTTTCTATTCTGTAAAATGCTTATTCAGATATTTTGCACAATGTTCACTTATTTTTGTATTTTTATTATTGATTCAGAGGAGTTCTTAATTATAAATTATACCAAATTTTTAATCTTTTCTCTCCTATTAAGTGTTTTGTGATAGCTTAGGAAATCACTTTCTACCCTAACACTAGGAAGATGTTCATCTATGTGTTCCTCTTAAAATTTTAAACTTTTTATTTCAATAAGACATCACCACTTCTATTCAGTATTTCTTAGGATTTCTACCTAGTTCTGTAAGGGAAGGAATGAATTAAAAGTTGTAAGGAATGAATTGAAAGTCATAAGGATAAGAAAAACACTATCACTTTCTGATAATGATTATCTACTTAAAATTCCCCTAAATTGAGTAAACAAATTATAATAGGGGAGTTGAACAAGGCAGCTGAAGATGAGATCAATACAAATTTTATTATATTCTATTAACCAAAATCAAACAGAATAACAATTAACTATGAAATATACTATTTTACATGATTGAAAATATGAAGTATAATACTTAAGAAATAAATCTAACACTAGTTATGCAAAACTTACATATAGAAAACTATAACATTTTTGAAGAATATTTTGAAAGATTAGTAGCAGAGAAGTATACCATGTTCATCATGGAAAGATGTCATAAAAACCTTAATTCTTCCTGCAAAGATCTATGGATTTAATGTTCACTCAGTCATGTCCGACTCTTTGTGACCCCATGAACTACAGCATGCCAGGCCTCTGTCCATCACCAACTCCCAGAGTCCACCCAAACCCATGTCCATTGAGTCAGTGATGCCATCCAACCNCCACTGTTTCCCCATCTATTTGCCATGAAGTGATGGGACTGGATGCCATGACCTTCGTTTTCTGAATGTTGAGCTTTAAGCCAACTTTTTCACTCTCCTCTTTCACTTTCATCAGGAGGCTCTTTAGTTCTTCTTCACTTTCTGCCATAAGGGTGGTGTCATCTGCATACCTGAGTTATTTATATTTTTCCCAGCAATCTTTTAATGTGACTATAGTCAAAATCCCCAAAGGATTCTTTGTATAACTCAGTAAAGGTCCAAACATAATCAAAATACTTCCTTAAAACATAAAAACATGAAGGAGTTTCTCTCCCAGGTATACAGGCTTTTGGAGCTACTGTAATTGAGATGTGTTTCACACAGGAGCAATAAATTGATGCATGAAATAGAATACAGAATTCAACAAAAGATCCATTCATATATACAATTTGGATATTTTATAGAGGTGGCATGGAAAAACACTTGGGAGAGGAGTTATTATTCAATAGTTACGGCTGAAAGAGTTTGTTATCTACATGGAAAAGATATGAAAATTAATCTCTATACACATCATACATGAAACAACTCTCCATGGATTAAGAATTTAAATAGAAAAGGCATAAATTTAAAACTTTCACTAGAGTTAATTTGTTTTGGAGAAAGGGAACCATAACCCATTTCTGCATAGCCAAATTTGCAGTATCATATTCATATCTAGTTTAAGTATTGAGCCAATACTTATTATAGAACACAGATTTTAGAGAATTCCTTCAATAGAAAATTAAATTTCTATTTCATTTTCTGAAATGATGTCCACCTCTTATCCATTGCTCTTCCCTTTCCAATCCTGCTGATTATCAGAGGAGAAAATCCTAGACTAGATAGTCTATCTCTTGCAAATTCTTTTTAAATAAAGAGAGATATATCTAGAGGAGATGAAGGAATGTTGGGACAGCATTGAAGAAAGAGGCAGCAAATACTAAAACTTTGGGTTCAGAATATATGCATTAACAGTTTTCAGGTGTGGCAGATACTGTTATTTGACTCCTTCAAAACCCATCCCAATTTCTTTTCACTTACCTTCTTCCGTTTTGAAAGCTCTAAAACAGAAAGCTAATTTTTTTCAGACTCCATTTTAACTAGAGGAGCCCATGGAACTCAGTTCAGGCCAATGAGACACACATGTTGAAGTCCCTTGGTGCTGCCACTTCCGTTTTCTCCTGACTGTTGCCTGAAACATAGGTGCCACCCCAGAACCACAGCTGCCATTATTAAGGATGATAGAGCAGAAAAGGAAGGGTCCTGCTCTTTTGATGGATTCCTTGAGGTTCCATACAAGCCCTAGACCTAGCTACCTACAACCTTTTCTTACATAAGTGAAGGATCTCTGTTTCTAAGTCAACATTTCCTGGACTTTCTGATACTCACTATACAGTGCATCCTATAATCACTACACAAGTAATCCTTACTATTTCACATGTGTGTATCTGAATGTGGCAATTATCATTCATTCATATAAATGTATGCAACTCCAGTATACCTCTCCCAAATTTAACAATTCTGGTTGAGAAAGCTTAAATAGTAAACACATAGAGGAATTGAATCTTATAATTAATACATTTTATGTTATAGGTATAAATAGGCCTTTATATTCCTCAAGAAGGAAATAAATAATTTTTATACATTCTGGAACTTTCACAAAAACTGATCATGAATTTGACCACAAAAAAATGTTAATTTTTTAAATGGCCTTGTCAGAGTTTTATGGGTCACATATTCTGATTGTAAATCTATCATATTTGAAATAAATGATAGATTAAACAGAAATTCTGATAGCTTAAAGATATACCTCGAGAAATATTATGTTGGATCAGTGAGAAAATGAAAAAAGGAATGACATGCTATCCAGGAAGCAAGAAAATAAGAATACTTCATCCCCAAAACTATGAAACACAGCAAAAGCTTTACTCAGGAGAAAATCAATAGTTTACATGCCCTCAATATTAAAGAAACAATAGAAAATAGGGGAACTAAGAATTGATCTTAAGAAATTAGAAAAGGAATAGCAAAGTACACCAAAGGAAAATACAGGAAATTGTTAAAGATAGACGAGATTTAATTTAGTAAAAAACAAAACTCTACAGAAAAAGAAAAAAGTAAGTCTAAAAGATGGTTTTTAGATAATAGCAATAAACCAGAAAAGCCTGATTATAAGTGAGAGAACAAAATACAAATGTTTAGGAATGTGAATATAGTACAAATGTGGAAAAGATTAAGAAAAATTATAAAGATTCCACCATCTATTTAACAAATTTGGAGACCTAGAGCAGATGGATGATTTTCTAGCAAAAGATGAAATACCAAATTTGACCTGAGGAAGATGTAAAATCCTTGAAGAGACCAATTACCAAAGACAAGATTGAAAAGGTGAATAAAGATGTACCATTCAGACAGACACCAAGGCCAGATGGGTTCTCAGCCAATTTTTTCTAACCTTTAAAAAAAAGTTTATTCCAGGTTATTTTAACTATTTCAAGCTATAGAAGAAGGCAGAAAAACTTCTCAATTTATTTTCTAAACCTCACAAACTTAATGACAAAATTTTATCAATTACCAATATATTACCTAATATACACCAAAACTCATTTATTAAATAAAATATTGGCAAATATACTATATCAAAAGAATAATATATTATTATTAAGAGGCCACTCCGAAATTCAAATGTGATTCAGTATCAATATAATCTATTATGATATCAATAAATCCAAGAAGAAAAAAAGCATGTGATTGTATGTTTTATGTGTGCATGCTCAATCATGTCCTGCTCTTTGTGACCCCATGACTGTAGCCTGCCAGGCTCCTCTGTCCATGGAATTCTCCAGGCAAAAATACTGGAGTAGGTTGCCATTTCCTCCTTCAAGGGATCATCCTGACCCAGGGATTGAACCCACATCTCTTGTGTCTCCTGCAAATAGATGCTAAAAGGCATTGAATAAAATACAGCAGTTTTCCCTAATAACTCAAACTAGAAAGGAAACTACTTAAAAGTACTACTAAGTTTTACCATATTCCTATAGCACATCCCACTCTAGACAGCAAAACACTAAAACTTTCAATTAAATCAAGAAGAAACTAGCTAGCAGTTTTGTAGTGTTTACTATCTGTGAGATAGTTTTAGGTACTTTACGTATAATATTTTTCAAAATCATATATGAGAGATAGTATCATAATCCCCATGTTAAAGATGGGAGAACTGAGGCATAGAGAGATTAAATAACTTGCCCAGGAACACAAGAACAGCAAGTAGTGAACTTATGATTCAGAGTTAGACAGTTGTGTTCCAGAGACCATGCTCTTAACACTGTACTGTGTAGTCTCTAAATAAAGGTTCTGGTTTTCATTATTACTATTCAATACATTTTGAAGTAGCAGCAACTGTAATACAACAAGAAAATGACAGAAACCTCAGTGTTGGAAGAGATAAGTAGACATTTTGTAGATTGTGTTCAGTGAAAAATCAAAAAACAAAGTACTATTAATATTAATAAGGATATTTGATAAGGTAGCTGGACAAAAGAAAAAATAATGTTTTCCTCATTCTTGCAATAAAGACCTAGAAATGGAAACAGGGGGAAGTATTTCACTTGCAACAGTCATACAGATGAACAGATACACATATACATGGAGGACACTTAAAATCTGGCAAAAATTGGATAGGGAAACCCCATGATATACACAGAAAAGTATGTATACACTATAACCATATTAAAAGACATACAAAGAAGTTTTGAACAAATGGAAAAAATATTTAGCATCTCAATTCTCTGAAATTAATATGTAATGAAATTCCAGTAACAAAATTTTCTAGGCATTAGATAAAATCATCTTGAAGTACAGATAAAAGAATAAATGCCTCAGAAATAGCCAGGAAAATAAATGAAAAATGATGAGGAAATTTCCTTACCAGGCATTCAGCATACAATAATCAATGTAATGGCAACCCACTCCAGTACTCTTGCCTGGAAAATCCCACAGACGGAGGAGCCTGGTGGACTGTAGTCCATAGGGTCACAAAGAGTCAGGCACGACTGAGCGACTTCACTTTCACTTTTCACTTTCATGCACTGGAGAAGGAAATGGCAACCCACTCTAGTGTTCCTGCCTGGAGAATCTCAGGGATGGAGGGGCCTAGTGGGCTGCCGTATGGGGTCGCACAGAGTCGGACGCGACTGAAGCGACTTAGCAGCAGCAGCAGCCATCAATGCAAGATCATGGCATCCGGTCCCATCACTTCATGGGAAATAGATGGGGAAACAGTGGAAACAGTGTCAGACTTTATNTACCATGTGATAGTTTCATAATCAGTCATTTATAAGCAGAAGCACAGTAAAACATAGTTTCTTTTTTGCCTACTACTGTTTTTTAAATTGATTCAAAAGTAAAGACACTCAAAATGAAATACTCCCTGTAGGTTTTCAGTTCTTCTAAATTACTATTTTGAAGATTTTTTTCAAGCAGAAATATAAAATTTTCTTGTATATATATTTTTCTTTTTTCAATCTGGATTCAGCTAAACCACAGGAAGCAAACTGAGTTTTTCAATATTTTGAAGAAAAGGATAGAATTTTACATTGTATCTAAAACTCAAACTTGAGTCCAGTTTAAAAATCTTCGGTGGCCAGTGAGCAGATACATATTTCTTTCTCTTTGTAACCATGTATTTTGAAAAAATAAGAATGAAGAGATGGTGGTAATAGCATTCTTTCAAGATATGAGAGTCCTGTGATATCCTTGGGCTTCACCAGTGGCACAGTAGTAAAGAATCCTCTTTCAGTGTAGGAGATGCAACAGACATGAGTTCGATCCCTGGGTCAGGAAGAAGCTCTAGAGGAGGAAATGGAAACCCACTCCAGTATTCTTGCTGGGAAAAATGGAATGGGCTGAGAAGCCTAGTGGACTGTAGTCCATAGGGTCACAAAGAGTCAGGCACGACTGAGCGACTTCACTTTCACTTTTCACTTTCATGCACTGGAGAAGGAAATGGCAACCCACTCTAGTGTTCCTGCCTGGAGAATCTCAGGGATGGAGGGGCCTAGTGGGCTGCCGTATGGGGTCGCACAGAGTCGGACGCGACTGAAGCGACTTAGCAGCAGCAGCAGCCATCAATGCAAGATCATGGCATCCGGTCCCATCACTTCATGGGAAATAGATGGGGAAACAGTGGAAACAGTGTCAGACTTTATTCTTTTGGGCTCCAAAATCACTGCAGATGGTGATTGTAGCCATGAAATTAAAAGACGCTTGCTCCTTGGAAGGAAAGTTATGACCAACCTAGACAGCATATTAAAAAGCAGAGACATTGTTTTGTCAACAAAGGTCTGTCTAGTCAAGGCTATGGTTTTTCCAGTGGTCATGTATGGATGTGAGAGTTGGACTGTAAAGAAAGCTGAGTGCCGAAGAATTGATGCTTTTGAACTGTGTGTGGTGTTGGAGAAGACTCAAGAGTCCCTTGGACTGCAAGGAGATCCAACCAGTCAATTCTAAAGGAGATCAGTCCTGGGTGTTCATCAGAAGGACTGATACTGAAGCTGAAACTCCAATACTTTGGACACCTGATACGAGGAGTTGACTCATTTGAAAAGCCCCTGATGTTAGGAAAGATTGAAGGCAGGAGGAGAAGGGAGCAATAGAAGATGAGATGGTTAGATGGCAGAACCAACTCAATGGACATGGGTTTGGGTGGACTCTGGGAATTGGTGATGGACAGGGAGGACTGGCGTGCTGCAGTTCATGGGATTACAGGGAGTCAGACATGACTGAGTGACTGAACTGAACTGAATCAATGTAAATGTAGGGAGAGACAAATAATTTGAAATCTCAGGGTACAACAGAATTTAACATTTTATGAGTAGGGATTCAATTCAGTGGGAAAAGGATGGATCATTCAATAAATGGTAGTGACCCTATTCAACGGGATAGGAAAATACAGAGCTGTCTTTGATCAAGCAGTTTTTTTTTTTTTTTTTCCAAGTGGTAGACCAAATAGCCAGGCCATTGGCAATAGCCCAAGCATTCATAGAAACAGAACAAAGTTCATCAAAAGAGTTGCTTCAATAGTTGCCTCAAAGTTCATCAAAGTTGCCTCAAGTTATGAGAATAGCCTTGAGTTCTATCTGCTAGTGGAGCAACTGTGTCCCTTTTGTGTTTGCATAGCAGCTGTTGAGGTTGAGAAGCTATGCAACCCAGCAGACA
This sequence comes from Neotragus pygmaeus, assembly GCA_006410875.1. Classification (NCBI taxonomy): domain Eukaryota; kingdom Metazoa; phylum Chordata; class Mammalia; order Artiodactyla; family Bovidae; genus Neotragus; species Neotragus pygmaeus. The sequence goes on along the minus strand of SJYV01009358.1, from coordinate 941,355 downwards.
CTACTAGATTTCAGCCCATCCATGCCATTAGTGAATTGGGCTCAGGCACTTCAGTGAACCTCTGAACTGAGAATCCAATGAGTCAGCAGTTTCCTTCAGGTGGTAGAATGAGGGGATAAAGTGTTCCCCAAAGAAACAGCTGTAATTTTTTTTCATGTGAAACTGAGGTGTCACTCAGGTCATGATAGATATATTCTTGAATATTTCATTTCCATGTGACAATCACACTTAAGACTACAGGGGGCACCTTTGGGTGGTGACTGCCTCTCTTTACCAGAGGTTTCAACTGAGAAAGTCATCCACTCCAGAGACTGGTAGCTCAAAAGAGTTATTAGTGCTGTGGGACCACAAACACTGACAGCCTGCCGCAGCTTACTGGACTGCTTCCAATGCCCCTTGTTGATTTGGACCTCCCACTGACAATACTAATCTGTGAGTTAGCTGATATAAATACCAAGCAGAACGCACAAGTGAGATGCATACTGTTTCCAACACCAAATTAGAAGTTGATCTTCTTTTTGGTTGCTTCCCACATTTGCACTAGTGCTAAAGAACCAGCCTGCCAGTGCAGGAGACATGAGGTATGGGTTTGATCCCTGAGTTAGGAAGATCCCCTGGAGGAGACCATGGCAACCTGCTCCAGTATTCTTGCCTGGAAAATTCCAGGGACAGAGGAGCCTGGGGGGCTACAGTCCATGGGGTCACAGCGATTCTGACACAACTGAGCACACACTTAATTTTGGTGGTGTGTGGCCATCCTTGACTGCTGAAGGGATGAACATTGTGATTCCACCTACATAGTCCCAAGAAACTTTATTAAGAAAGCAGACTCTGAATTTCATCACAGTTTATCAGCCACCCTGCTGGCTGAAGTGTGATAACACTGCAGTTAGAATAACTAAAACTGCATCTTCTCATTTATTAACCAAAATGATCACCAACATAGTAAAAACTTTGAATGTCAGAGCATAGAAGCATCTTTAATAACCCTGATTTACCAACTGGTGACAAATGGTAGGGAAATTTAAGTCCTTGGGAATAGTACAACTGCATATTAGAGCCTTTGCTATATGAATGTGAATCAGTTTTGGTCGTAGGGTGCCAGTGTCCAAGACATCATGCCAAGTGCCATACTTTTGTACATTGTTGTTCAGTTGCTAAGTTGTGTCTGATTCTGTGACCCCATGAACTGCATCATGCCATGCTTCACTATCTCCCAAAATTTGCTCAAATTCATATTCATAGAGTTGGTGATGCCACCCAATCATCTCATCCTCTGTTGTCCCCTTCTCCTCTGGCATTCAATCTTTCCCAGCATCAAGCTCTTATCCAATGAGTCAGCTCTTTACATCAGGTGGTGCAAGTATTAGAGCTTCAGCTTCAGCATCAGTCCTTCCAATGAATATTCAGGGTTGATTTCCTTTACAACCAGGGCTTCCCTGGTGGTGCAGAGGTTAAAGCGTCTTCCTGCAGTGTGGGAGACCTGGGTTCGACTCCTGGGTCAGGAAGATCCCCTGGAGAAGGAAATGGCAACCCACTCCAGTATTCTTGCCTGGAGAATCCCATGGACGGAGGAGCTTGGTGGGCTACAGTCCACGGGTCGCAAAGAGTTGGATTTGACTGAGCGACTTCACATTCACTTTCACTTTCCTTTACGACTAACTGGTTTGATCTCCTTGCAGTCCAAGGGACTCTCAAGAGTCTTCTCCAGCACCACAGTTGTGAAGCATCAATTCTTCAGTGCTCAACCTTCTTTATGGTCCAACTGCCTTATCCACACATGACTACTGCAAAAACCAGAGGTTTGACTATAGCTTTGACTAGATGGACCTTTGTTGGCAAAATGATGTCTCTGCTTTTTAATATGCTGTCTAGGTTTGTCATAGCTTGTCTTCCAGGTGTAAAGCATCTTTTAATTTCGTGAGTCACTGCCCACAATGATTTTGGAGCCCATGAAAATAAAATCTGTCACTGTTTGCATTTTACACCTTCTATTTGCCATGAAGTGATGGAACTGGATGCCATGATCTTAAGAGTTTGGAATGTTGTTTTAAGCCGGCTTTTTCACTCTCCTCTTTCACACTTATCAAGAAGCTTCTTTAGTTCCTCTTAGCTTTCTTCCGTTAGAGTGGTACTATCTGCATATTTGAGGTTGCTGATAACTTCTTCAGGCAGTTTTGATTCCAGCTTGTGAGTCATCCAGCCCAGCATTTTACGTGATGGACTCTATATATAAGTTAAATAAGCAGGTGACAAGATACACCCTTGATGTACTCCTTTCCCAGTTTTAATCTAGTCCATTGTTGCATGTTGGGTTTTCTACAGTGATTTCAGTTAGAGTCATAACACCAGGGCTTGGGGAACGATGGAATTCAGTACATCTCAAGCTCTCATTAGCCTCTTTTACTGCCCATGAAGTGCAATATATTGAGCTATTGCCTCTCTTGCTACCCTTCCTGCCTCTAAATCAAGGCTTCAAGGCTGTGGTTTCCCTTTTTCCTTCTGGGATACTATACTTTATCTGTTGGACCACCTAGGAGGGGCTGAGGAGATGATTTGAGGACCTATTTACAGACCCCTTTGTCACGTCTTTCTTAGGGCACTTCCCAGCTGGGAGCCTGCCTTCTGGCATTTATGGATAGGAAAGTACATGCATGCCTGGGTGCCTGCCAAGTCTCTTCAGTCGTGTCCAGCTCTTTGCAGCTCTATGGACTGTAGCCTGCCAGGCTCCACTGTCCATGTAATTCTCCAGGCAACCCAGTACTGGAGTGGGTTGCCATGCCTTTCTCCAGGGGATCTTCCCAACCCCAGAGATTGAACCCACATCTCCTGGGCCTCCTGCATTGCAGGTGGATTCTTGACCACTGAGCCACCAAGTACATGCATTTAACACCTCAATTCTTACTGTATATTCAGAGGTAGTAGAAGAAATAGCAGTAGTACACTGAATTGGCCCAAGGTTGCCTGGGTGTCACAGTCTTTTCCTTCCCAGATCGAGTGACAAGGTGACACTGGCCTTGAGGACACTTTGCTTTAGCAGCCACCTGCCATACTGATTTGGCTAGTGCTGTGGGGTTTTTGTACCCTTTGATGACTTGTGCTTGACTTACACAATACTTGTTTAAAAAGAACTCCACTTTAATCTGGATCAATGGCTACCCTGCTGTATGACTACATCCCTTAAGTTTTTGCCCAGTTTTAACATAAGGACTAGGGGAGTTTTCCAAGGGAGAGGGGCTAACACTAAGGAAAGATCTAGAATCCCTTGGTTAGTTTCTCATTTTCCATTGATTCACCGTCATCAGCATCAGAGACCCCACCTGGGCCATAAGAGCCTGAATAATAGTGATTCAGCTATGGTCTCCCCTAAGAGTTTGTCTTGGAAAATCTCTCCAAGAGGGTTTAAGGTCCCCCATAGCAGCCAAAGCTCACTGCAAAAACTCTGAAACCTTCTCTATCATCTCTGAATGTATTTAAATATAGCTTAGTAGGTTACAAGGGGGCCTCAGAAATCAGACGTCCCTGCTGTGGCCATTCTTCCTTAACAATTATAGGGTATCCATCATCCTCATCTCCCAGATGACCTAGCCAGAGAACTAACAATCAGTTTGGTTTCTGCCCTACTGGTTGCAAATTTGCCTGCTTTCACTCCATATAGAGGCTCATCTCTGTAACTACTGGCATGGAAACTTTTGCATATCCACCATGAATTGTCATATTGGTATTAACAATATAGAGGATTTAAGGTCAACACCCCAACTGGTTAAAAAAAAAAAAGGAAAAAAAAGCCCACCCTGGACAGAGTTAGCAACTACCGGCATCTTTCAGGCAATTGTCTTTGAACTCATTTCCTAGTATTCATCTACAACCACCACCTCAATTCTGTCTCATTTACAGGCAATAAACCAGTGGACCATTCATTGCCTAGTTAACCAATCAATTCAGTCAAATATTCACTATCACTACAAACAAAGCTAGTGGAGGTGATGGAATTCCAGTTGAGCTATTTCAAATCCTAAAAGATGATGCTGTGAAAGTGCCCCACTCAATATGTCAGCAAACGGAAAACTCAGCAGTGGCCACAGGATTGAAAAAGGTCGATTTTCATTCTAATCCCAAAGAAAGGCAATGCCAAAGAATGCTCAAACTATCACACATTTGCACTCATCTCACACGGTAGTAAAGTAATGCTCAAAATTCTCCAAGCCAGGCTTCAGCAATATGTGAACTGTGAAATTCCAGATGTTCAAGCTGGTTTTAGAAAAGGTAGAGGAACCAGGGATCAAATTGCCAACATCCACTGGACCATCGAAAAAGCAAGAGAGTTACAGAAAAACATCTCTTTCTGCTTTATTGACTATGCCAAAGCCTTTGACTGTGTGGATCACAAGAAACTGTGGAAAATTCTGAAGGAGATGGGAATACCAGACCACCTGACCTGCCTCTTGAGAAATCTGTATGCAGGTCAGGAAGCAACAGTTAGAACTGGACATGGAACAGCAGACTGGTTCCAAATAGGAAAAGGGGCATATCAAGGCTATATATTGTCACCCTGCTTATTTAACTTATATGAGAACATCATGAGAAGCTCTGGGCTGGAGGAAGCACAAGCTGGAATCAAGATTGCCAGGAGAAATATCAATAACCTCAGATATGCAGATGACACCACCCTTAAGGCAAAAAGTGAAGAAGAACTAAAGAGCCTCTTGATGAAAGTGAAAGAGGAGAGTGAAAAAGTTGGCATAAAGCTCAACATTCAGAAAACGAAGATCATGGCATCCGGTCCCATCACTTTATGGCAAATAGACGGGGAAACAGTGGAAACAGTGTCAGTCTTTATTTTGGGGGGCTCCAAAATCACTGCAGATGGTGATTGCAGCCATGAAATTAAAAGACGCTTGCTCCTTGGAAGGAAAGTTAAAAAGCAGAGACATTACTTTGTCAAAGAGCTGTCTAGNGGGTGCTCGGCTGGGCAGAGGAGGGAGGACCAGGGGAGAAGCTGGGTGCTCGGCTGGGCAGAGGAGGGAGGACCAGGGGAGAAGCTGGGTGCTCGGCTGGGCAGAGGAGGGAGGACCAGGGGAGAGGCGGGTGCTCGGCTGGGCAGAGGAGAGAGAACCAGGGGAGAGGCGGGTGCTCGGCTCAGGGAGAAGTGGCCGGACGCCTGTCTCCGCCTGGCCCTTGCAGCGGTGGGGAGCTAGACGGCAGGAGGTGTCAAGTCAGGTACAGAGCCAGGCGGCGGAAGTGACTGGAAAGTTGGGCTGTAACTTAACAGGGAAAATATGATGGCATTTCCTCTCCTGTATCTTTCAACCTCACTTAAACGCAGATTTGTTAATGACCAGGGAGGCCTCCTTTCTTTCGTTTCTCCAAGACTAAGCAGCGTCTTTACTCTGAGATTCTGAAGTCAACTTCAGCGGGAAGGAATCACGAATCCCGGGCCCCCCCGAGGCCGCCTTGAGGAGGACACACCGAACGGTCTGGATTCTTCCGCCTGTGGCCACCAGCCTGGGGGGCAAGCTCTCGACGGGGAGTCTGAGAGCGGAGACTGTGGACGACGGCCACAGCAGGAGGCTCCCCGCTCACCTTGTCGCCGAGGCCTGTGGGCCCCCACAGCGCCAGGACGGTCACCAGCACCTCCAGGAGCGGCTCGCCAGCCCCGCGGCAGTCCTCCCGTCCCCCGGACACCACGGCCTGCACGCACTGCAGCAGGCGCTCGCCGTACAGGGGCTGCGGAGAGCGCGGCACCGTGAGCCACCCCACGCCCGCCCGGCAGTCCAGACGCAGCCCCGCCGGCCAGGCCGTGCAGCCACGGCGGCTGGGCCCGGGCTTCCGCATATCAGCATCGAGAAGGGCACCCCTCTTCACAGCAGCGAAACCGAACCCCCGCTGAGCCCGAGGATCACGGGTTCCGCGTGCAGTTCAGCAACACACACTGGAAGGGCTGGGGACCCTGGGTCTGCTTCAAACGCCCCAGGCCTCCCCCGCCCAGTCAAGCTGCAGAGGGATGCGGCCGGGGAGGCGCGGCAGGCACGAGGGGTGCACACTGCCCCCCCGCTCTGTGTACTTCTGAGCTCCTATAATGCTCAGTGAAGAAAAACAAATAAAATTCTATGCCTCAAAAGACGCTTCCAGACCGAGGGAACACAGGGTCGCACCTTGGGAGGGCCGAGCCCATGGCTCAGCTCCCAGGCTCCAGCCTCGTCAATCGTGCGACGGGGCCAGGAGTGGGCGTGGGATGGCCCCCACAGGAAGACCCCCACACCCCGCCCACGTGTCTGCTTTGCTCTGTTTCTCAGAGGACAGAAGGTCAGGGCGGGGGTCATGCATGCAGGTCACGTGCCATGCCCCAGTGTGGTGGCTGGACCCGCTCCGGCCCACCTCTGTGGGCACGGCCGCCCCTGCTGAGTGTTCCTGGCGCGGGGCCAGCTTCCCGCGGGCCTGCAGACTGACAGCAGGTGCCCAGCGAGGCAAGCTCTTGTCGCTCCAGAGACAGAGAGAGGGGCCACATTCCAACGCAGAGTCAGGGTTTAGGACCGTCACAGCCAAACAAAATCAAGGCTGTTACCTTCCCACCAACAGCAAGTGATCACAAATCATTCCCAGTGACGAAGTCTACCTACCTAGATTGTTTCCGCTTCAGATGTAACAGATTCATTGCTCAATTTAAGACAATAAATTTTTCTACCACCAAGCACAGTGCCCAGTAACGGGTGCCAAATCAGGCTGCCTGCTGGAAGCCCCGCTAGAAGCCAAGTGATGCGGTAAGGACAAGCTTCCGTGGAGACACGGTGTCCAAGAGGTGTGTGGACCGACGGGGTGGGCAGATGCCACTGGCCACAAATACTGGGCACTCGAAACGTGGCCAGTGAGACAGCGCGTGGACGGGGCCGAACGGGCCAGGAGCGCACGGGCCCAGATGACATCGGAGGCTGCGCCCCAGCGACCCGGTTGGCTGGCCGGCTATCCCCGAGGGACGCGCGATCGTCACTGCACACACGTGGACGGCCCCAGCAGGGGATGGCAGCACCATGGAGACGGGCTGGCTCTGCGACCCCCTCCCTCTCCCCTGCACGCTTACGTTTTCAGACGCTTGGCAGATGTGAGCCTGCGCCAGCTCCGTGGCGATGACCTTCACATGTGGCCGCAGAGCCTCCCTTGGGCAGCCTCGGATGAGGGAGGCGAGGACCAGGAGGCCGGAGGGCGAGGGCGACTTCCTCAGCGTCGGCAAGATCAGCTTCAGAAACACCTCCGGGCTGACGAAGGTGCCGACCAGCTCTGCAGACCGCGTGCACTGGGTGGGGAGGGGCCGGGGNTTTTCCAAGAACATGAATTTTGGTAAGCACTCAAATTTCTTTGTCCTGGTTGTCTTTTCACTTGCTCATCAATCATGTCACGTTACATTTCTAACTCTATGACTTATTCTCAAAGGTTACAAAATATTGGCGTTTGCTATTGACAGAAACTGACCTGCAGAGCAGCGGGCAGGGTTGGAAGCACTCTCCATGAACAGCTGCATGACATGCATCTGTGTTCTGCATTCTCCCATGACCTTGGACGGCTTCACAGTACCAGTCACTTTGCCTGATTCATTGCCTGTGCATTCCTTCACGGGAGCAGAAAACAAGGACCTCTGAGCTCACCTANGCACTCTCCATGAACAGCTGCATGACATGCATCTGTGTTCTGCATTCTCCCATGACCTTGGACGGCTTCACAGTACCAGTCACTTTGCCTGATTCATTGCCTGTGCATTCCTTCACGGGAGCAGAAAACAAGGACCTCTGAGCTCACCTAACTTTAAGAACTGCTTTATCAGTGTCCACCTATCTAAGTCATTTCTTGTCAATGTTGTGCCCCTGTTGGTAGCCTACCACCCCTTACGGCCCACAACATTCTGAGTGAGGCCCGCTGTTCTTTCTATCTGTTTAGCTTTCTGTGTGTACATGTCTACCTGTGCCCCCAGGTGCTCAGGTGCTATCTCCAAAGGCCAGAGATTCCTGAGTCTCCAAGGGCCCCCAGAGATTGTAATAGGCGTGGGTCTGATCCAAGGTTATGAAGAAGGTGCACATGGATACAGGGTCTCTTCCAATACAAAGAATGGAACCTGAGGCCGTAAAAGTAAGGTGGCAGCCCTACATGTCACCCCTTCTGTTTAACNTATATATATATATGGGGCTATTTATCCACCCTCTACTTATGTGTCTTGATCCCAATATCGCACTGTCTTGCGACCCCACGGACTGGAGCCTGCCAGGCTCCCCTGTCCATGGGACTCTCCAGGCAAGAATACTGGAGTGAGTTGTCAGTATTTCCTTCTCCAAGGGCTCTCCCTGACCCAGGAATTGAACCCAGGTCTCCAGCATGGCAGGAAGATTCTTCCCGACTGAGCTACAAGAGAAACCCCTGTCTTTATTACTGCACCTTTATAATAAGTCTTCATGAGAGTTATACATCATGAGAAACATTAGGCTGGATGAAGCACCAGCTGTAATCAAGATTGCCGGGAGAAATATCAATAACCTCAGATATGCAGATGACACCACCCTTAAGGCAAAAAGTGAAGAAGAACTAAAGAGCCTCTTGATGAAAGTGAAAGAGGAGAGTGAAAAAGTTGGCATAAAGCTCAACATTCAGAAAACGAAGATCATGGCATCCGGTCCCATCACTTTATGGCAAATAGACGGGGAAACAGTGGAAACAGTGTCAGTCTTTATTTTGGGGGGCTCCAAAATCACTGCAGATGGTGATTGCAGCCATGAAATTAAAAGACGCTTGCTCCTTGGAAGGAAAGTTAAAAAGCAGAGACATTACTTTGTCAAAGAGCTGTCTAGTCAAGGCTATGGTTTTTCCAGTAGTCATGTATGGATATGCATGTTGGAGTATAAAGAAAGCTGAGCACCAAAGAATTGATGCTTTTGAACTGTGGTGTTGGAGAAGACTCTTGAGAGTCCCTTGGACTGCAAAGAGATCCAACCAGTCCATCTTAAAGGAGATGAGTCCTGGGTGTTCATTGGAAGCACTGATCTTAAAGCTGAAACTCCAATACTTTGGCCACCTGATGTGAAGAGCTGACTCATTTGAAAAGACCCTGATGCTGGGAAAGATTGAAGGCAGAAGGAGAAGGGAACAACAGAGGATGAGATGGTTAGATGGCATCATGGACTCAATGGACATGAGTTTGGGTAAACTCTGGGAGCTGGTGATGGACAGAGGCCTGGTGTGCTGCGGTTCATGCGACCGAGGGAGTCGGACACAACTAAGTGACTGAATTGAACTGATTCACTCTCAATATTGTGGACTTCCTTCAAATGCCTTTAATTGACCCAAAAGGTCCTCCCTGTTTCTCTTGCACAAAGTCATGCCTCTGTCAGTATGCCATTCTCATCACAGAAGCTGGGAAGAATTGTGACCTAATTTTCAAGCTCATATGTTGGCCTGCTAGAGTTTCATGGATGGTGTTAAAAGACATGAGACTCCTGGGTTAGAGACAAAGGACAGTTTAGCACATGCAGCAATAGTCATAGCCAGAGAATCAGCATTTTTAGCATTGATTTTTTGAGTCCCATTTACCTTATCTGATGCACAGAGCACCAGCTGACACCTCACAGGCAGTGAGCTGTGTTACAGGAGAGAAGCCTTGACCTCAGGGGACCTGAATCTTTTATAAGGGGCAGTAAGTATGCCTGAACTTTGCTCCGGAGGGAAAAGCTATCTTTATCTTCTGAGACTGTACACCAGCATGTCCCTTGCTCTGGAGGAGACATTCTTTCTCTCTTCCCAGGCTGTTTGCACTATAAGCATACTTAAAAAGACAGTCTAGAACAAAACAGTCAGTCTGAAGACACACAGTAATGTGTGAGGTCCATGGAGAATAGTCTACTAACAAGGAATTTATACTCTTTGCCAGAACAGAACAAAACTGAGAGAGACTAAAATGTTGCAGCACCTAACTCAAGGGAAACTTTAAGGAATCGTAAAATTAGACAATTTTGAAAACTATTAAAATTGACAGTCAATTGAAAATGTGAAAAATTTCAAATACATAAACTGAATAAATTTTATGCATCTTGAAGAATTGCAGGCAATTTCATGGCAAAGAAGTTATATGATATTGAATTTTTAAAGAAAAATACTAACAATGTAGTATTTGAAAAGATATACTAATTATTCTGCTTACATTAGTTGTAATAATCAGAAATATTCAATATAAAGATGTTTTAAAAATTTGTTTTTAAATATACATGTCATTTTTATTTTCAAAATAATTTTAATTCTAAAAATAACTTCTAATTATAACTATTTAGAAATCTGCCAGTATAATTTAAAAAATGATTTATAGTTAATAAATAAATGCTTTCCAGACAATTTCAGTTACAGAGCCCTCTTTGAATCAAAACTGGTGTTGATGACAAGTTATCTGTTCATCTAACAATGAATGAAAGTTACCTAATGAGAAGAAGAAATTCTGAGTGATTATAGGAGGCTAATGGGAAGTGAAGAAACTTCAAAAAGCTTCCATGAGAAATGTGAAAGTAATATCATACCATATATACACAGAGAAGTTCTGTTTAATTCATTTATATTTTCACTGATCATTCAGAGAATTATTGAACTTTTGAGATAGAAGGAAACTTAGAATTCATCTACTTTAATGTTCAATTTAATGTAATATCTTTTTAAACACCCTTTACAGGTTTAAATCTTATTTAAAAGCCTTAATTATATTTTTAAATAATTTAGGGGAGAAAAGTAATATGTTGAAAAAGTAATATGTTGGACATACTTTATATAAAAGTATATTCGTACTGCTATTACTCAGTTGGAAGAATCAGCTGTATTCTCTCCCGGGGTTGATTTTCCTCCTTTTGCTGTATAGGTTTATTTGAATCTTTTAATTAAAAAGCTGCTTTAATTTGGGGACATTTTCTACATCTGCAGTATCAGCTACTTGACATCCTCTTCCTTTCTGTAATTGCATTAAATTTTAACACCACTTTTGGCTGCTGAGTAATTTAGTCATGAAGATTAGCAGGATGGAGCTATAGCAAGGTGATTAAAACCTCAGCTTCTGGGGTCATTTCAAACCAAGTCTGAACTCTAGTTACAGCACTTCCAAGTCATGTGACTTCAAATTATTTGATCTCTGTAAACCTCAACTGCCTTATCAGTAAAATGGGAGCAACAGTGACAATACTCGGTGAACTGTGAGAGTGAAATGAGATCGTCCGTGTGAAAAAGCTTGCGTGCATGTGTGCTCAGTTGCTTTAGTCGTGTCCAGCTCTGTGCGACCCTGTGGACTGTAGCCCGCCAAGCTCCTCGTCCGTGCGATTCTCCAGGCAAGAGCACTGGAGTCGGTTGCCACGCCCACCTCCAGAGCATCTTCCCAGCCCAGGGATCAGACCTGAGTCTCCTGCGTTGACAATTGGGTTCTTCACCACTAGCACCTGCTGGGAAGCCCCTGGCAACTAGTTTATTGACATTCAGCAGACATTTATGATGATGACGACTATGACAGTATTGACATAATATAAAAACCAGAATAAAATTGTTAGTGAAAAATTCAGTGTACTCTTAAAAACAAAACCAGGCTACAAGTGTCAGAAACTAATTAAAACTTTATACTAGGTGTTAAGGGCTTCCCGGTGTCACAGTGGTAAGAAACTGCCTGCCAGTGCAAGAGATGTGGGTTTGATCCCTGGACTAAGATCCCCTGGAGGAGGAAATGAAAATTCACTCTAGTATTCTCGCCAGGGAAATCCCATGGATAGAGGAGCCTGGCAGGCCACAGTCCATGGGGTCAAAGAGTCAGACACGACTGAGTACGCACATTTACACAGTGGCACTAGGTATTAAATTATGTATTGCTTCACATTTCATGAGCTTATTTCAGAAGGAGTGCCTGGTGATATCTACCATTAGTTCATTTTCTCACCTGAGAGGCTCTGAAATGTGGGAGAAGGGAATGAATGATTTGAATGGGAAAGGGTAGTATGTCTAAGGATGTGCAGAATAAGTATATCTTTTGCTTACTGTGATTTTTGCAGCCTAATGACTTTTTTTGTAAGCAGTTTTGCAAAGCTAGGATAACTAATCTGAACCATAGCCTTATTAGTAAAGTCAATATTTTCGTCCTTGTTTTACAGATAGAGGAACTGAGCCAAGACACAGTAAATGTCTTTGTCAAGGTTACATAGACAGTCAGGGGCAAAAGTACACATTTATTTCAGGGTCCTGATTCCAAAGCCATAGGCTGTTTAATTCTGGTGATATACAGAACAGCTGAAAACACACTGTATGTAGTAGTTGTATTTAAAATAGAATAACGCAAATATCATTTTCAGAATCTCCAAATCAAGGTCACACCTGTGTAATCACATATTTCTAGCATTCTTATTTATGCTGGCAGTAGTTGAAGCGTGCAAGAAATGTATTTGTGAAAAGAAACTACCAGTTATATTGATAAAGCAGCCTTTGGAACGGAACCGGTGCTAGAGGGAGAAATAAGAAGGAAATAACTTAATACATCGAACAAATTTTTACCTGGTACACTTTAATATTGAACTGAAATTCATGGAAGAAAAAAAAAAAGTATGGCTGGTGTTTCCCACTGACATGTTAGTGGTTCTGCATTTCCTCTTCGTTCTGCAGCCCCAGCTCATCTGGGTCTCTGTGACTGAGTCAAAGAAAGAGCCAGCCAGCAAGAGTGAATTCATCACAAAATATCCTAAACCTTGGACAGCAGAAAAGAACCATTTATTGCTTCTGTAAAGTAGGGGTGTGTTTAGGCACTTTAATTAGAAGCACATTTAGATGTAGGAAATAACTATATTTCCATTTTCTATTTTAGTCTTCAGTCTCTGGCTGAGCTGTGTGATCAAGCAGCTCCTGGAAACCATTTGAAATTGGCATAGATGGATCTTCCTTGACTAAATTTAGCAGGAGAGTCAAAATTTTAGTAGTCTGTCTCACCCACTCTGAGTTAATTTACCAGTTAGCATTTGTGGCCGCTAACTGGCTGCTGTTTGTGTGGAAGTGTACGGGTCTGCTTTCCAGAAGAAAAGAGTTGATGGTGGGGTGTAGTCAGTCCTGAAACTTGTGATTCCAGGATTAGACATTATTTTCCTCTTCCAGGGGAAGATAAGCGGGACATGTCCAGACGTGCCTTCTATAAAAGGCTGGCTCAGAAAAGCCCTCCATAGAACATATTCACTTTCACGATCGCTATTTCAGGTAAATTGCATCCCTAAGTACTTTACATAAAAATCTTCCAGTTGCTAAATTTGGTTGAAAAGTAATGTTTCATTTGGATGATAGATAAAGTGGTATCATCCTTGTGACATCTGATATAATTTTTAAAAATAGTCTACTGTGGATTTAGAATCTCACAGCTAAAAAAAGAAAAACCTATCATGCTTTGGGGCTAGTTTCGTATACTGCTTTTGTGCTAAACAATAGCCATATCAACAAGCCTGGTTCTACCACCACCTGCAGTAAGAATTGGACATGTACATGGCCGGCAAGTCTACTATGGCTGTTGTTTATTAGTGCACTGATCTTTTTTCCCTATTAAACAGATGATTTAATAACATGAGAACTATCTGAACCCCAGCTCCATTACCAGACTCCTGCACAGTCTGGATCTGACCTCCCCATCAGCATCCACCTTCCACAGTTATTTACCATATCCTCTGCTGCAGCTCACAAGTGAATCTCGTCACATCTACCTTTGCATGGGCCTGGAAAGGAGCTTTTTTCCTTTTTCTGAGAAAATTCCTTTGGTCAGATCTCTGGGCTGCATCCTCATAGCCCCTGATTCCACCCTGGCTCCTTTTTATCTGTGTGTCATTATATCCTCTTTGGTAGGAGGATATAATAGTATTTGATGAATTTCCTCACTGCCCCTGCCCATGACTATAATCTCTTTAAAAGCAGAAACTATCATAGTATACCCACCACTTATTTCAGTACCTAACAGCTACAAAGAGGAAACTCAATAAGGATTTGCTGAATGAATGACTGAGTAAATCAATGTTAGGAGAGCTTCCTCCAAATGAAGTAAATGGAACGTAGAGGAGCTGCCTATGTCTGAGGCAAGGATTAGTGGCCTCACTGAGATAATGTAAAACATAGAAGAAGATAAAACCTTGGAGACAGACTTTTCCAATCTTGCAATTTTTCTGGAGGGTTCACTCTGTTGCTGAGTAGCCTGGTGCCCTGGAACAAGTTTACATCATTAGTGTCAGATGTTGAAAACCCCGATATATAAAAGAACTGTTTCCACAGGAACTTCTCAGATAATAGAAGTAATTTTTTTTTCCAGGAGTGCTTGATAAACTTGACTACAACCCTGAGTTAGAACTGAAGGAGACCCAAGAGAAAAATTGCTGGAAATAGAGTGGGGTGTGAGAAGATGGTCACATCCCAGGTTGTGTCCCTGGGACGGCCGCCAAGGATGGTTCTTGGCTTCACACAGGAGAGGATTCAAGAGGGAGCCACAGTAAAGTGAAGGAAGGTTTATTCAGAGAGGAAACACATTCTATACACAGAGTGTTGGCCATCTCAGAAGGCAAGAGAGGCACCAGGGTTTGGGGACTGTCAGTTTTTATAGGGGTGAGTAATTTCATAAGCTTAGTGGGAGGAGTATTCCAGCTCTTATGGGAGAAGGATGGGATTTCCAGGAATTAGGCCACTGCCACTTTTTGACCTTTATGATGGGCCTGGGAACTGTCGAGGTGCCTGTGGGTGTTCATTTAGGTTGTTGATGTGTTACAATGAGCATATATTGAGGCTCAAGACCCAGTGGAAGTCAACTAGCCTGCCGTCTTGGACCTAGCTGTTTCCAATCAGTTTATGTCATGTCCTTGGGCTATATCATTCTTTTAAAGGTTGTGCCTTGCCCCTTCCCTGTCTCAGAAGCACAGCCACATAGAAATAACTTTGAAGCATCCATGAATGCATAAATGAGATTTGAATTCCAGAGTCACAGCTTCAGAGGATGCATGTTCTACTAGACGGGGGCCTAGGTAGGCTTCCTGTTCCCTCCCTCTTCTCCATTTGTGTGATGACTGGAGTCCAGTATGACCACACATCTTTGGTCCCAGACCTCTGCCAACCAAAGCAGAGGCAGCAGTGGTTGAATCCCATGCAGAAGACAGGTGAAGATATTCAGCAGGAGGGTGACCTCTCTGGCAAAACATGGATAGTTCTTGGTAGCTGTGTTTTTTGAGGTGTCATTCTAGGAGTTCTGGCGTCAGATTCACATGTGTGCTTTTTAAAAATTCAGATTTGTGCCTGCCCAGCCCCAACTAAATCAGTATTTTCTGTTGGTTGGGAGGGTGGGTGAGAGTGACTGGGGAGTTGTGTTAGCTTACTCAGGCTGCAAAATATTTCAGACTGTGTGACTTGAACAACAGAAATGGTATATCTAGTCATTCTTGGGTCTAGAAGTCCAAGGTGATGGTACTGGCAGGTTTGGTTTCTTTTGAGGCGTCTCTCCTTGACTTGTAGATGGCTGCACTCTAGCTAACTCTCCACTCTTGTCCTCTCTCCATACTCCTGAGCCCCTCATGTCTCTCAGTGTGTCCTAATTTTTTTCTCATAAGACCATACAGTCTGACTGAGTAGGACCCACCGTGTGGGGCCTTCAATTCAACTCAGTCGCTCAGTCGTGTCCAATTATTTGCAACCCTATGGACTGCAGCATACCAGGCTTCCCTGTCCATCACCAACTCCCCGAGCTTGCTCATACTCATGTCTATAGAGTCAGTGATGCCATCCAACCATCTCATCGTCTGTCATTCTCTTCTCCTTCCTTCAATCTTTCCCAGCATCAGGGTCTTTTCCAATGAGTTAGCTTTTCCCATCAAGTGGCCAAAGTATTGGAGTTTCAGCTTTAGCATCAGTCCTTCCAATGCATATTCAGGACTGATTTCCTTTAGGATGGACTGGTTAGATTTCCTTTCAGTCCAGGGACTCTCAAGAGTCTTCTCCAACACCACAATTCTGAAGCATCAGTTCTTCAGTGCTCAGCCTTCTTTATAGTCCAACTCTCACATCCATACACGACTACTAGAAAAACCATAGCTTTGACTAGACAGACCTTTGTTGGCAAAGCAATGTCTCTGATTTTTATTATGCTGTTTAGTTTGGTAATAGTGTGGGGCCTTATTTTAACTTAATCACTTCTTTAGAGGTCCTGTCTCCAAATTCAGCCATATTCTGAGGTATTGGTGGTTATGGCCAGCAAAGATTCAACATATGAATCTTTCACACAATTCAGTACATAAAAGTACATTCACTAAAAAAAACAAAAACAAAAACAAAAAAAAAACCTTCAGATGATTCAGAAGCACAAATTTAAAAAGCAGTGATTGTTATTCCCTCCTTCCCTTACAGAGAACTGTAGGGCTGTAGCTATCCTTGGCAAGACCAACAGCTTTCTGTCTCTTGCTGCTCTGAATTCATGAGGCACATCTGTGAGCATCATAACCGTCAAGGCCGAGGAATGCTATGTACCTTTTAACCTAATGTGATGACTCTTTCCTTCTAAACTTAACTGTCCTCATTAGGAACTCTCAGAACATTAAAAACAATTTACCTCTTAGGCTAAGGAGTATGTATAAGCATAAGTTTTATTTTGCCAGGCTCAACAGACATTGTTTTTATGAATTAACAACCTCTCATGGGAACATCAACCTCCATGCATTCATTAACCCAGTCCATCGAGCTGCCATATGCTAAGCTTATATGCTAAGTCATATGCTAAGAGCTTGAATAACTTGTCATCAGCACAGCCTGGCAACCAGTTAGCCCAGCAGCCATGACACGCAGGACGCAGTGTGCCTGTCAAACGTTGCAATTATGGGAGATTTGTCTGTACCTGTCTAATGTCATCTACCAAATGATATCATGTCATGTCTTTTTTTGCCAGCTGCTAAGTTTCTTGAGAGTGGAGGCAAGCATTATACCTTATCCAGCTTTATTTCTCTAAAATAGTGCCAGGCATAAATAGTTTTTGAATGAGTGTGAATAATGAATTTACTTAAATACCTTTAGGTCTGAGATTTGTCTGAAGAGGTAGAGGCAGACCTTTGCAGATGCTGCATTTTTATTTTATTTTACAAGTTGAAGGTTTATGGCAATCCTGCATCAAGCAAGTCTCCTGGAGCCATTTCTCCAATAGCATTTGCTCACTTCATGTCTCTGTGTCACACGCTGGCAATTCTCACACTATCTCAAACTTCTTCTATATATAATCATATTTGTTATGGTAATCAGTGATCTTTGGTGTTACTTCTACAACTCACGGAAGGCTCAGATGATGGTTAGTCTTTTGGGGGGAGGCCAATAAAATATTTTTAAATTAAGGTAGGTACATTTTTTTAGACATAACGCTATTGAACACTAAATAGACTACAGTACAGTGTAAATGTAACTTTTCTATGTACTGGGAAACCAAAAAGTTTGTGCGTTATTGTAGTTGNTCCTGGAGGTGGAGGCCGGCGCAGCCCCAGGCCGGCCTCCCTGGGTACGTGGGGACGTGCCAGCTGAGGAGCGCGGGGCTCTGGGGAGTGCTGACAGCGGGCGCCTTGTCAGCTCATGGAACTCTTCTGTCAGCTTCGCCTACAGGGGAGACACGGGCCCCAAGTGGGATGCAGCCCTAGCGTTTCGGGCGATGCCTCCTCAGAACAGAGGCTCCCATCGGTGGGCCCCGCCCTGCCCCTCGCTGTGGCACTCCCGCGCGTGTGTGTGTGTGAGCGTGTCTTCCATTGGCCCTGCCAGACTGTGAGCACCCAAGCGCGCGCGTGTGTGTGAGTGTGAGCGTGTGTCTTCCACTGGTGGCCCCGCCCTGCCCCTCACTGTGGTCCCTCCAGACTGTGAGCACTCGCGCGCGTGTGTGTGAGCGTGAGTCTTCCACTGGCCCTGCCAGACTGTGAGCACTCGCGCGCGTGTGTGTGAGTGTGTGTCTTCCACTAGCCCTGCCAGACTGTGAGCACTCGCGCGCGTGTGTGTGAGAGCGTGTGTCTTCCGCTGGTGGCCCCGCCCTGCCCCTCGCTGTGGTCCCTCCAGACTGTGAGCACCCACGCCTCCCCTTAGCTCCCGAGTCCCATCCGAGCTGCGTTTCCGAGGAAGCCCCTGCTGCCCGGCCCAGCCCCGCATCTTGCGACAGGGCCTCGCATCCCATCTGGTGCCCTGAGTTGAGGAAACGCTCTCTGTCGGGGCCTGAAAGCCCCGTGAGCCTGACGGGTGCCTTTGTCACTGCCGTCTGCCTGCAAGTGCTTTCTTAGGGTGCCGCCGTGATGGGGTGGTGCTGGCCGGGACAGAGCCTGGTAAACGTGCGCCAGGTCGGACGGGCAGTGCCGTGGGAGCCCCCGAGNAGCCTGACGGGTGCCTTTGTCACTGCCGTCTGCCTGCAAGTGCTTTCTTAGGGTGCCGCCGTGATGGGGTGGTGCTGGCCGGGACAGAGCCTGGTAAACGTGCGCCAGGTCGGACGGGCAGCGCCGTGGGAGCCCCCGAGCCTGGGGCCCCGCCACACCTGGCCGGGTGGAGTCAGGGCCTCGAGGGTCTCGGGCCCGATGAGCTCCGGGGGGCGGGTGCTGGCGCCCGAGAGGCCCACAGGGTGGCCCCGCCCTGCCTCGTCTTTGTTTTTGGTCTCCCTGTCGACTCAGGCAGCGTCACCTCCCATACTGCGCAGCTGCTATAAGGGGAAGTCACACGTTTGGGAAAAGGTACANAAAGCAATGTCTCTGATTTTTATTATGCTGTTTAGTTTGGTAATAGTGTGGGGCCTTATTTTAACTTAATCACTTCTTTAGAGGTCCTGTCTCCAAATTCAGCCATATTCTGAGGTATTGGTGGTTATGGCCAGCAAAGATTCAACATATGAATCTTTCACACAATTCAGTACATAAAAGTACATTCACTAAAAAAAACAAAAACAAAAACAAAAAAAAAACCTTCAGATGATTCAGAAGCACAAATTTAAAAAGCAGTGATTGTTATTCCCTCCTTCCCTTACAGAGAACTGTAGGGCTGTAGCTATCCTTGGCAAGACCAACAGCTTTCTGTCTCTTGCTGCTCTGAATTCATGAGGCACATCTGTGAGCATCATAACCGTCAAGGCCGAGGAATGCTATGTACCTTTTAACCTAATGTGATGACTCTTTCCTTCTAAACTTAACTGTCCTCATTAGGAACTCTCAGAACATTAAAAACAATTTACCTCTTAGGCTAAGGAGTATGTATAAGCATAAGTTTTATTTTGCCAGGCTCAACAGACATTGTTTTTATGAATTAACAACCTCTCATGGGAACATCAACCTCCATGCATTCATTAACCCAGTCCATCGAGCTGCCATATGCTAAGCTTATATGCTAAGTCATATGCTAAGAGCTTGAATAACTTGTCATCAGCACAGCCTGGCAACCAGTTAGCCCAGCAGCCATGACACGCAGGACGCAGTGTGCCTGTCAAACGTTGCAATTATGGGAGATTTGTCTGTACCTGTCTAATGTCATCTACCAAATGATATCATGTCATGTCTTTTTTTGCCAGCTGCTAAGTTTCTTGAGAGTGGAGGCAAGCATTATACCTTATCCAGCTTTATTTCTCTAAAATAGTGCCAGGCATAAATAGTTTTTGAATGAGTGTGAATAATGAATTTACTTAAATACCTTTAGGTCTGAGATTTGTCTGAAGAGGTAGAGGCAGACCTTTGCAGATGCTGCATTTTTATTTTATTTTACAAGTTGAAGGTTTATGGCAATCCTGCATCAAGCAAGTCTCCTGGAGCCATTTCTCCAATAGCATTTGCTCACTTCATGTCTCTGTGTCACACGCTGGCAATTCTCACACTATCTCAAACTTCTTCTATATATAATCATATTTGTTATGGTAATCAGTGATCTTTGGTGTTACTTCTACAACTCACGGAAGGCTCAGATGATGGTTAGTCTTTTGGGGGGAGGCCAATAAAATATTTTTAAATTAAGGTAGGTACATTTTTTTAGACATAACGCTATTGAACACTAAATAGACTACAGTACAGTGTAAATGTAACTTTTCTATGTACTGGGAAACCAAAAAGTTTGTGCGTTATTGTAGTTGTCTGGAACTGAACCCACCACCTGTCTGAGGTCTGCCTGCCTGTACTTCCTTTATCCCTCATCAAACTTCACAAAATTAAACATACTTGTTATTTTAAATCCCTGCCTATGGAGGTGAAAGAAAACCTCAATATTTCTCTGTATAACCTCAAGAACAACAATGCAAAAAAAAAAAAAGAATAAAATTCAAATATGTATGTTTAATAGAAAAATTTAATAATATGCCAGTAAGTGATGAACGAAGGAGTAATTCTGTTATGGAACGCACATTATGGTGGTATTGTGCGTTTACCTTGTTGCTCTGGGCTGAGCAGAAATAAAGTGGCCTGGGAATGGAATGAATCAGGTCTTTGAGAGAGAGGATGCCAAACTCTCCCCCTCGTCCCTTCTTCCCACTACCCTACACACACACACACACACACACACAGCAGCAGCAGCAGCATGATTTGTGTCTAGAGAGGACTGCTCCTAGAAAAGTCCCTTAAAAAAAAAAAAAAAAAGCATCAGTCACAAGTGCTATGGCCAAGATCTGGTTACTGAGCATTTCCAGGGCATAAGCATGGTCTTTCCCTGAGCTGCCAAGAAGAACCAAGTCTTCGTTTAGGACTCAGACTTTTTCTTGCTTTGTGAGAGTTTGTCATTTGATTCATTAGCGTAGGATGAAAGTGGTAATTGGGTATTTTATTTGCATGAGGGAGAATCTTTAAAAAGCATTTCATTATTCTCTCAAAACAATGCCATTTTTTAAAAAATTTCTAGCTTAAGACTAAAATGTGAGGTATTTGCTGGAGAGAGAAAAATATTACCGAGAGCAGGCAGGTGAGAAGGTGGCAATAACTCAAAAGAAGAGACTTATAAAAAGATGGTCTTAATATAGTGTAATATCCTAATTGGAACTCCCTTGATGAAGTGTTTTGACAATTCAGATAGAGTTGAACTTGAAAATAACTTATCAGCTTCTGTAGGAAAACAGATCTTTTCTTTTTTAAGTAAGGAGGTAGTGTTAAGTGTAACAGTTCAAAAAGAATACATAAAAAACCTATTTGAGGAATCCACCACTTTCAAGTACCTTAACATCACTAACCTACATAATATAGTGTAATGTTCCTTTTATTCACCCCCCTCCTCATTATCAGTGGTGAGATTTTTTAGAAAAATAATGCCTCAGGTCATGCCCTGAGAAGTGATGGATATTGGCAAAAACAAGGTCTGCTTTGTCTTTCAATACTCACTATAAAAAATGAAGAATCTACACTCTACACTTGCTCTCCCAGGATGGATCCAGGAATGCCTTCCCATGGCTTCGATGGCCATGAGCAGTAGCTGGGAAAAGCCGAGTTTCTCTGGGAAGATTGAGGGGGAAATAGATTTTTGGGTGCCCATCCCTGGATAATGCTGAAGACAGGAACCCAGAGAAGACAATGAAGGGACGTTGTGACTGTCTTTTGGATTTGGGAAGTTTGAAATGGGTTGCTTCTAAAATCCTGTTCCTTCTAACTGTGGACTTACTGGTATGCCTTTCCAGAGAAGGGAGTCATTTTGGCAGAGTTGCATGTACTTCACTGCTAACGGTGTTCTTTACTACATACATAATTCTCTTTACTCATAATGTTCATAAATGATACTAATTCATTTCTATAAACATATTTTAGAAATCAGACTTTTAATTATTCTTTGCTGGCCTTCCTTCTAGTTAGCCCATCTCTGACCTCATGTTGTCCTGCTGTGTCTGAACAGTTGAGTTCTTTAGTTTTCCACATCTTCTTAACGTGTTCTGGCTTGGCTGTTAGGCTGTGGTTAAGTTACTGCACAGCAGTGAGACCTTGTTTTACTTTCTTCTTATAATGTCCAAGAGCAGAATATAACGTAGGAACATACGAATATTCTATAAAATTGCAGTGCTTGTTTGAACTTTTATTTATTTTTTGACTGCACCACTCATGTGGGATCTCCCCAACAAGGGATCAAACCCATGCTCCCTGCAGTAGAAGCGCAGATTCTTAACCACTGGACTCCCAAGGAAGTCCCTGGAATTTTAATAATGTGATTGCATAAGTCAATGACTTCCCTGGTGGCTCAGATGGTAAAGTGTCTGTCTACAATGTGAGAGACTTGGGTTCGATCCCTGGGTTGGGAAGATTCCCTGGAGAAGGAAATGGCAACCCACTCCAGTACTCTTGCCCTGAAAATCCCGTGGACAGAGGAGCTTGGTTGCAGGCTACTATCCATGGGGTTGCAAAGAGTCGGGCACGACTGAGCAACTTCACTTTAAGTCAAGCAATGTTCTTCTGATTTCATCTCAGTATCTTCTTAGCTTTTGTAAATCTCTTAATTTAAAAGTTTTAAGAAAAAAAATGTTTATATTTGTTACCAATTTCTTAAAAAAAAAAAAAAAAAANCAATGAAGGGACGTTGTGACTGTCTTTTGGATTTGGGAAGTTTGAAATGGGTTGCTTCTAAAATCCTGTTCCTTCTAACTGTGGACTTACTGGTATGCCTTTCCAGAGAAGGGAGTCATTTTGGCAGAGTTGCATGTACTTCACTGCTAACGGTGTTCTTTACTACATACATAATTCTCTTTACTCATAATGTTCATAAATGATACTAATTCATTTCTATAAACATATTTTAGAAATCAGACTTTTAATTATTCTTTGCTGGCCTTCCTTCTAGTTAGCCCATCTCTGACCTCATGTTGTCCTGCTGTGTCTGAACAGTTGAGTTCTTTAGTTTTCCACATCTTCTTAACGTGTTCTGGCTTGGCTGTTAGGCTGTGGTTAAGTTACTGCACAGCAGTGAGACCTTGTTTTACTTTCTTCTTATAATGTCCAAGAGCAGAATATAACGTAGGAACATACGAATATTCTATAAAATTGCAGTGCTTGTTTGAACTTTTATTTATTTTTTGACTGCACCACTCATGTGGGATCTCCCCAACAAGGGATCAAACCCATGCTCCCTGCAGTAGAAGCGCAGATTCTTAACCACTGGACTCCCAAGGAAGTCCCTGGAATTTTAATAATGTGATTGCATAAGTCAATGACTTCCCTGGTGGCTCAGATGGTAAAGTGTCTGTCTACAATGTGAGAGACTTGGGTTCGATCCCTGGGTTGGGAAGATTCCCTGGAGAAGGAAATGGCAACCCACTCCAGTACTCTTGCCCTGAAAATCCCGTGGACAGAGGAGCTTGGTTGCAGGCTACTATCCATGGGGTTGCAAAGAGTCGGGCACGACTGAGCAACTTCACTTTAAGTCAAGCAATGTTCTTCTGATTTCATCTCAGTATCTTCTTAGCTTTTGTAAATCTCTTAATTTAAAAGTTTTAAGAAAAAAAATGTTTATATTTGTTACCAATTTCTTAAAAAAAAAAAAAAAAAAGAAAACAACGCACCTTCCCTTTTCTGCCAGAAACTGAAGGGTTACAAATACTAACTCACTGAACCCTCCCACACCCATTACTCAGTAGACCCTTGTTTGCAAGTTAGTCATGGCTGAGCTCTAGGGGTGTTCATTTGATTGAATAGATGGCATATTTTGTGTCAGATACAACTACTCAACAGACTTTCATCCAGTGTGGCTTCCTGCTGCAGATCAGCCAGCCCCGCACAGCCACCATCTGAGAACCTTTGTAATAGTTACCACCTGCAGATCTTTTCCATTCATTACCTACAGTACAGCCTTCAAGAATGGTCGCTCACATTTTAGAGAAGAAATAGGAAGTTGTTTTTCCTTTCCCTTCTCCATACTTGGTGCTCCCAAAGGGCTAGCCCACCACTGATGATCAAGCTTCCTAATGGGGAAGCGCAGCAGTGCCTCTGTTACATTCTTCCATCATCAGCCCCATGTCTGATGAATGTACTTGAATGTGTACACCATTGCTCTCAAGAGGAATATAATGGGCCTGCTTAAAAATAACCACCCCTTCCCATGCTGTGCTCATTCATTCTCGGTAAGCATTCTACATTAGGAAAGATATTTTGCTCTTGTGGTGATTATGTGAGGAAAGAATTGACCAACACTGAAGATTAAATATAAATATCAACTTAGATTTTTTAATTCTTTTCTTACCCAGTTATTATCTAGATAGGCACTGAATTGAAATAATTAGTAAGATTACTGGGCTACTTATTGATAAATTATACCTTTGTTAATCCCAATATTCTTTTTTTATTTTGTTTTGTTTATACTTAATTTTACTTTTTCTTCCATGAATATATATATATATATATACTTTTATAACTAGAATAAAAGTTAAATTTTTGAGAAGAATTTTTAATTGTAGAATAATTGTTTTGCAGTGTTGTGTTAGTTTCTGCTGTACAGCAACATGAATCAGCTTTAAGTATACATATATCCCCTCCCTCTTGAGTCTCCCTCCCACTCCCTCCTGCTAATATTCTTAGGGTTTTTTGCTTGAGATAAATTTCTTGATAGATTCATGTCATGGAATCACAAAATCTTGGAAGTAACCTTATAAACTCTCTGATCCAATCTTTCAATTCTAGCTTAAGAAAGATTTTTCTATTTTTTTAATTAAAAAAAATAACAAAAGAGTAAAGATCTTAATATATTACACTTTTTACTTTTCAAAATTAAAAAAAATAAATAAACTTACAATTTTAGAACATAGATTTACAAAAAGTTGCAAAGATGATAATCCCTAGACATCCAAAAATAGTTTCCCCTGTTATTAGCATCTTAAATTAGTATGGTACATTTAACACAGTTAATGAGCCTGATACATTATTTTTCATTGAAGTCAATATTTCATTCAGATGTCCTTCAGTTCAGTTCAGTCACTCAGTCATGTCCGACTCTTTGCGACCCAATGAACTGCAGCATGCCAGGCCTCCCTATCCATCACCAACTCCTGGAGTTCACTCAAGTTCACGTCCATCGAGCAGTGATGCCATCCAGCCGTCTCATCCTCTGTCCTTAGTTTTTATCTAATGACTGCCCTTTTTTTGTACCGAGATCCCATGCAGGATGTGTCATGTGCTGTGGTTTGCTCAGTCATGTGAGACACTTTGCAGCCCTGTGTACTGCTGGGTTCCTCTGTCCATGGGATTCCCCAGGCAAGAATACTGGAGTGGGTTGCCGTTTCCTCCTCCAGGCATCTTCTCGACCCAGGGATTGAACCCACATCTCCTACATTGGCAGGAGGATTCTTTACCACTAGCACCACCTCAGAAGCCCCCATGCAGGATACCACATTACATTTAGTGATCAAATCTTCTAAGGCCCTTTTTTTAACTGTGTTAGTGTTTCAGACTTTCCTTGTTTTTGATGACCTTAATGGTTTGGGGGAATACTGGTCAACTATTTTATAGAATGGCCCTACAAATGGATTTGTCTGATGTTTTCTTTATGACTAGGCTGATGTTATGAGCTTTGAGGAAGGCATGGAAGTGAATTGCCATTTTCATCGCATTGTATGAGAAACATATGCTCCCAACATGACTCAGTACTGCTGATGTTAACGCTGACCACTAGGCTCAGGTAGTGTTTGTAAGATTTCTCCCCTATAGTTACTCATTTTTCCCTTTCCATATTGCTCTCTTCATAAGGAAGTCCCTATAAAGAAGGGATCAGGAGCTAGGCTGACCTTCTTTGAGGATGGAGTGTCTACATAGATTATTTGTAATTCTGCGTGGGAGATTTGTCTCTTCTCCCCCATTTGTTATTAATTCAGTCATTTATTTATAATCATATGGACTCACGAACATTTATTTCATACTTTGTAATATAATTCAGTGCCTTATTTTGTTATTTAAATTGTTTAAGCTTTGACCATTGCAAGCTCTTTTAGTTGACGCCTGTCTTCTTAACATAATCCCATCACTGCAGGTTTGGTCTTTCTTTTTTAAGGGTTTTTTGGTTGTTGTTTTTGTTTTGTTTTAACATTTTCTAACTACAAGCACTACCAGATACTCCAGGCTTGTCCTGCATACTTCCCACCCCAGACCTGGAATCAGCCATCTTGGTTTGTTTCACTGGAGAATACTATCAGAAGCCGAGATCTGGGCACCCATTTTTTTCTATTGCTGCTGGAGTATTGTTGCATCCAGGCATTCTTGGCTAACAGAGCAAGGAATATATGTGTGTATACTAATTCATGTATATTCACACATCCATAAATATTTCTGTATGTCATTAACTGAATCTTGAGCTTATATGTTAAACATAAGTTCAACTGATGTCTCCAACTTTAGTATATTGTAGACTCCTCTTGCTTACCTATAACCTCACACCCCAACAATGAGATACCTGGCTTCCCGCATCTGCTATCCATCTACTCAGTTATTCAGTTCCTTATACACTGATTTTAGAATTATTTGTTTGTATTCCTGGGGGAAACAGCTTTATCAACTGTAGAATAGTGCTCTGGTACAATTCCTTCTGCCTTTACCCTTATTTTTAATATTACATGAGTAAGTGACTTTTTCCCCTTCAGTGATTTCATATATTTGTAACGTGTGTGTTTGCATGCATGTTCATGTCATGTCTGACTCTTTATGACCCCATGGACCGTAGCCTGCCAGGCTCCTCTGTCCATGGAATTTTCCAGGCAAGAATACTGGGGTGGGTTGTCATTTTCTACTCGAGGGGATCTTCCTGACTCTGAGATCAAACCCACATCACATGCATCTCCTGGACTGACAGACGGATTCTTTACCACTGAAGCACGTAGTTAGATTCTTTTACTCACAGTCTGCATTCCATCCTGTGACCCTCTGACCTCTTAAATTATTTCTTTTAATTTGCATATAATAAAGCTCACTCTTTGTAATAAAATCCTGTGGGTTTTCACAAATACAGATGTCATTACAGTATCATACAGAATAGTTTCATTGCCCTTAAAAAGTCTCCTATGCTTCACCTATTTAATCCTTCCCCAACCTATCCCTTCTTGAACCTCTGGAAGCCGGTGATCTGTTTACCATCTCTGGAGTTCTGCCTTTTTCAGAAGGTCATAAATGAAATGGTAGAGACTGACCTTTTCAGACTGGCTTCACTTAGCAATATATACTTGATATTCATTCATGTCTTTGAATGGTTTGATAGCTCATAATTTTTTTATTGCTGAATGGTATTCCACTGTGTTGAGATAGCACAGTTTATTTACCTATTTACTCTTTAAAGGATATCTTTGTTGCTTCCAGTTTGGCAGGATTATAAATAAGGCTGCTATAAAAATTCTTGTGTGGTCCACTGTGTGTTGGAGAGAAATGGGGGTAGGGGGTACTCTTCTCCATTCATTCCTTCAAGGACCCAGGTTGATAAAGTATCTTCCATCTTTAGTGTGAAACTCTAAAGTGTATTCTAGTTGTTGACATCCAAGTAGCAATGGTGGGGGAGAGAGAAAGTAGAAAATCATGCCATGGATTTTATGGGCAAGGCCTGGATGTGGTAGATACATCAATTTCTGTCCATATTCCTTTAGTTGGAACTCAGCTGAATCACCCTATTGATTGAGGGTTGCTGGACTGTGTGCCTCGGAAAAGAAGGAAATACGTTTAGTGAACACATGGCATTATCTGCCTTAATGCCCCATTTGATCACCAATATCTATTTACTCTTCCTCCTAAACTTGGATCACACTTACACACTCCCCCAAGGGTACACAGTCCAGAGTCCCATCCAGCCACTGCATCCACTGAAAATCTAGGACCTCAGGCTGGTGTGATGGTCTGGGATGACTTTTGACACTAAAGACACCATACAATTGTGGGGCACAGGGAGGGTGGCCACAATAAACATTCTGAGAAGGGGATGAGGATGACATAGCAGTTACTGATGCATGCAGAGCAATGATGGAATCCCATTGGGCTGGCGTTATGAGGTTTTTCTGTCCTGGCAATAGAAGAAGTCCCTCGTTATCCTGTGACTGAACTTTACTTTGCTCTTTGGGAGAAAGTCCGTGGCCTCTGGATCCATTTCCTAAGGGATTCTCCCTTTTTCTTTCTCTCCCTTATCCACATCTGAAAGGGGCATTCGGTACCCTCTATTAGAAGCTATAGCATTCCCTGCATTTGGATGATTAAATGTCTAAGGATTATTTTAAGTCACAAGAAGTCAGAGATTGTATGCGTGTATGTTCATGGTTTCTTTGGTAATAAAATTCCCTTAGAAACTTAATCAGCTCCTGATCCATTGTCTTTCAGTCATTCCACATTCCAGTAAGCTCATGACAAATTCTGTGGTCTCTATGGTTCAAAGACACTTTTATTCTTAAATTCTCAAATCTTAAAATGAGTTGTAGAGGTAGTTGACTTTTTCACCATTGACCAAATTTCTAGAAACTGTCCAATTCTCTCCCATGTACATCTTTTTCTCTTCTGCCATGCCAAACTCAGCCAAGGTCACCAACACACACTAATCCATTCTTTTTTTTTCAACCAGTTTCTCCAGCAAGGCCACTTCAGTGGGCGCATGGTTTGTCTTCCACGTTACTACAAAATTTCCCCAAATGTTTTTCCCACAGTATAACATCAGTTTCCATCCCTCTGACATCTGGTATTAGTTTCCATTATATATATATATTCCATATATATAATGCCATCTATTTTAGGTTTGTGTTACTGTAGCACCCTGCATCAAGGTGTTGATTTCTATATTAGACAGGATAATTGACACCTCTGTTGATTTTCAGTAAGAATCCCAACATGAAAATCTCAATGACTTAAAGCATGACCGAGAGAAAACAGAAACAGGCTTGGTTAACAAAGCATTGATTTTGTCACAGTCTCATTGAGCTTTTGTCACCTCATTAATAGAATGGAACCATTGATAACTTACCTCATAGGGTATTGCATGTGACTTCTATAATTTATATAAGCAACATTTGAGTTCCTGGTACATTTTCTCATATTTGAAAGATGGGAGTAATCCAACCTGTCCTCTGCCTTCTATTTGTCTTCCTTATTCCCACCCCCACCTTTCTTTATAAAAGTAACTTCAACTGAGCCCTTCAAATTAATGGAGGTAGAACTAGCTCTATCACTGTGATCATATGATCAGTGGCATGAGAATATGTCCCACCTCCCAGAGTAATGGAAATAAAAGCAAAAATAAACAAATGGGACTTAATTAAACTTAAAAGCTTTTGTGCAACAAAGGAAACTATAAGCAAGGTGAAAAGACGGCCTTCAGAATGGGAGAAAATAATAGCAAATGAAGCAACTGACCAAGAATTAATCTCAAAAATATACAAGCAGCTCATGCAGCTCAATTCCCCAAAAATAAACGACCCAATCAAAAAATAGGCCAAAGAATTAAACAGACATTCCTCCAAAGAAGACATACAGATGGCTAACAACACGAAAAGATGCTCACCATCACTCATTTATCAGAGAAATGCAAATCAAAACCACAATGAGGTACCACTCATGCCAGTCAGAATGACTGCTATCAAAAAGTCTACAAACAATAAATGCTGGAGAGGGTGTGGAGAAAAGGTAACCCTTTTATATTGTTGGTAGGAATGGAAACTAGTACAGCCACTGTGGAGAACAGTGTGGAGATTCCTTAAAAAACTGGAAATAGAACTGCCATACGACCAGCAATCCCACTGCTGGGTATACACACCGAGGAAACCAGAATGGAAAGAGACACGTGTATCCCAATGTTCATCACAGCACTGTTTATAATAGCCAGGACACAGAAGCAACCTAGATGTCCACTGGCAGACAAATGGAAAAGAAAGCTGTGCTACGTACACACAATGGAATATTACTCAGTTATTAAAAAGAATGCATTTGAATTAGTTCTAATGAGGTGGATGAAACTGGAGCCTATTGTATAGAGTGAAGTAAGTCAGAAAGAAAAACGCCAATAAAGTATATATACACGGGATTTATAAAGATGGTAGCAACAACCCTATACGCAAGACAGCAAAAGAGACACGGGTGTAAAGAACAGACTTTTGGACTCTGTGGGAGAAGGCGAGGGTGGGATGATTTGAGAGAATACCATTGAAACATGTATATTACCATATGTGAAATAGATGACCAGTCCAAGTTCGATGCAGGTCACTCAAAGCCTGTGCACTGGGGCAATCTAGAGGGATGGGATAGGGAGGGTGCTTCAGGATGGGGGACACATGTACACCCATGGCTGATTCATGTGTGGCAAAAACCACTACAATATTATAAAGTAATTAGCCTCCAATTAAAATAATTAATTTAAAAAATAAAAAGAAAGCAGCCAATTGTAACTCAAATATTCAGATTTGGTTTTGCTGCTCTCTTGGTGTCTGTCTCTCTTCCTTGAGCTACACTTAATCCAAAAATCTTGTTAACTTCCATCAGATAGCTAGGCTTCACATCTTACTGCAGCTTTTTGAGATATGGACACCAGAGATGGTCTTGTTCTTAGATTTTTGTCCTCATCAAAAATCATTAGATTCCTGGAACACAAACTGTGTATAATTGAATTCACCAAGACATTTATTAATTTATAAGCCAAACACCAAAGATAATGATCATATCTAGATCATCCCTCCAAGTGTGTCAAGCAGCTCATGGTAATAGGCTGCAAGAAATAACTGTCTTTTCCCAGGATAGGTACCAACATGCCAAGCTCCTTAATCTAATACATCATGGTAATCAGTGTTTTTAAAAATACTGAATCCTGCATAATGAAGACACAGAGACAATGAGAAGTCTCAGCAATGCTTTACCCTAATTGTCACACAGCTGAAAGCCTGGGATCCCCCAACAGTTGGAAGCTGCTGCCATGGAAACCTTAATGTTCCATCATCTCAGAGATTAAAAATTGAGACTATTAATGGCCCTGACAACAGTTTGCATGTTTCATTAGTTTAAAAAAAAAAAAAGAGCCCATTATTCTAAGGTTCAAGGGAATTGGTTTTTTGAATGATGTTTTTTATTCTCTATTAAAATAGTCCAACCATAATTTGGTTGGTATAATGGAAGAAAGAAGACAACTGAAGAGAAATTAGGACATTTCAGCAGATCAATTCTTCCTTTTCTCCTTGACCTTTCCCTGCTGTTTGTTTAAGTGAGCACTGGTGGGGATTGAAGGATGCCCAGGAAATGAGGGAGAAGCCAACTTCAGCCTCCTTTCTATTCCAGTGTAGATCCTTTATGAATCCCAGGCTCCTCTGTTTATGAAGCAGCATAATTAGTGGAGTGTTTGGAAAACTGAGGGCACAGCCTATTCATTGAGTCATAAAATAAATTCACTGAGTCTCAACCAGCATTTATTAAAAGCAGACTGAAATAAAAGAAAAAGGGAAAATACTGAGAGGCGTTCCCAATTGTTGGGGTAGGTACTGTTTTAAAAAACTCTTTCTACTGGTTTACAATGTAGTTACTTCCTAGTGTTTGTGGAGGTTCAGCCTGGTAGAATAGGAAGACTCTTAGCTCATCTCCTCCCATGGACACACACAATACTTACAGAAAAGCTGTCTCTAAGAACAACCTGAAGACAAGCAGAACAGATTTTCCACAACTGCAGAAATAAAGAAAGGACAATATCAACACAAGTAGGAAGGACAGAGATGTAGTCTAGTCAGAAGACACACCCTGGTGGGGTGACCCGCAGGTGGGAGGGATCACAGCTACAAGGGTCCCTCAAGGAGCAAGGGCTCTGAGCCCCATGTTGGGCTCACAAGCTCCCAGGGGTCCTGAAACAGGAAGATGAGCCCCCATCCCATCTGACTCTGAGACCCAGCATGGAGTACGTCTGGAAAAGAGGGATGGCTGTGGGAAGCCAAAATTCTGCTCCTGAAGGGCTCATGCACGAACACACTTGCTCAGAGTCCCAGCACACAGAGGCAGTGACTTGACTCAGTGTCCCGGTCATACGAGAAGGAGATTCACTGACTGATTTCAGGGTGTGTGCCAGAGTGGCCGGGTCTGATGGAGCTTTCCCCAGGAATGGAAGTGCTGGCAGGCCCTAGTTTTCTTTCACTTTTTTCACCTAGCTGGGCTAGCACTGGCAGGCACCTTTCTGTCACTTTCTAGCAGCCTGGCTAACACCGTGCACACCACCCGGGCATTCCCCTTGAGTATCAGCCCCACCCAACCCACCTGCCCTGCTTCTCCAAAGCAACTCTTGCCTACCCCAGCCAGCAGATGGTCCCAGCTGGCACCGGTGGCTCTCCAAAGCCACTCCCACTCCTGGCAACCAGCCCTGCACACCAGCATACCCACCGTAGCCACAGCTAGTCCCCCCAGCTGGGTTGGGGACCAGCTCTGCCAACCAGCACGTCTGTAGCAATCTCCGCAGAACCACAACAAGTGGGCACGTGCAGCCCACACACGGAACACCCCTGGAGCTCCTGTCTCCAGAGACCAGAGGGGACTGTACCACTGGCCACTCACCCCCCAGGGCACCATCTACACAAGGCCATTTGAAATACCTTCCACATGAAAGGACAAGACAACCCTTGAAAAAGAACTCAACAAAAGGGAGACAAGCAATTTCCCAGATAAAAAGTTCAAAATACCAGGTATAAAAACGCTCGCTGAACTCAAGAGTAAGAACAGATGAACGCAGCGAGAATACCAACAGAAAGATAGAAAATAAGAAGAACCAATTAGCACTGAATAATACATTAACAGAAATGAAAAATACACTAAAGGAACCAATAGTGGATTAGAGGATACAGTAGAACAGGTGAGCAATCTGAAAGACAGGGTAGTGGAAATTTCCTGATCAGGACAGCAAAACAAAGAATTTTTTAAAATGAAGATAGTTTAAGGGCCCATCTAGAACAACATCAAGCACACTAGCATTTGCACTACAAGCATTCCAGAAGAGAGACAGAAAGGGACAGAAAATCTATTTGAAGAAATAATGGTGGAAAACTTTCCTAACCTAGCAGAAGAAACAGACATCCAAGTCCAAGAAGCACAGAGAGCCCCAAACAAGATGAACCTGAAGGGAATGACACCAAACACACTATAGCTGAAACGTTAGATCCAAAGATAAAGAATCTTAAAAGCAGCAAGAGAAAAACAATGAGTTACATGAAGAGTGAAAGTTACTTTGTCATGTCTGACTTTTTGCAATAGGTTGGACTGTAGCCTGCCAGGCTCCTCTGTCCATGGAATTCTCCAGGCGAAAATACTGCAGTGGGTTGCTGCTCCCTCTCCAGGGGATCTTCCTGACCCAGGGATAGAACCCAGGTCTTCTGCATTGCAGGAGGATTCTTTACCATCTGAGCTACCAGGGAAGCCTAGTTACATACAAGGGAACCTCCAGAAGACTAACAGCTGATTTTTCGGCAGAAATTTTACAGGTCAGAAGGGACTGGCAGGCTATATTCAAAGTGCTGAGAGAAAAAAAAGAAAACAAAATGTTATTACCAAGAATACTCTACCTGGCAAAGTTATCATTCAGAGCTGAGAGAGAGAGAGAGTTTCCAGGACAAGCAAAAGCTAAAGGAGTTCATCACTACTATACTGGCCTTACAAGAAATGATAAAGGGACTTCTTTAAACAGGAAAAAAATATAACTAGAAACAAGAATATTATGAGGGGAAAAAAATCTCACTGGTAAAGGCAAACATATAGTAAAGGTGGTGGAAAAAACCAACTAAAATGCTAGTATGAAGATTAAGAGACAAAATTAGTAACATCATCTATCTAATATAGTCAAGTGATAACAAAAAAAGATAAAGAATATAATGTCGAAAACAAAATGTGGGAGGATAGTAAAAATATAATGGTTTTAAGATATACTTGAACTTAAGCACCTCAACTTAAATTGACATATATATATATATACACACACACACACACACACACACACACACACACACACACAAACACACACACACAGATACACAAAAAATAAAGAGAAGAAACATAAACAATGAAAGAAAGTCATCAAACCACAGCGGGAAAGAAAAAAGAGAAGAAGAAACAGAGAATAACTCTAAAATCAGCCAGAGGGCTTCCCTGCTGGTCCAGTGGTTAAGAATCCACTTTGTAAGGCAGGGAACATGGGTTTGATTGCTGGTCCAGGGAGATCCCACATACCTTGGGGCAACTAAGCCCTTGAATCACAGCTACTGAGCCCGGGCTCCAGAGTCCATGCTCAGCAACTACTGAGCCTGCCTGCCACGACTACTGAAGCCCGAGTGCCCTAGGGCCCGTGCCCCACAGCAAGGAAAGCCACTGCCGTGAGAAGCCTACACACCGCAACAAGGGTGGCCCCTGCTTGCCACGGCTAGAGAAAGCCCGTGCGCAGCAACGAAGACCCAGCACAGGCAAAGGTGACCACAACCAACTACATAAATACATGATGTTTTTAAAGTCAAGGAGAAGCATAATAAGAAAAGGCATATAGATTGGAAAGACATAAAATGATTTTCAGGAAATGATAATAAAATGGCAATAAATTACTATCAGTACCTATTAACAATTACTTTAACATGTAGTATGTGTGTACACACACACAACTAGGCCATAAAAAAGAACGAAAGCTTGCCATTTGCAAAGACATGGGTGGACTCTGAGAGTATCATACAGATAGAGAGAGAGAAACACCATATGATCACACTTGTATGTGGAATCTGAAAAAATAAAAAAAAAAGAAAGGAACAAAACAAACAATCAAAGATACCGAGAACGAACTGGTGGTTGCCAGATGGGAGAGGGGTGCTGGACTGAGTGAAATAGGTGAAGGAGATTAAGTACAGACTTCCAGTTATGAAACAGACAAGTCAGGGGGATGTAATGTACAGCACAGGGAACACAGTCAATAATAGTGCAATATCTTTGTGTACTGACAGATGGTAACTAGACTTATTGTGGTGATCATTTTGTAATGTATATAAATAAATATCGAATTGCTATGTTGGGCACCTGAAACAAATATGTCGACTCCACTTCAGAAAAGAGCGAATGATAATAAAATTACTTCCTATGGTGAAGCACAACCATAAATGTTTGAAAGGCATGGTCACAGTGCGTGTTTTTAAACATTTAGTTCGGACGGTGCTGGTCTTCATTACTGCGTGCAGACGTTCTCTGGTCTCTGAGAGTAGCGGCTCCTCTGGTCGCGGTGGGTGGGCTTACCACCACGACGTTTGCTCTTCTTGTGGGGCGCAGCTAAAGGGCACAGGCTCAGTGGCTGCGGCTTGCAGACTCGAGTCGGGGCTCAGTAGTTGTGGTGCACGGGCTTAGCTGCCCTGAGGCATGTGGGCTCTTCCCAGACCAGGGATCGAGCCTGTGTCCCCTACATTGGCAGGCGGATTCTTTACCCCCGGACCACTTGGGAAGCCCTATAGTGCATGATTAAGAGCTCAGGCTACTACATTCCAGCTGTAGCAGTCAGTCACTTGACCTCTCTATGGATCTGCATGCTTATCTGTAACTCAGGAATAATAACTAGTAGGACCATAAGATTGTTGTTAAGAGAAAAGAATCAAACCATATAAAGTGCTCAGAATATGTCTGGCACATGTGCAGTGATCCAACAAGTCAGCTTTTGAAAATGCGTCAATTACCTGGAGGAATTACTTGGAGTGATCTTTAGATTACTGGCCATGTCTATCTTTTCATATTTATGTTTGTAAAATATGGCCAAATCTTGGCAGTTTAGAAAATCATCATTACAAATCATCCTGTTAGACCACATGGTACAGTACATTCCTTATATACCTCTTCAGACCATTATGCTTTATTCCTGTTTCTTGAAACCAGAATCATAATGGCATTCTATGCATCATGAAGTCCTCAGAGAAATATTTTTATAGACAAATGCAAATGGTAGGGCTCTTTATTTTTTCCCTAAGAAACAATGAAGTTTTTAGTGCAATTTCTCCTTAAAGGCTGCATCCTATCTGAATGGACCACTGGGGATACCATTTAGTACATCAAAACATTAATCTACTCAGTGGTGTCTGAAAGGTTAATGCAGGCTCTGGAAATGACTGACCTGCTCAAGGCCAGTCCTGAGAGAACAGAGTTCCAAGTCAGATGTGGGGCATTGCCCTGGGAAAACCAGTCAGAGGAGAGCAATGTGAAGTCACAGACACAGACATGCAGGGTCTACTGGCTTATGGCACTTTGGGGATCTGAATCTAGGGGTTGCCTTATTTCTTTAAAGTAAAATGTTAAAATGATTCGCAGTGTAATATTTCAACTGACTAAAACTTTACTCAGTGGAACTCATTGGGGTCAGAGATGTTCTGAAGACTAAAATGTGATGATTGTTCCGTGTGTTTAAAATTCTTTACCTTCACCCAATCCCCAGAACAGGGGAGAGCTGACTCAGAAGCACAATTGCCTTGTAACTTCCATAGGTATTGCAGTTAATCCAGGGAACTGAGGGCCAGAGAATTTGAAAGAAGGAGCGGCTTCCCTGGTGCCTCAGAGGATAAAGCATCTGCCTGCAATGCAGGAGACCCAGGTTTGATCCCTGGGTTGGGAAGAGCCCCTGGAGAAGGAAATGGCAACCCACTCCAGTATTCTTGCCTGGAGAATCCCATGGACAGAGGAGCCTGGCAGGCTACAGTCCATGGGGTCACAAATAGTCAGACACGACTGAGCAACTTCATTTTAGGCAACTTCTATACTGAGCTTACCAGGTGGCGCTAGCAGTAAAGAACCCACCTGCCAATTCAGGAGACATAAGAGATGAAGGTTCAATCCCTGGGTTGGGAAGATCCCCTGGAGGAGGGCATGGCAACCCACTGTAGTATTCTTGCCTGAAGAATCCCATGGGGAGAGGAACCTGGCAGGCTATAGTCCATAGGGTTGCAAAGAGTCATACATGACTGAAGTGACTTAGCATGCACACATATATACTGAGCACCTGTTAGGTACCAGGTACCGTGCTGAATGCTTCAAACACATGAATGGATTGAATTCCAATCATAGCTCTGCAATGTAGACATTATTACTCTTATTTTCCCAGATCAGGAAATTGAGGCTTTGAAAAATTAGTGACTAATTTACCAAGGGTTCTAAAGCTGGTCACTATGCTAACACTTTCACTGTGAGGACTGATAACAGAGACCTTCAGTTCACTGACTGTTGCCTTTTCCCTGCCCAGCACCCACCTACCTGTATCCTCAGTTCTCTCTGAAGAGTCTAGGCTACCTTAAAAAAAAAAAAAAAAAAAGACTCTTACAAATGTTCCTGCTTTCCCTCCAACATATTCACCCGAGGAAATTCCAGCTTTGGTTAAACACAACTTCCTGCCTGCTCTGAGGCTGTGTGAGCAGCTGCCCATCATCCCTTACGTCCAGTTCTTATGTGTCATCTCTATCGACCCTATGCAGGATACAAGCAGCGTTTGTCCCCTTCTCTGCTGTCACTGCCTCATGCTCCTAAGCCTCCAGCATCTCTGCCGTGACTATCATCTCCTTGCTTCCCCTCTTGTTCCCTACGTTATTCCCTGAACAGCAACCAGAACAGTCTTTTAAACTCTTATTCTGGTCATGTCCTCCCTGTACTTCGAGCCCTCCAGTATTGAATAAAACCATGGATTACTGAATAAAACCCAAGGCGCCTGCATGGTTTTCGACCTGAGGTCAGGTCGCACCCTGCGTTGTTCACTATGCCCGAGTTCTGCTGGCCTTCTGTTGTTCCCTGGACACTCAGAGCTGGCACCTGTCTCTGGACCTTTGCAGTTCTCTTTCCTCTTCCTGACAGCTCTTTCCTCCGATCATTCCACACTGGCTCCCTCTTGTCGCTCAAGTCTCAGTTCGGGTCTCACCTCCTCTGAGAAGCCTCCCCTAGCGACTCAGTTTCAGGGGCTTTTCACATGAGAAAGAAGTGAGAGCTGCTGGCCGAGCTGAGGCCAGACGAGGTTTCCTAGCTCCTTTTGCCGTGGTCTTCCCATCCCCTGGTGCTAGCACTGAGCTTTATTTTCTTCCTGAAATGTGGTTAATTTGGACCAGATCTTACAAGTCATCAGTTTGATCAGGAATTATAAAATTCCAGGAGCCCTAGGGCAGAATTTCCTCCTGCAACCTCTCTGCTGTGTCTGGTGCTGCTGACAATTCCCCAGAGGAAGATCAGCGCTCAGCCGGCTCCCACTCCAACGACAGGCAGGCAGCTCCGTGGGCCAGCTGTACAAACACGTGTAAATACTGTCCCTGGTGCTGTGTGCAGGGGAAACTTCATGCCCCGCTGATAAGTCTGCATTGTTTATATTCACAAAGTCAGCTGTTGAGTCATAACGACCAGTTGCGCACTTGATGTGTGTATATACACAATTGAAGGTGAATGCCACCTTTTACTGAAACTCTGTTCTGTGCTGAGTGATTTTACATATATTATCCCTAAGGTTCAGAGAAATGAAAGACATATTTACGTTCCCATCTGAGTGATGCCAGAGCCTGTGTTCTCTCTGGAACATCATGTTGCCTTTAAAATAATATATGAAATACTTGGAATGCACACTCACTAAAAATAATCTTTGTTTGCATAAGTTATTCATAATACACTGTAATATAAAAAGATATGTTGTATGACAATTTCTGTCAATGTATATTTTGCATATGGAAAGTATGTAAGGATATACAATAAAATGTTTAAAGAAGCATAAAATAAATACATATATAAATATGTATTCGATGATCTGCTCTTTAGGTATAATTTGTAAGTAAAACTTTCCACCCTTGTTCTATTACTTTTCTCCTTCAGCATTCCTGATGTAAACCACCAGGGTTTCTTCAATTAGTATGTAAACCTCACATACTGTGGCCCACTCTAAAGTATTGGGTTGTTGAGAAGAGGGGTAGCAGGTTTTATTTTTTTAGGGAAGTAAGAGTGGAGATTTCATAAGGACTGCACCATAATGTCCCTCAAATAAATTTGTGTCTCCACCACAGCAATGGCCACCTGCTTCTGCTTAGGTGGTTACTAACTCCTTTTCAGCTCACGTTCCTGTATCCTTGTCTGAATCCTATTACATCCAGTGGCACCCGAACCATTGGATAATATTCCTCATGGGAAAGTAACTAGCCCTATTAAGGGTTTGTTTTTTGTTTGTTTTTTGAACATTGGAAGTTTTTGTTTTGTTTTGTTTGCAGCGATAAGAAAAATATAAATCGTGGTGGAACATAGTGTTGTGGAACAAGTGATATTCATACTAAATTAAGACATTTATAGACTAGGAATGTTCTTGGAGGTGGTTCAGTGTACACAATTAATAACCACGTTGTTCTATCCACTGAATGACAAGCTGTAGTTGTAAAACATGAAATCATGTTATACGTGCTCAAATGAAACTACAAAAATTTTGTGACAAAGCTGATTTTGAATACAGGATACTGCTTCAGCATGATGATACAGACTTTCCCCTTTGGCTGCCTATCACTAATCAGATTTGGGGAATCTCTGAACTTCTTTTAAAAAACATTATTGGAGTATAGTTGCTTGACAACATTGTGTTAGTTTCTGCTGTACAGCAAGGTGAATCAGCCATACCCACAAATATATCCCCTCTTTTTGGATTTGCTTCTCATTTAGGTCACCACAGAGCACTGAGGTCCCTGTGCTATTACAGTAAGTTCTCAATAGTTATGTATTTTATGTATAGTCTCAATAGTGCGTGTATGTCAGTCCCACTCTCCCAGTTCATCCCACCCCTCCTTTCCCCACTTGGTAACCGTAAGTTTGCCCTCTATATTTATGACTCTGTTTCTGCTTTCCTATAAGGATTAACTCTGTCTCTTAGTTTCATTAACTCAGATTCTAACTAAAAGTAGCCACTTCAGATCTAATATCAGTTAACAATGTTCATATGTCTTGTAGCTATTAGACATCCAAATAAATGTTCTCCTTACATTATCTCATAGTGCCTTTTGAGTACAAAAAATTATTTAGAGCTGGCTAGGAAAAGTCCATGACTTTCTGTCTTTCCTAACTGCACTGCCTCGCCACCTGGTCATGCTTTCCAAAGGCTGCTTTCTGTATCTTTGGGGTGATAATCACTACCCATTATCATTTTCTTGGCATGGCTTTTGTTTTCTGGGGAAGCTATTCAGAAGCTTCCACACCCTCTTTGGTGACCCAGATAAGTACAAGAATACCCACATCTCTTTAGGGCTCAAGACCAAAACAGAGATCGTGTGGCATTGATTAGTAGGATGCATAGAGTGGCATTTTAAAATTCAACTCCAAATATTAGAATCTTTTCACTTTAAAACACTTTTTAAACTCTCTTTTTAANCACATCTCTTTAGGGCTCAAGACCAAAACAGAGATCGTGTGGCATTGATTAGTAGGATGCATAGAGTGGCATTTTAAAATTCAACTCCAAATATTAGAATCTTTTCACTTTAAAACACTTTTTAAACTCTCTTTTTAAAGAAATGGTCTGCAGAAACTTCTAGTAGACTCCGTGGTAGTGTTTGTGCCAGGATAAACATGAAGCTTAACTCTTAACAAAATCAACTATCAAAGCAACCGAAGATGGTCAGGAAAAGGAACATTTCCATTTTTATCTTCCAACTTGAATTAAATTATCCTGATGTCTCTCCAGTTCTAATTTAATAATAGAGTTGAGTGTGTTTTGTTTTCTGTATTTTTTAACCTATGGTCCCAGTTCCATACCTGCCCATCTCTGCCCTGCTCTGTACTGCTGGGGCTTGCTGTCTGCAAACTACATTTCCCAGGCTCCCTTGCTACATGGCTTCCCTACAGGTTCTGCCAATGGAAGGCACTGGTGGGAGATCAGAAGGGGGCAAGAGAGAGACTTCTGCCTTTGGCACCAACCTCATGGCTGGGAGTGCCAGTTGTTGGTAGTGGTGGTTTTAATATCGGCAGCCTTTCCATATAAACTGTACAATTTCTTGCTCTAATTCTGTGGAGGATGCCATTGGTAATTTGATATTAATTACACTGAATCTGTAGATTGTTTTGAGTAGTACAGTTATTTTCACAGTATTGATTCTTCCAGTCCAAGAACATGGTACATCTCTCCATCTGTTTGTGTCATCTTTGATTTCTTTCATCAGTATTGTCTAGTTTTCTGAGTCCAGGCCTGTTGCCTCTTTAGAAAGCTTTACTCCTAGGTATTTTATTCTTTTTGTTGCACTGGTAAATGGGATTGTATACTTAATTTCTCTTTCTGATGTTTTGTTGTTAGTCTGTAGGAAGGCAAGAGGTGGTGGCATCAAGGCAGCAGGTGCAAGCTGGTGGGCGCTTTGTGGTCTCCAGATAGCCCTCTCTTCCTTTTCCCTCCTCTAATCCTGCCCATACCTTTGCAGTCAATTCCTTCTACTTGTAATATATCACATAGTTTTTGTTTTCCTGATGAGATTCTGAAGGATACATTTCTGAGCAAACTTCCTCAACTTTGAGGTATCATTACATTGATTCTGAATTTTAAAGATTCAAAGGTCTTTTGTTTCTAATCATCATATAATGGGACTTCCAGTTAAACATTTGTAGTAGAAAAAAAAAAAAGTAAATGATAACAAAAATGGCTAACCTTTACTTATCATTTACTGTGTGCTAAATGTGTTCGGCTGAGCACCAAAGAATTGATGCTTTTGAACTGTGGTGTTGGAGAAGACTCTTGAGAGTCCCTTGGANAGCCATGAAGTTAAAAGACGCTTACTCCTTGGAAGGAAAGTTATGACCAACCTAGATAGCATATTGAAAAGCAGAGACATTACTTTGCCAACAAAGGTCTGTCTAGTCAAGGCTGTGGTTTTTCCCGTGGTCATGTATGGGTGAGAGAGTTGGAGTGTAAAGAGCTGAGCACCAAAAAATTGATGCTTTTGAACTGTGGTGTTGGAGAAGACTCTTGAGAGTCCCATGGATCTCCCATGCAAGAAGATCCAACCAGTCCATTCTAAAGGAGATCAGCCCTGGGTGTTCTTTGGAAGTAATGATGCTAAAGCTGAAACTCCAGTACTTTGGCCACCTCATGCGAAGAGTTGACTCCTTGGAAAAGACTCTGATGCTGGGAGGGATTGGGGACAGGAGGAGGAGAAGGGGACGACCAAGGATGAGATGGCTGGATGGCATCACGGACTTGATGGACATGAGTCTGAGTGAACTCTGGGAGTTGGTGATGGCCAGGGAGGCCTGGCATGCTGCGATTCATGGGGTCACAAAGAATCGTACACGACTGAGCAACTGAACTGAACTGAACTGAAATGCTGTTCATAGGACTTCCCTATAGCTCAAGTGGTAGAGAATCTGTCAGCAATGCAGGAGACCTGTGTTTGATCCCTGGGTTGGGAAGATCCTCTGGTGAAGAATATGGCAACCCACTCCAGTATTCTTGCCTGGAGAATTTCCACGGACAGGGGAACCTGGCGGGCTACAGTCCATGGGGTTGCAAAGAGTTGGACATAACTGAGTGATGAATACACAAATGCTGTTCTCAGCCCTTCACATCTTATTTAGTCTGCACAATAACTCCATGAGTTACTTAGGACTATTTTTATCCCCTTTTCCACTGAGGAAAATGAGGCACAGTGAAGTCAAGTGGATTGTCAGTGTTCACCACTGCCCCGTAAGGAGGCCCAGCTTTGATCCAGGGCCTCTTGAATCTGTAGTCTGAGCCCTTGCGTTTTACACGCTCCATCGTGTCCAACCCTGCAACCCCATGGACTGTAGCCTGCCAGGCTCCTCTGTCCATGGGATTTCCCAGGCAAGAATATGGGAGCGGGTTGCCATTTCCTCCTCGAACCTGCATTTCCTGCATTTGCAAGTGGATTCTTTACCACTGAGCCACCTGGGAAGGCCCAGTCTGAGATCTTACTCATTATGGAATATTGCCTCCAGCAGCTCTGTGTTCTACCCAAATGTACTAAACTGAATATTGTAAAGCAGGAAGCCTTTGCCAACCACAGTCTTTTATGAGAGGTTTCGCAGATGTGCTCCCTGAAGTCACTTCAGGAGTTGGGTAGTTCTAGAAGTAATGTGATGCCAACTCTAGTCACTTACAGATTGTAAGCTCCTTGAGGCCAAAAACAACTTCCTGCTTTGTTCATCCTGTAGCCCCAGTACCTAGAATCGTTTCTTCCGCATTTGCAGCTCTATTAACATGTTTATATGATAAATTGTATATATAAGTTGTACAAACAATTTACAGTAAATCAGTAAATATAAGCTTGGACTTGGAGAAAGTTAATGTTCCATAGCCAGATAACTTTTTTTTGCTGCTAAGTACTTCCACTTGGAAAGAGATTCAGGCATCAGATAGCCAAAGAAGATTTTGAAGGTTTTGTTTGTTAGTTTGTTTCCAGCCAAAATACATCGGAACCTAGGCTCAGGGGAGCACATTTTCATAAAGGCAAATATATGGCCTGAGAACAGCAGGGAGGAAAGGTGGGCCATTATGTCATGATTAAGGACCATATTTAATGATTTCTCATAAATGCAATAAGAGGTGTATAGACAAATTTAAGGAGAGGAAACAATACTAAAATATCATAGAAATATGACCGGTCCTTAGGGTAGAAGAGGCAATAAGAGCACATTGAGCCCCATCTATCTTTTTGGAAGGAGAGTGTACAACGTCAAGAGCAAGCAGGTACAGTGAAGGCTTGAGCCTTTGCATCTTAGGTTCAACAATATCATGAAAGAAGAAGTAAGATACCTTTGGGGAGTGAGCTGCTGACTCTACCTTGGGGGAGAGAGAAGTGGGTGGAATAGACACAGGACACTAAACATGATGTCCTGCTGAGATGGCCATCCAAGCTCAAGGATTCAAGGATTCCGTTCTGAGAACTTTGCTAACAAAGGGACACGTGTAGGTCCTGAGTAAGGCAA
The DNA here is from genome assembly GCA_006410875.1 of Neotragus pygmaeus. NCBI lineage: Eukaryota > Metazoa > Chordata > Mammalia > Artiodactyla > Bovidae > Neotragus > Neotragus pygmaeus. The sequence continues at coordinate 897,526 of SJYV01009358.1, read as the reverse complement.
GTCTGTGCAGTAGACATCTGTGGGGGAAAAAAAAAGTGTAAGGAATGTTTAATATTACAGGAAGAACATGAATCCATCAAGATTGCAATTCAACTTCATTGAATTTGAAGAAGCAGCATATCAAAGTTGGGTCAGTGGGTTGTCTACCCCAGATATAAGCATAAGGGGTGCATCGTGTATAGGGAGGAAAAAGCAATAATAAATCCTTTCGAAAGTTGGTCTGATATTTACTATCACTTGTGAGCCTGCAAGTCTAAATACCCTCAGTAGAAAAACACACCTTCCTGATAAAATCTTTTGTTGGTTTAAGATCGAAACAAGTACAGCAGTTACTATTGTGCTTAAATAATATTTACATATATATTATTTAAATAATACATATATTATGCAATATATGTATTATTTAAATATATATTCATATAAAAGTATCTTAAACTAATCATAATTAAAATATATGTATACTTTAATAATGTATATTATTTAATATGTATATATACATATTATATATATATTATTTAAAGTATGTATATATAGGGTTGGGAAGATCCCCTGGAGAAGGAAATGGCAACCCACTCCAGTATTCTTGCCTGGATGGAGAATCTCATGGACAGAGGAGCCTGGTGGGCTACAGTCCATAGGGTTGTAAAGAGTCAACCTGACTGAACACACGTGCACATATATACATAATGTATACACACACGTGCACACACACTTTGAATTAGCTCCTTTAAAGACAGTATTCTTCAGTGAGTGTTGTATTCATTGGAAGTCAGCATACAGAATGACAGATGTGAATTTGCCCCGACCTAGGTGAGCTGGCCACATGTAATTGTTCCAAGCATCAGTTTGAAATAATTCCAATTCACTGCAGCTCCCTCCCGCTGTAGTTTGTATCTTTACATATTACTATGTTTAAACTGTAGATATTAAGTCATAGTTGTAAATACAGTGAAAAAGAACTTGAGTCAGTTTAATTCTGCCATTTTATGTGACCACTTGGAGTTTTTGTGCTTATAGTTTTAATAAGCTTTCAGGAAATAAACCTCAAAAAAAAACTTTGCTGTTAAAGCCTCTTGACTGTGGTAAACCAACATTGGTATTTTTTTCCTTTCTTTTCCAAAATGTATCTTGAGCATGTTGAGAAAGTTAAGCCGTTAATTTTTCCCTTTCTAGTTTTTGAGTTTTATTTATTTATTTATCTGTTCATTTCTGGTAGAATTATGTCTATTAAGGTCAATAAAGAAAAAATTTACTGTCTGCTTTTCTTTTATGGACATTATTAGATTAATATCATAGTTATTACTGAAAATAATTCGGTCATATAGAGGAAGACCATTCTTCTCTATTGGTTATACTAAAGATGTCACTGATTGGATGTATATGGATTGCTGTGAATGCATGTGTGGCAAATTTCTTCAAATTATTATTGCAAATGGAATCCATGAGACTTTGGGTTAAGTGAAATGCTATCAATTATGTTCATCTAAGTGTATGCAGAGTACATCATGAAAAATGCTGGACTGGAAGAAACACAAGCTGGAATCAAGATTACCAGGAGAAATGTCAATTACCTCAGATATGCAGATGACACCACCCTTATGGCAGAAAGTGAAGAGGAGCTAAAAAGCCTCTTGATGAAAGTGAAAGAGGAGAGTGAAAAAGTTGGCTTAAAGCTCAACATTCAGAAAATNTTACATAGCAGTATGGCTAATGATTTAACTTTGATTAATTTAGCAAGACATAGCATTTTAGAATTTGTGGAAACCTTTGAGAATACATCCTCCACATGCCATCATTCTATGTTGAGGCACCATAATCTGGAAAGTTCAAGTGACTTTGCAGGTCATATTGTCGAGTTAGCGGCAATGCTGAAATCAGGACTGAGGTTTTACTGCCTTTTAAACTAGCGCATCCTGTCTCCCGTTCCCTCCCTCCTTCCCCTCTCCTTTCCCTTCTGTCCTTCCTCCCTCCGTCCTCTGCTTCCTATATTGCATTAACATTAAAACGTTTGTGTATCAAACCAGGTTCATATGTGAAAAAGCATGTCAGGTCATAATGTTTAGTTAGTGGCAGTACTGAGGTAAGCCTAAAGATTTCTTTGCTTTAATCGAATGCACCTTGTTTCCACTAAGTATATTATCATCACTATTATATCAAGAATTTTGTTTTATGTAACATTTGAATTTCAGGATTTAGATCAAAATTATTAGAAATAGAAATGTTTCAAATGTGAGAATGAATAAACACCTGCTTTGGTTAGTCTCTTTTAAATGTTATCAATAGAAATATAGTGCCTCGCTGCTTAAAGCAGACTGTGTTAAAAGGAATGGACCATTTGAAGTTAGGGGAACCTGAATGTTCACTCATTCTATAACTGGATATGTTTACAGGATTGGTTGCAGAGTATTCAGGACTATTCCTTCCATTATGCTATTCTGTTTTGAGTGTGAAAAACTAAGTCTAGGGTTCAGAAAATCATATGTGAAATGAGCATACCTAAGTAAAATGTGATTATTGCTTTAGCAGTTTGAGCTATTTTGACCAATTTGCTGCTATATTATCAACTTCCCAAAATAACCAGCTGGAGTCTTACTTTCTTATGTTCTGAATTTTACAAATTACACTTAAAATTTTCAATATCCTTATAATAATATTTCCCAAATTTCTGCTTCTGCCCCTTCTCTTCCTCATCCTCCTTTTTTCATTATCATCAGATCTTAAAAAAAAATTTGAACCTTTGTTACAGGAATCACCTGTTGCTATCTACAACTGGAGATATGACAAAGTAAGGCACTTTTGCCCTCAAAGAACTTCCAGTCTGATTAGATGAACAGGACCGATCCTAGCAGAGACTAGTTAACATTTCACAAGTGGTATGAATGATAAGCATTAGAGAAGGTCAAAGAAGGGAGAGATCACCAGTGAGTGGCTAAGGCCATTGATAGAAACTTCAGAGAGAAATACCCGTTATGGACTAGACTTGAATTATTTAATCAGAATATATTATAATGTGCATACACTGTGCTAAACCCTTTGGGTCATTGTTAGATATCCTGATGGATATTTTGAGTACATATGTGATAAACTACTTGGCATGGGTAATTTATGATGAACTAAATCATCCTTTCAAGCAAATTCAAATTTAAAACACAAAATGAGAAATTTCATTCAGATGATATAAACTGATTACAAAAATATGTACTTAAAATATGTGTGTACATCTATTACAAAATGTCAGATGTGTTCTACACTGTAATAAAGAAATAGGATACAATAGAAAAGTCATGTATGTTTCTGCGCTTTAATTCTTTTCATAGTAGTTATAGGAGCCTGCCAAAATGAAAAGAAAAACAATATAAAACTTCATATTCTTAATTTAATCCTGGTAGAAAATATAACTGAAGCCAGAGGGTACAAGCCTCAGTTGACAGTTTAATGAAGACTTTTGAAAGAATGTAGGACTCTTGGTGCTTTAAGACAAGCCCTGAGCAAATAATTATATCTGTTTAGATGAAAAAAGGGATTGATGAATATTTGTATAATAGTTACCAAAATATTTAAGTTAAATATATGTTTATTTTTATCTAGTTTTCATACATTTGATTTTTTCTTTAAATCTATCGGCTACAAAAGGCAAAGTAATATTGAACCATTTATATTTAAAGTCCCAAAGGCTGTTTACTTGTGACTGTGAAATTATTAAATATTTATTATAGAGGACTACATGTTAAAAAGTCTGTGTGAAATATCTGCCTTTTCATTTAAAATTGTAAATTTGATTGTTCATTGGGAGCTGGTTTTACCTACCATATTTGTAGTATCAACTATAAATGCACTGATATCTTTTCCTGTAACTTCCTTATGTAAGCAGCTTCTGTTTGTTTCTTAGATGGAATGTATCAAGGATTTTTGCCTTAGAGGCTTATTTACAGTAGACCAAATGATTCTAATTCACTTATTTCTGAAAAACATCACATGTACTAATTTTTTTTTTTCAAACATTAGGTTGTATTATACACAGTACCTATTTTTTGCTCAGGTTTAGAAACTGCTGCAAATATAGAGATAACAGGGAAAATTCAAAAAGGCATTGATTTTCTGGATTTAAACATAACATAGAACCCAGTAACTGGATGTGTCCCCTATCCCAATAATAGATTTTTAATATAAATTTTACAGTCTTTTGGTGTCTTAAACACANGCAAATACAGAGATAACAGGGAAAATTCAAAAAGGCATTGATTTTCTGGATTTAAACATAACATAGAACCCAGTAACTGGATGCGTCCCCTATCCCAATAATAGATTTTTAATATGAATTTTACAGTCTTTTGGTGTCTTAAACACACCATTATCAAATACCTTCCTATGACTAGAAAAGATGACTGTAGCCTGCCAGGCTCCATTGTCCATGGAATTCTCCAGGCTGGAATACTGGAGTGGGTAACCATTCCCTTCTGCGAGGATATTCCAAACTCAAGGATCAAAACTAGGTCTCCAGCATTGCAGGCAGATTCTTTACTATCTGAGCCACCGGGGAACCCGTCTTCTTGCTCTAGGCAGTTCAAATTCATACTGAATTTAGGATAAACTCAGCTATGTTGTCTTGAGATCCACCCCTAAAATTCCTTTCCTTTAGCTCTATATATCTTGGAAGTACCTTACAGTGCCTGACATGTAGCTATCACAGCAGCAACAACAGAAGTAGTAAAAATGATAATAGTAGTGGTAGTGGTATTACTAAACTCAGGTCCAGGTGCGGCTCGAAAATCAGTCCTTGAGAGGCAAGTGCCAGGAGAAATGGAAAAATTGCTTTAATCCGAATGCCAGACATTTGGGGAGAAGGCAGTTTCTTGTCCCAGACCAACTCTGAAGATTTTGCTCGCTGTGAAAGTTTTACAGGGAAAAAGGAGAAACAATCTCAATCACTCAGGTAGGGAATCAGCCTGGTCCTTTACTTCCCACTGTGTCCAGATGTGTCGACTCCTTGTGATCTTTATTTAAAAGCTATCCTGTTCACACAGTCTGTTCACACGTTTACTGAAAGGGAAGCTGGGGAAAAGATGTTTGCTATTTAGTTGCTAAGTTGTATCCATCTCTTTTCCCCAGTGTAGGCTGTAGGGACCAAGCTCCTCTGTCCATGGGATTTCCCAGGCAAGAATATTGGATTGGGTTATCATTTCCTTCTCCAGGGGAAAAGATCTAGCCATCTGTTAATTATTCATTTCTACTTTTTTGATCTTTGGAGAGAGTCAACAGGTTAGACATTTTGTAACCAAAAGATTTGAAAGTGTGCTTAAGTCAGAGATGAGTAGAGCATGGAGGTGGCTGGTTTAAAAGTTAGTTGTAATATATAGCTTTATTGCAATATACAGCTGAAGCTTCAATTCTTTGGCCACCTGATGCGAAGAGCCAACTCACTAGAAAAGATCTTGATGCTGGGAATGACTGAAGACAGGAGGAGAAGGTGGCAGCAGAGGATGAGATGGTTAAATAGCATCACCGACTCAATGGACATGAATTTGAGCCAACTCGGGAAGATAGTGGAAGATAGAGAAGCCTGACGTGCTACAGCCCACGGGGTCACAAGGAGTCAGACATGACTTAGTGACTGAAGTACAACAACATAGCTTTATTAAAGGCTTCCCTGGTGGCTCAGTGGTAAAGAACCCATCTGCCAAAGCAGAAGACATGGGTTCGATCCCTGGGTCGTGAAGATCCCTTGGAGAAGGAAATAGCAACCCACCCCAGGATTCTTGCCTGGGAAATCCCATGGACAGAGAAGCCTGGAGGGCTACAGTCCATAGGGTCGCAAAAGATTTGGACAGGACTTAGCGACTAAACAACAACATCTTTATTAAAGTGACAAGACAAAAGGGATGGGTCTGCTGAGNTACACCCATGGCTGATTCATGTCAGTGTATGGCAAAAACCACTACAATATTGTAAAGTAATTAGCCTTCAGTTGAAATAAATAAATTTTTTTTTAAATTGCAGAATTCTTTTTGGTAGCACTTTAGTATTCTCATTGACATTTGTGATCTAGCGCTCCAGGTTCTTAGAACCACTGCTCTTTTTCTGGGAAGTCTGGACAATCTCTAAGAGAAAACACAGTGGAATGGTTGAGAGATGCCCACTACACAGCTGTGGGTTGAAAACTGCAGTACAGGGCACCCCACAGTTTAGGAATGAGGAGCCTTATTTGTTGTGAAGGAAAAATTGGGAAGAAGGGATTTTTGCTGAACAAGATATTCAGCTCTTCCAAGCATGGCACTTTTTTCTGATGTCTACATTTGGCTGTTTATTTATGTGTCTTTCTTGAATTTAAATGGTTTTCAACTTTGAATTTCTCCTCTGTAATCTTCAAATTAAGGAAATGACTCTGGATAGAGTCACTTGACATTTCTTTGGTGGGTTTCATGGTTTCTAGAAAGTGACAGAGAAAAGGGAGGTTGGGAGGTGAGGGTTGACACAAGGAGAGAAACTGAGCCCCTTGCAGTCTTGTACTTCTTCAGAATCCAGCATTTTAGGGATTCCTTAGATTATAGTTAAAGCAATTTTAAATTTGCAGATGGTTGTTGTTGAATCACCCAGTCATGTCTGACTCTTTTGAGACCCCATGGACTATAGCCCATCGGGCTCCTCTGTCTAGGGGATAATCCTGGCAAGAATACTGGAGTGGGTTGCCATTCCCTTCTCCAGGGGACATTCCTAACCCAGGAATCAAACCCAAGTCTTTTGTGTTTCCTGCATTGTCCAGAAAATTATTTACCACTGCGCCGTCTGGGAAGGCCAAGTATATACAAGGGAGATACTTTGAGACTGCAAATATCCTGCTGCACGCCTTAGTTTTCCCTGCTAAAGTTAGCACCCGGCAACGATTCTTGCCACAGCAGTTAGTTCTGTAGCATCTGTCAGTTATTGTTAGCTATTCCCATTTCATTGATCCTTTCGTGTTTATTATCAAAAGTTCACTGTGAAGGAGAGTGCTCCCTTCTCCCCCATTTATTTATTTATTAAAGTATTTACTTATATCAATATGGACTAATAGACATTTGATTTATTCCGTAGACTATAATCCATTACTGTTATTACTATTTATTTTTCAGTAAATAATTGAGCTCCCTCAGGAAGGTGCCTCTGTGCTTTTAACATAGCCTCTACTTTTTAAAAAATGTACTTCCTTACTTTTTGGCGCTCATAACATCCCTACCTTAGCTTTGAAATCAGTTTTCCTCCAAAGCCCTGATTTCTTTTATTTGGGTGATGTTTAGAAACCAAGATGTAGATGTCATTACTTCTAGACCTGCCTATATATCTTTAGCTATATAGCTATATAAACTATTAAAAACTAATTTTTTTATTCTTATCCAACACCATAGACAGCTTCCTCATTCTTAACTCCTGTCTCTGTGAGAAATCAAGATTTACATTAACCATACATAAACTTTGTGTCAGGTGTGCTAACCTACCTCTGTGAAAACCAAATTTCATAGAGGATGGTATTTGTGTCCTTTTTTATTTTAACTATATATACATAATAAACTATTGTTTTCCAGAGTTCCTTAGGCTAGTCATTTTCTTTACCAACTCTTTCACTGTGGTTATATTATTCCTTGGTAATGCAGTTACCCCTCTTTGAACTCCGTTCTGGGCTCCTCTGATGTCCTGGTTGACTTTGTTTTTAGTTGTATGAAACCTCGAGGTTCTAAAAATTAGAAATACACAAAAAGGTTATACTTTCCCCATTCTTTCCACTTTAGACACTGTGGATAACCACCCCCATTTATGTTTCTGGTTTGTTCTTCCAATATTTCTTTATGTATACTTTATTTCCCTCCATTTCTTAAGGAAGATAACACACTGTAGATTATCTTTTGTACTTTGCTTCTTGTACTTAGCAATATATCCTAGAAGACATTCTGTATCAGTTCATCAGTGATTGTCCTTATTCTTCGTATGGTTGCTTACTACTTCACTGTGTGGAGATGCTGTAGTTTATTCAGACCCACTTTTAATATATATATGGGTAAGTGTGTTATAGCTTTGTTACGTTTTGCCAAATTCCCCATCCAGAAGATCTGTTCCAGCTTGCATTCTTAGCCATGTTACAGAATGCCTATTTCTTCATAGCCTGACCAAAAGCATGTGTTGTCATACTTTTAGATTTTCTCCAATCTGATAGATAAGAAATGGTAACTCAGATTTGCTTTAATTTGCATTTCTTTAGCTATGAGTGAGTTTAAGCATCTTTATATATGCTTAAGGGCCACATATTTAAGGGCCATTTCTATATATTTCTGTGAATTTTCTATTCATATCTTTTCTTGCCATTTTTCCTTTGGGTTTTTGTCCTTTGTCCCTCAGTTTTTAAGAGTTCTTGCATATTTTAGCTTTTTGTTTGGGATATATATTGCAAATGTGTTCTCCTAGTTTGTTAGTTGCCTTTTAAGTTATGGTGTTTGCCATCCAATTTTTTTTTATTTCAATTTTTATTGATAGAAACTGTTTTGTTGTTTAAAAAAGAGTTGACCATCATCTAAGCCTTCAGCAAGTCACCATCATTTGGCTGGTGGCAAGTCTTGCCTCAGCGTTGATGGCTGCTGACTGATCATTGGGATGGTGGTTGCTGAAGGTTGGGGCAGTGTTTTAAATAAGAAAGCAATTAAGCTTGATGTGTCAGTAGACTCTTCCTCTCACTTGAACACTTAGAGGTCCTTTCAGGGTTATTAACTGGCCTAATTTCAATACTGTTGTGTCTCAGAGAACAGAGAAACCTGAGGAGAGTGAGAGATGGAGATCTCTGATCAGTGGAGCCCTGAGAACACGGAACACACAGAGAAAGTGTTGATTGGGTTCATCAGCTCATATGGCATGTTTCATGGCAAGCAATCACATAATATCATCGAAGTCTGCTGATCTCAGATCACCATAACAAATAATGAAAATTTTGAAATATGGTAAGATACCGTATTNAGTGGAGCCCTGAGAACACGGAACACACAGAGAAAGTGTTGATTGGGTTCATCAGCTCATATGGCATGTTTCATGGCAAGCAATCACATAATATCATCGAAGTCTGCTGATCTCAGATCACCATAACAAATAATGAAAATTTTGAAATATGGTAAGATACCGTATTGAAACGGAGAAGGCAATGGCACCCCACTCCAGTACTCTTGCCTGGAAAATCCCATGGATGGAGGAGCCTGGTGAGCTGCAGTCCATGGGGTCGCTAAGAGTCAGACACGACTGAGCAACTTCACTTTCACTTTTCACTTTCATGCATTGAGGAAGGAAATGGCAACCCACTCCAATGTTCTTGCCTGGAGAATCTTAAGGACGGGAGAACCTGGTGGGCTGCCGACTATGGGGTCGCACAGAGTCGGACACGACTGAAGTGACTTAGCAACATCAGCAAGATAGCGTACTGAAAAGCAGGGAGATTACTTTGCCAACAAAGATCTGTCTAGTCAAGGCTATGGTTTTTCCAGCAGTCATGTGTGGATGTGAGAGTCGGACTGTGAAGAAAGCTGAGCACCAAAGAACTGATGCTTTTGAACCGTGGTGTTAGAGAAGAATCTTGAGAGTCCCTTGGACTGCAAGGAGATCCAACCAGTCCATTCTAAAGGAGATCAGCCCTGGGATTTCTTTGGAAGGAACTCCAGTACTTTGGCCACCTCATGAGAAGAGTTGACTCCTTGGAAAAGACTCTGATGCTGGGAGGGATTGGGGGCAGGAGGAGAAGGGGATGACAGAGGATGAGATGACTGGATGGCATCACTGTCTCGATGGACGTGAGTCTGGGTGAACTCCGGGAGCTGGTGATGGACAGGGAGGGCTGGCGTGCTGCGATTCATGGGGTCGCAAAGAGTCGGACACGACTGAGCGACTGAACTGACCTGAACTGAAGATACCAAAATGTGGCACAGAGACATGAAGTGAGCAGGTGCCGCTGGAAAGATGACACTGAGAGACCAGCTCCATGTGGAGTTGTCACAGACCCTTCAGTTTGTAAAACAATTAAAAAAAAAAATCTATCTGTGAAGTGCAGTAAGATATGGCTGTATTTTGTTTTATCACCTCTAAATTTTGAATCATAGTTGAGATTATAGAAGAATTCACCCATTTCCCCCTAATACATCTATGGTTTCATGTATTATATTAAGATTCATCATCTATTTGGAGTTTATTCTGTGTCCCTAGTGAGGTATGGATCTAATTTTATCTTTTGCTAAAGGGCTACCATTTTCCTAAAATGTTGATCTTTACACCAGTGATTCCAGATCCACTCTGGTACTAAATTTCCTTATGCCTTTGGGTCTGTTTTTATTCTTTTCCTGTGGTCTCTTTGTCTAATCATGTGCCACAATGTTTCAATCATGGAAACTTTACAATATAGTATCTTTTAGGTAGGGCTAGATCGCTCTCACCGTTTTTCAGTGTTTTCCTGGTTATCCTTGCACGTTTGTTTTCCATATGAACTTTAGTATCAACCTGTCTAACTCCATAATAAATCTGGTTGGTATTTTATTGAGATTGTAAATGTATCAGTTAATGTTGAAGAGAGCTGACGTCTTTATAATGTTGAGTCATTCTATTCAAGAACAGGGGAAACTGCATTTGTTCAAGTCAACTTTTGTGTCTCAGGAGAGTGCCATTAATGTTTTAATCCAAAGAAAAGATTGATAACAAAAGGTTTGGGGCCCAAGGAGTCTCAGGGCACCATCATCAAACATGGCAGGATGGTGGCTGCCTCGCTATTATTATCTGTTTGGCTAATTTTTACTGAGCACTTACCTACCAGATGGTAGACTCTGCGCTGGGTCCTGTGGATACAAAAGTAAAACACCTGGTCCCTGCCCAGGAAATGCTCACAGTCTAGTGAAGGAGACAGATTATTAAACTGACAGGAGCAATTACTCTTTCCTTCCCAAGGATAGCCCAGTCTTTTCACTGAGGGGGAGATCTAGAGTCAGTGTCTGTGAGCCATCAAGGAGGATGTTGACATCGGTTGTATGAAACCTAGCTGGAAATTTGTTTCTAGAGGTTATGTATGCAATCACTTTTGCCTGGAACTGTGTCTTAGATGACAACTTAAAAGTCTATTTCTAAAGTGTTTGAGCCCTTTGTTTTCATGCCTGAGTATCAAGTGAGGTATCAAGTGAAATGTTGTAATGAGTTGACTCCAGCAGCAGTTAGGGCCCAGCAAGCTTTTCTTCTCAAATCATTTTACTTTCCCTTAGCCATTAATAATTTGCCTAAAAAGGAAGCAAATCCTCAAAGACTTCTATTGTTCTTCCCCAGTTTTTCTACCAGTTCCTGCAATTTAACGTGTGCCTAACACTTCTTTGGTGGCTTATGACAGTGTTGGACCTTATGTTTACATGTTTTAAACAAAAAATAGTTGCTGGAGTTAGTGACTCCTTAAAGCTTAATTCCATCTTATTTTGAGAGTTAAGCAGTATCTTAAGTCAAGTGTGATCCTGTGGAAGTTAATTAACCCTTTCAGGATTATTGATGTTCCAAGTTGTTCAGTCTCTCAGTCGTATCCAACTCTGCGCCCCAACGGACTGCAGCACGCCAGGCTTCCCTGTCCTTCCCCATTTCCCAGAGCTTGCTCAAACTCGTGTCCATTGAGTCAGTGATGCCATCCAACCATCTGTTCTCTGTCATCCCCTTCTCCTCCTGCCCTCAATCTTTTGCAGCATCAGAGTCTTTTCTAATGAGTCTACTCTTCCCATCAGGTGGCCAAAGTATTGGAACTTCAGCGCCACCATTTATCCTTCCAATGAATATTCCGGATTGATTTCCTTTAGGATTGACTGGTTTAATCTCCTTGTAGTCCAAGGGTCTCTCAAGAGTCTTCTCCAACACCAAAAAGAGACAATTGACTTTCTGAACTGCCCTCTGGCCAAATATCGAATTCCCCATCTTATATTCTCTCATTAGGACAGGATTTTAAGTTTCACAGTGGAGCTCTGATAATGATAGGACTCTGATGTGGGTATATGCTGCTCAGTTCAGAATTCAAGGTGGTGATGCTGATACCAGGACAAGGGACAGGGTGGGAGAAGGGAAGGAATCCTAATCCTTTCCATTCCTTCTCATCTCAGCTTGAAAGTAAAAGGAACACTTTCAATGCAGCTTTTCAAAAAGCGAAGACTGTTTCTTTAGGGAGCCTTAGAGTCCAGAAGGGAAAGTGATGAAACATAGTTTTAGAAGCCTTTCAGAATGAGAATCAGACAGCTATTATTCAAACAAGCTAAAATAACCTTACATGGAACTTGCTCAGGAGTAACTCCTAGAGTTTAACCAGTGGGGTTTTTTTTTTTTTTTCCTTGTTAATTTCCTCCCTCCTCTTTTCTGCACAGAACTGTAGTCATTCAGTTGCATCCATTCATTCCCCTAAAGACAGCTCAGTTTTTTTCACTGAGGAGGGGAACTAGAGTCAGCATCGCCATCCTCCACACTCACCTCCTCTCCAACCGCTTTCTCCACCTTCACTCATACTTTTCCTCTTTCGTTTTCATTCTAAAATGGTGCTCCAGGAGGATTATATAGTCTCGAAGACTTTGTGATTCATCACCATCCTCAATAATCTACAAAACTACTTTTTTTTTTCCTGATTCTTATACCCTTTTACCCAAGAAAATGTTATGTCCAAAAATCACCTAAAATCGCTGGTCAGGTCCGTTAATATCACCAGGTTTCTTTCAGTCATTCTTGCATCAAACAAGAGTACTTATCTCAAAATAATAGCTAACGTTTATGGAGTGACAGAAGTTATAATCAGAAAATGTCAGAAACGTAGGAAAGGGAGGCCAGAATGCCCAGGGGTCATTAAAGATTGGCAAGCTAAGAAGTGTGGAATATGGAATGGAGTGTGAATTTTCCCACTTAGTTTCATTATAGTTGTATAAGAGGGAAACACATTTGCTCTTTTCCTCTTTCCTGTAGCCTTTTTTCGTCTGAGTGTCTGACACAGGGCCAGTAGGAGATGCTACAGTAACTTCCCAAGAGTAACTGCTTCCCTTCCACTGCTGTCAGTGTAGATATAACACCCCCCACTGTATGTGAAGTTTCTAACAATAGGAGCTTCTCACCACTGTTTTTAATGTTCTTGGCTGACCTAGTGGTAAGTGTAACCCCAGGAAACCACATCCATCCATGCACTTCATAGATGAATTTCTGCTTCTTAACAGTCTCTCCATACCTGGTTGGTTTCATCTCATTTCGTAGTAAGGTTTGGCAGAATAAGTTACAAAAGGGAGCATTTCCAGATTTACTTGCTATATCCCTGCTCCTTTCCCTTCTGTAGTTTCAGTTTTATATTTTACAGCACATAGAGGAAAGAAATGAATTATTTATAAACTAAGTAAACGAAATGTTTATGTTTTAGCTTGTGTCCTCCCCCTTAACCCCACTTCCCTGGAGATTCAGAATTTGTGTTTTATTATGTTTGGACTAAAAATAAAACTATGCAGTTGTTGTAACTGTGAGGGACTTACTGGCTTGTGGTCTTCCTTGGATTTGACGGTTACTACACCTTGAGTCTTAGAGCAAGCTCACTCTGACTTAATTATCGTAATTCAGGACCAGCCATGCTTCAAACTGACATCCCTGTCCACGGGCCCACACCAGCTCCTGCCCTGGGGTCGGTGGAGGGCAGAGAGCATTTGAAATGGACACCTTGTCACTAGGGAAAACCTACTTCAAAATTTTTCCTGACCCACTTTCTCTCCTACTGGGTCTCCTGTTATATTTGACTATTTGATATCATCTCACAGTTACAGATGTTCTGTTGATTTCAAAACATTCTTTTTTATTTCAGCTTCAGTCATTTTTATTGACTTGTTCAAAGTGCACTCATCCCTTTCTCTGTGGTATCCAATCTGCTATTTGCCCATCTAATAAATGTTAACTTCTGATATCACAGTTTGAAGTTTTAAAATTTCCATTTGGTTATTTCATGTTGTTCCTATTTTTCATAGAAAATTCTATTTCTTTACTCATAATATGCATTTTCTTATAAATTCCTTGATAATGTATAATAATTGTTTTAAAGTTCCTGTCTACTAATTTCAGCAGCTGTCTCTGAGTCTGTTTCTATGTCTTCTAAGTTTTCTCTTGATTATCACATTCCTGCTTCCCCACATTTTTCATCAATAGTTGTATCTATATTTTTATTTTTATCATATATTGAAAAAAGAATGGGAGGGAAGCAGAGGACAGAGAGAGAGACACACAGAGAGAGTTCCAGACATTGTGAATAAAGGACATCGGAGGCTTATGATCTTGTTGGGGTTACTTCATTTCCAGACATATTAGATTCACCTTGACCTTGAAGTCCAGTCACAGTGAAAATGCCCAGGACCCGTGTGGTTGCCCTTTGGTCACCAGCCCCTCACCCACTGTTTCTTTCTCTATTGGGGGGAAAGCTGGGTGAATAGATTCCTGGAAATGAGACCCTCAATTAAGTCCCCCAGTCAGTCATCCAGAGAAGGGCTGACTCTTCCCCTTATCCCTGGGCGAGGTCTTTCCGACTCTGGCAGCTCACCTGAACCCTGGCTTCAGGTAAAGAAGCTGCCGCCATTCCCTGTTGACCTACAGTGGGTTCATTTCTTTCTGGAAGGTAGTTTATCCAGTTGTCTTGCTGCCAGCGTTCTCCACTGGCCTCACAGAAAAGCATGGTTTTTATTTTGCCTGGGTCTTTTCTTAGAGTGTCTGTGAGAGCAGAAGCATTTCACATCTTCCTGCATTTCATCCTCACTGAAACAAGCAGAAGTCTGAACTGCGTGTTTGGTTCAACAATTCTATGCCCTGGCAAAGGTCGTAGGACATTGAAGAATGTTCATAAAGTCCCCAGAGAATCTCTGTGGCATCAATGGCTTTTTGTTACAAAGTAGAAAAAAGATGGATAATGAAATTTCCTGAGAAGATATGATTTGTAATTGTATTTTCCAAATGAGATGACAAACAGAGGATCGTTAAGGACTGCCTCATCACAGGATCAGACACTATGGAGAAACCACACGGCCACAGTCACAGTATTTCAGAGCTGGTAGAACACCTTGGTGTTGTTCAGTCACCCAGTCATGTCCAGCTCTTTGCAACCCCATAGACTGCAGCATGCCAGGCCTCCCTGTCCCTCACCATCTCCCAAAGTTTGCCCAAGTTCATGTCCGTTGCATTGGTGATGCCATCCTCTGATGCCCTCTTCTGCTTCTGCTCACATTTTTTTAGAACATCTTAGGAAAAGGAAATGGCAACCAACTCCAGTGTTCTTGCCTGGAGTATCCCAGGGATGGGGGAGCCTGGTGGGCTGCCGTCTGTGGGGTCGCACAGAGTCAGACACGACTGAAGCGACTTAACAGCAGCAGTAGCAGCAGCAGGTTGTCTAAAGTCCAAATTCCTTATTTTATGGGCATTGATACTCATTTAGGTTCATTTGATAGACTGAATTTCTTTTTCCTTTTCTAGTGCCTGGGGAAATCCTATGAGTAAACATCAGCATGTTTTCATCAGACCTGTAATGAAGGCTGGTCTTTCCTTTTTTATTCCTTATAATCAAAAATACCAGAAAGTGCTTATCTTTTCCTAAGTTCTGAATTTGAAATCTTAAAAAAAAAAAAAAAAAGCAGCTTCAAACTTAGACCTCACAGCATAGGGGGAAATCACACCATCTCTGCATAAAGGAAAACAGGTGATGGTGAGTGGTGTGGTCATCTTTTGACAGAAAATAACACCTCAACTTAGTGTATCAGAGGCAGAGCAGATCTGGAGGGTCATGGGCACTTTTTTAGAATGCATAGGAATCCTTCTAGATCAGCAGGATATCATTGGAAAATACGCTAACGAAGAATACACCTCAAACTCTTCAGTACTGACTCATAGGCTCAGGGACTAAATATCCATGCTTTGGAGATGTAAAAACTGAAAGTAGAGCTTGTGGAGGTTGAGCTGTTCTTTTCACAGCCTAAAATTGAGGTTCCTAATGATTTGTGTTGCGATGTGCTCCGCTGCTTGTTTGGTTTTCTATTTAAGCTGGGGCTTGTGACCTTACTTTCCCATGTAGTGTTTCTTAAAAGTTCTAGGAAAAGATGCTTGAGAGTCACCTTCACGCTTTAACAAGAGATCAATAGTTATTTCCTATGGGAACTTCAGAGTTCCAAAGAGCTTAAAAAATTGAACCAGAAATAGCCAAGGAAGGAAAGAAAAACAGTGACCCAGTGATAAATACCCTGTTAAGTAAGCTTACAATCCAAGAGAAAACAGGAAATTTGGGAGGCCCATATATCTTTAGGAAGGAAAAGAGGGAAGTTTGTGGTTGATACAAGAGCATGGTCTGTGACTGGTTCCATCAATTGGGATACAGAGAAGCATCTGTTCTTTCAGAGAATAATTGATTTGTTTAATACGGTCAATGTCTTCTCTGGAATTCATGGCAATGCTATAAACTAAACATAAGTGAACATCTTTTCTCAGTCTTTCACAGGAAAAGGTGATTTTTATTATCGGAAGATTTTTTTTTTTTTTTTCACAAATAGAGATTAAACTCTGTTGGCTTTATGGTAGCTCCCAATAGATATGCTTTGGTAAGAAAATTCAGAAATAATTGCAATTGTTGCCTCCAGCCACCTCCAAGATCTTAAGGACACTTTATGGTTTGCAAACAAAAGGTATAAAATGTAAAAATTTTGTCAGCAAATTATATTCTTTGTGCAGTTTATGTTTTGGTTCCTTTTGTTTGTTTTATTCATTTATTACTTTTTAATGTAAAGAATATATTACCTTAGCTTTTCTCTGGTACTGTTTCAGAGAACACTGACCATAATGCAGAACTGGGAAAAAATAAAGAAGATTTATGAAAAATGGGAAGATTACAATGCTGAAGTTTGTGCTTTGGCAACTTGAGGCACAGAGGAAGAAGGGGAAATAGCCCCCAGTTCCTCTTACCCCTGCCCACCAGTGCCCTCACTGACCAAATCCAGACAGAGACCATATGACACAGAGGTCTTTGAAATATAATCTACAAAGATCGCACCCCACCCTCACCTCCCTGAAACAGAGCAGAGTGAGGAACGGGCAGGAAATGATGGAAAGAAACCAGACCCAGGATCAGCTGAGCCCTAAGGGGTCCTGTTGTGGAGGAACAGGATGGCACCTGTAGGAATATCATGCAACGTGGCTTAGCCAGCAAAAGCCAAGAGCTCTTGCTATCCGTCACTTCACATCCAATACTGAGGGGATTTATTTTAAATGGGAAGATTGATTTATAAGCAAAGGTTTTCCTTGTAGCTAGGCCAACAGGATTTTTTTTAAAAAGATAACTGAAGATTAGTAGCCATCATTGTTTTGTAATATTTAGACCCCCTTCAAATTGTAAACACCATCAGCAACATAAATTGAGAAGGTGTGCATGAGTGCTAAGTCGCTTCAGTCGTGTCCAACCCTTTGTGACCCCATTGACTGTAAGCCGCCAGGCTCCTTTGTCCATGGGATTCTCCAGGCAAGAATACTGGAGTGGGTTGCCATGCCCTCCTCCAGGGGATCTTCCTGACCCAGGGATTGAACTCACGTCTCTTGCAGCTCCTGCATTGCATGCAGATTCTTTACTGCTGAGCCACTGAGGAAGCCCCAAATTGAGAATGCTGCCAGGTAAACTCCATAATTTATGGACTTAGACAAAAGCTTGGTTAATATTCCATGGCAATTCACAAAAAGTAAAATGTCCCTAATCATCCACTCACCCTAAATTACAGCGGTATCAGAGAAAACAAAAACAAAGAATATATCAAAATATTATTTTAATTTACAATATTGTTTTCGTCCAAACTGGGAACTAAGAAACCCTTCACTGCTGTAATTTTTGTTGTTGTTGTATGTCTACTGCATTTAAAACATATTTATTTCTATCAAAGTATAGTTGCTACACAGTACTATTTGTTACAGCTCACAATTTTTAAAGATTATACTCCTTTTATAATTATTAGAAAATATTGGCTACATGTAAATTCTCCATGTTGTACAATATATCCTTGTACAAGGATATATATATGTGTATATGTTGTATAATATTCTCCTTTTTGTACAATATATCCTTGTATAGGATATATATGTGTGTATATGCCTATGTGTGTGTATTATATATATATATATATATATATATATAT
>SJYV01009358.1:744740-877513 GCA_006410875.1 Neotragus pygmaeus | reverse complement strand
TTTTTTTTTTTTTTTCACAAATAGAGATTAAACTCTGTTGGCTTTATGGTAGCTCCCAATAGATATGCTTTGGTAAGAAAATTCAGAAATAATTGCAATTGTTGCCTCCAGCCACCTCCAAGATCTTAAGGACACTTTATGGTTTGCAAACAAAAGGTATAAAATGTAAAAATTTTGTCAGCAAATTATATTCTTTGTGCAGTTTATGTTTTGGTTCCTTTTGTTTGTTTTATTCATTTATTACTTTTTAATGTAAAGAATATATTACCTTAGCTTTTCTCTGGTACTGTTTCAGAGAACACTGACCATAATGCAGAACTGGGAAAAAATAAAGAAGATTTATGAAAAATGGGAAGATTACAATGCTGAAGTTTGTGCTTTGGCAACTTGAGGCACAGAGGAAGAAGGGGAAATAGCCCCCAGTTCCTCTTACCCCTGCCCACCAGTGCCCTCACTGACCAAATCCAGACAGAGACCATATGACACAGAGGTCTTTGAAATATAATCTACAAAGATCGCACCCCACCCTCACCTCCCTGAAACAGAGCAGAGTGAGGAACGGGCAGGAAATGATGGAAAGAAACCAGACCCAGGATCAGCTGAGCCCTAAGGGGTCCTGTTGTGGAGGAACAGGATGGCACCTGTAGGAATATCATGCAACGTGGCTTAGCCAGCAAAAGCCAAGAGCTCTTGCTATCCGTCACTTCACATCCAATACTGAGGGGATTTATTTTAAATGGGAAGATTGATTTATAAGCAAAGGTTTTCCTTGTAGCTAGGCCAACAGGATTTTTTTTAAAAAGATAACTGAAGATTAGTAGCCATCATTGTTTTGTAATATTTAGACCCCCTTCAAATTGTAAACACCATCAGCAACATAAATTGAGAAGGTGTGCATGAGTGCTAAGTCGCTTCAGTCGTGTCCAACCCTTTGTGACCCCATTGACTGTAAGCCGCCAGGCTCCTTTGTCCATGGGATTCTCCAGGCAAGAATACTGGAGTGGGTTGCCATGCCCTCCTCCAGGGGATCTTCCTGACCCAGGGATTGAACTCACGTCTCTTGCAGCTCCTGCATTGCATGCAGATTCTTTACTGCTGAGCCACTGAGGAAGCCCCAAATTGAGAATGCTGCCAGGTAAACTCCATAATTTATGGACTTAGACAAAAGCTTGGTTAATATTCCATGGCAATTCACAAAAAGTAAAATGTCCCTAATCATCCACTCACCCTAAATTACAGCGGTATCAGAGAAAACAAAAACAAAGAATATATCAAAATATTATTTTAATTTACAATATTGTTTTCGTCCAAACTGGGAACTAAGAAACCCTTCACTGCTGTAATTTTTGTTGTTGTTGTATGTCTACTGCATTTAAAACATATTTATTTCTATCAAAGTATAGTTGCTACACAGTACTATTTGTTACAGCTCACAATTTTTAAAGATTATACTCCTTTTATAATTATTAGAAAATATTGGCTACATGTAAATTCTCCATGTTGTACAATATATCCTTGTACAAGGATATATATATGTGTATATGTTGTATAATATTCTCCTTTTTGTACAATATATCCTTGTATAGGATATATATGTGTGTATATGCCTATGTGTGTGTATTATATATATATATATATATATATATATATATGCCACATCTTTTTTATTCATTCATCTGCTGATGTCCATTAGATTACTTCTGTATCTTGGCAATAGTTAAGCAATGCTGCTATGAACACTGGGATGCATGTATCTTTTAGAATTTGTGTTTTCATTTTTTTCAGATATATACCCAAGAGTGGAATAGCTTTGTCACGTTGTTGTTCAATTTTTAGTTTTTTTGAGAAACTTCCATACTGTTTCACACAGTAGCTGCACCGATTTACATTCCCATCAGTAATGTGCAAGGATTCCCTTTTCTCCGCATCCTCGCCAGCATTTATTATTTTCATTTTTTGGATAACAGAAATTCTGACAGGTGTGAGGTGATAATCTTCTTATGGTTTTGATTTGCATTTCCCTGGTGATTAGCAATATTGAGCATCTTTTCATGTGCCTGTTGGCCATTTGCATTCCTCTTTGGAAAAATGTCTATTCAGTTCTTCTGCCCATTTTTTAAATTGGGTTGTTTGTCTTTCTGATGTTCAGTTTTATGAACTGTTTATATATGTTAGATATTAATCCCTTATCAATCATACCATTTGCAAATATTTTCTCCTATTTAAAAGTTTGTCTTTTCATTTTGCTAATGTTTCCTTTGCTGTGCAAAAGCATTTAAGTTTAATTAGGTCTCATTTGTTTATCTTTGCTTTTATTTCCTTTGCTTTAGGAAACAGGTCCAAAAATAATATTGCTGCAATTTGTGTGTTCTGCCTGTATTTTTATCTAGGAGTTTTATAGTAGCTGGCCTCACATTTAGCTCTTTAATCTATTTTGAGTTTATTTTTGAATATGATGTTAGAGGATTTTTAATTTTACTCATTTACTTGTAGCTGTTGTAGCTGTCTCGTTTTCCTGGCACCATTTATTGAAGAGATTACCTTTCCTCTCTTGCCTCCTTTGCTGTAGATTAAATGACCACAAGTCATGAGTTTGCTTCTGGGCTCTCCATCATGTTCCATTGATCTGTGCGTCTGTTCCATACTGTTTTGAGGGGGCTTCCCAGCTGGTGCAGTGGTAAAGAATGTCCCCACCAATGCAGGAGACCCAGGAGATGTGAGGTTGATCCCTGGTTCAAGAAGATCCCCTAGAGCAGGAGATGGCAACCCATTGCAATATTCTTGCCTGGAAAATTCCATGGACAGAGGAACCTGGCAGGCTACAGTCCCTGGCTTAAAAAAAGAGCTGGACATCATGTGCATACGAGGGCACGCACACATTGTTTCGATGGCTGCGGCTTTGTAGTATAGCCTGACATCAAGGAGGGTGACTCCTCCAGCTTTGCTCCTCTTTCTCAAGATTGATTTGTCTGCTTGGGGTCTTTTGTGTATCCATAGAAAATTTAAAGTTATTTGTTCTAGTTCTATGAAAAATGCTGTTGGTGTTTTGATAAGGATTGCATTGAATCTGCCTTGGTTGTAACAGATTTTTAATAGCCAAATTGAAAAATGTGAGTGTGTGCGCCTGTGTATACTTTTTCAAGTCACATTAAATTGAAAGGCTATACCACAGGTGCACCTCCATGTAAAGGTCAGCCCATGATTCTACAGGTTCCAGAGTTACTAGGCTTCCAGATTTGAAAATGTTATTCTGTCTCTAAAGAAATAGATATTGATCTTTTAACAAATAATAAAACAATCTGTGACAGGAAAACTCCTGTTTTCAAGGCCATGTGCTAAACAATTGTTCCCCAAAGAGATGCCCGAACCTCCTAAAGTAATTCATCTTGGCAGGTGGATCATCTGCTGCTACTACTCAACACCCTTGGCAGAACGCAGCTTTTTGGAAGTCTCTCTGTTGAACCCTAAGAGTGGCAACTAAAGGATAATCTGGTTTTTCCTGTTAGAAGATTTGATTGAAAATATGTAATGTCTCCTGCATAAGATAAAAAGTGTAACCTCATACCTGCTATATTTAGTTTAGCTTTTTATACTTTACTGTATTCATTGCAATTCTCCAAAGAAATAGAACCAATAAAGTATATGTGTGTGTCTATGTCATATATTCATTCATATATATATGAATATATATATATGAGATTTTAAAGAATTGGCTTATGCAGTTATGGATGGTAGCAACTCAGAAATCTGCAGGGTGGGCTGGCAGGGCCTAGGGACCCCGAGGAGAGCTTGTGCTGCCGTTCAAATCTTCTGTCTGCTGCAGAATTCCTTCTTGTTCAGGAAACATCAGTCTTTTCTTCTACTCAAGCCTTCAGCTGATTGAAAGAACTTTACCCATTTTGTAAGAAGATCTGCTTTATTCAAAGTCCATCAATTTAAATGTAAATCTTATCTGGAAACACCCTCACAAAAGCATCCAAAACAGCATTTGGCCGAATATTTTGGCATCATAACCCAGCCAACTTGACACACAGAATCAACCCATTACTTTTAGTCTGTTATTTTAAGAACATGTGCCCCAACACCCCCTTCACTCAAGGTTGACATCGTCTGTCCGAGGCCCAGGACCCTCTACCACACACTCCTCACTGTATCCGCAGCACCCAGCTCCAGAGATGAACGAGTGACCCTGTGCTTCTAACAGCCAACCTCTTGTTTCTCCCACTCCAGTGGCATTTTAGGCAGCATCTGACTTGACAAAAGCCTTCAGCGCCTCTTTGTCTAACCCCCAGCACACACACATAACACCTCACTTAGAGGCCATAGGAGCATATACTACAAATGGATCACCCTAAATACATAATGCATAAATTAATTTCTAATCATGGTATTGGCCAAATATTACCCTGTATTGTCACAGGAGGAGGGAACTGTGTTTGCTACAAGGGTTCTCTGCTTCCCTGAGCAAGCGTAAGCTTTTTAATACTTTTTTCTTCTTGTCACTGTCCTTCACACACAGTCTCACATCCTCTGTCCTCTCTATTCTCTTTTTGTCTGCAGAACTTTTCTCTGTGTTAGTATTTTCCCCAAGTGTGCAAGGGAAATGGTGTGAGTTCTAGGATTCCAACAGCTTTGTGTGAAGCACTCTTGTCTCCAGTGAGGACTGTCCCTTCTTCTTTGGACCTCTTTCCTTTCCTGTTGCTTCTCCCCTGGGAGCAGCTCGTTGCACTGTTCACGCTCATGGGCTTCACATTCAGGCGTGTGGCAGTGGTGGAGCTTGTGCAGCTTTGAAAATGAACGCCAGGGCTGGCGCCCCGAACCTAACTGAGAAGAGGCAGCAGACCCGGAGGCCACTTAATGTGCCTTGTCCCTGCTGCTCCCTTCCTTTCGGCTGGCATTTAGGTCAGTATTTACAGATGGAATCTGAACGTGCAGAACAGCTGATTTTGTTCTTGAACAAGAAATGGATGAAATTGTAAAGAAAAAATCATAACTGATGAACAGTTCTTCAACATTTTTTGAGTCTAATGGTTTTGGAAAATATGTTCATACTTTATTCTGACTTGTATTTTCTTCCACGTGGAAATAGTGTAATGTGTAGGAAATTCAAACGGCAACAAGCCCGTAAATGCATAGTTCTGAATGAAGGCTGTTTACCCGGTTTTCTTACGCTGTGCAATAGCATCCTGACTAGACAAATAATGTATGACCTGCTCAGTTCAGCTTTTTATCCAAAATATTGATACTTTACCTTTTTTTATAGTCAAGATCTCTGTGAAATTCTAAAAAATACTATAGACCGCTTACCTTACCTAATTCACATGTAAATGTGAAACTTTGCAAAGATCTTTAGTCTTGATCCAGAGATCCTGGCAAATCTATCCCTGGGACTCTAGGTAAAAGCCTTTGATCTGTGGCAAGCAATTTTGCTCACTCTGGACTTTTTACAGGATTAATTGAAATTCAACCCCCTCATGTTATGTAAAGTACCGTATATTTCATTAAATTGTTAACCTAACAATGAACCTCAAATGAAAGCCAGGGACATTTGCTGTAAATGTCTCATTGCTTCTCACAGAGACTGGGTGAGACCAGGGATGATCTGTGCCCGGGAGCAGCCTGGGTTCCATGTCTCTCCAGCTGTGCCCTCCTTCAGGGCATTTGTTAGATCCACACTGTGATATATACATTTTCATCTTTAGGAACTAAGCTTCCCTCTTTACTTATGCACATGTGCTCTTTTCTAAGTACAAACTCCCTCAATGTATTGCTAAAGGATTTCTTTCTCTCTCTTAAAAAACAAAAAACAAAAAACACCTGCTACCAGTAAGGACTTTTCTTTCTGTTTGCAGGAAGCTGCACTTTAAGTATGACCTCTCTCTGGTTGGAGTTTATTCCATCACTCTTTGTTCTGTAGTCTTTGCTCTCCTTTGGAATTGGAAGAAGTTTTGAAACACCTTTGGGTTGAATCACTCTTTGTAGGTGGGGTGTGAGTGAAAAGTAGATCCCTCACCGCCAATAGGGTAGAAATACGAAAGCCATGACATCTCCTATCTCTCTGCCCTATTACCTCCAGCGAAGCATCTGAAGGTGTGCTCCCATAACTGCATCACAATCAGTAGGTTGCAGCAGTTAAGCAGAGTATAAACAGAAAATAAACTTACTCAGTCTCACAGTTATCCAGTATTATCTCATAACTTTTAATCAAGCTACTTTTAAACGTTTGTTTCAGGCCAAAGCCTTAAAGTGGAAGTTTTATGTTGTGAAGCATTTTGAACCCTAAAACCAAGCAAATAAAATTCTAGAAGGCAAAAATTATTTCTAAGTCCTATAAGTTTAAAGGCAATTCATATGTTCATTCATTCTTTAATCCATTCATTGATACATGATATGAGTAAATATGAGGTAAGCTTTCTGCCTTCTCAGAAGCTATTGGGTGGTAAAAGTAAAGATTTTAGATGAGAAGTCAACCATTTGCTTTGGATGGAATCTACAAAACAGACCGCCTGGAACCAACTGTTAATTTCAGGCTTCCAGAGATTGAAAAATCATATCTCTGGAGCTGGCGGAAGCTGACTCCAGCACATCATTTATCAAGAGCCCATCTATGGGTTTTCTATTCTGTTTCATTGGTCTATTTATCTACTTCTGACTTAATTTATGGGCTTCCCTGTGGGCTCTGCCTTGGCTATCCACTCCAATATCCTTGCCTGGAGAGTCCGGGACAGAGGAGCCTGGCAGGCTATAGTCCATGGGATCACAGAGTCCAACATGACTGAGTGACTCACACACACACACAACTTAACTGATGCATATGAATAATAAGTATTCAATAGGCTGAGTCTTCCCATTATGTTATTTTAGAGGGAGGGGCATTGGGTATTTTTGGGGCTTTGTTTTTCCCTAAAGAAGAGCTGCTTAGAATCTATTGTTCAAGTTCCACCAGATCTCTGTTAGTTTGCAGTCATCTGAGGGAACTGGTCCCCTGGAGGGTAAAAAGTCTGGAAGGAAAGAAGTAATCACTTTCCCAGAGAATAGATCAAATCACTGCATTGCTGTTCAGTGCCTCTGACCTCCGGTACTGGCGGTAGAGTTTGGTACGATGTTTCTTGACACTTTCAAAGAGACAAGGAGGAGGAAAAGTGCTTTTGAGATTTGTTTATTACATCTTAAAGGTTATATTTCCATGGTGATTTCTAAAGTTGTAACTAGGGGGTGGAGGGAAGGAATTAAGTTGTTCTGAATTGTGGACTCGTCTTGGTAAGTAGTGTGTCAATAACAGTGGAAGATGGTTTCAAGCTAAAGTAATGGGTCCATGACTTTCACAAAGGTCGTTTCTCAGGTTACCTGCATTTCTTCTTCTCTCTGTATACCTAAAGCCATCATGCTGCTTAGAGCTAGAAACAGTTTCACCCTAACAAAACTGTAACAGTTTTCTTTGGATTTCCTATGTATAAATATTCATAGAGATTTTCCTCAATTCAGTTCAGTTCAGTCGCTCAGTCGTATCCAACTCTTTGCGGCCCCGTGAATTGCAGCACGCCAGGCCTCCCTGTTCATCACCATCTCTCGGAGTTCACTCAGACACGTCCATCGAGTCCGTGATGCCATCCAGCCATCTCACCCTCTGTCGTCCCCTTCTCCTCCTGCCCCCAATCCCTCCCAGCATCAGAGTCTTTTCCAGTGAGTCAACTCTTCGTATGAGGTGGCCAAAGTACTGGAGTTTCAGCTTTAGCATCATTCCTTCCAAAGAAATCCCAGGACTGATCTCCTTCAGAATGGACTGGTTGGATCTCCTTACAGTCCAAGGGACTCTCAAGAGTCTTCTCCAANCTTTTCCTATTTGGAACCAGTCTGTTGTTCCATGTCCAGTTCTAACTGTTGCTTCCTGACCTGCATGTGGAAGTAAATCTAAACTTTTCAGTGCATTCTGTTACCATAGTTTTGATCATTTAGGGGGGAAATGTCAATAAATTAGGAAAGTATAGTCCTTTGAACACTGAGTTGCATGCTTTAGATGGTGTATATCATTGGTTCAGTGTCTCTGGAGACCCCTGACTAATAGGATGAGAAACCATCAAAGTTACCTCATGCTTTCTAAGGACATATATACAGCTATGTTGACACATTTCCACTTTATTAAGTGTCTATTGTTGTGCTTTTGATGTCTAAGGTATAATCCTGATCGAGTACCCACTGGCAGGGATCAGATGTTACTGCTACAAAGACAACTAAGAAAAAGATTGTTAATTTATACTTGTTGAAAAAGGAAAAGTTAATTTAAATTCTGCACCCAAAGCTTAACACTTGGTAAAACTGGCACATTCCTTGAGAAATTGGCAGCATATATAGTCAAATATATTTGGAGAGCAGATTAGCAACAAATATCAAGATATATGAAAGTGTTTATATCTTTTGACTCAGTCATCCCACGCCCAGGTATTCTCATTAAAAATTATCTAGAAAATTAGAAAAACATTATGTACATATACATATATTACATACACACCTAGGGACATTAATATATGATCTATGGTTGTTGTTCAGTCACTTAGTCATGTCCGACTCTTTGTGACCCCATGGACTGCAGCACACCAGGCTTCCCTCTCCTTCACCATCTCCCAGAGCTTGCTCAGTCTCATGTCCATGTGTCAGTGATGCCATCCAACCATCTCACCCTCTGTCACCCCTCTTCCACTCTGGCCTTCAATCTTTCCCAGCATCAGGGTGTTTTCCAGTGAGTCAGTTCTTTGCATCAGGTGGCCAAACTATTGGAGCTTCAGCTTCAGCATCAGTCCTTCTGATGAATATTCAGGACAGATTTCCTTTAGGATTGACTGGTTGGATCTCCTTGCAGTCCAAGGGACTCTTAAGTGTCTTCTCCAGCACCACATATAGTTAGTTATAAATGCATGGTTATATAGTTAGCTAGTTCTGAGATAAATTATGTCTTCTCCAAATTCATATGTTGAAATCCTAATCTCCAGTACCTCAGAATTAACTCTATTTGGAGGTCGTCTTTAAGGAAGTGATTAAGTTAAAATTAGGACTTTGGAGTGGTCCCTAATCCAGTATGAGTGAGGTCCCTATAAGAGGAAATTTGGACACAGACGTGACACAGAGGGAAGACCATGGGAAGAGAGGGATGGAAGATGCCCATCTGCATGCCAAAGAGAAACTGCAGGAGAAATCAACCCTGCCAGCACCTTGACCTTAGACTTCCAGCCTCTACAGCTGCAAGAAGGCTAATTGTTGTTGCTTAAGCTACCCACTCGGTGGTACTTTGTTATGCCAGCCCTAGAAAACAAATATATGTCTAATTCCATGTTCTTATACAAGACTAATTTGATCCACCAGGTTCTTCTGTCTATGGAATTTCCCAGGCAAGAATACTGGAGTGGGCTGCCATTTCCTTCTCCAGGGGATCTTCCTGACCCANATGCCAGCCCTAGAAAACAAATATATGTCTAATTCCATGTTCTTATACAAGACTAATTTGATCCACCAGGTTCTTCTGTCTATGGAATTTCCCAGGCAAGAATACTGGAGTGGGCTGCCATTTCCTTCTCCAGGGGATCTTCCTGACCCAGGGATTGAACCCACATTTCCTGCATTGCAGGTGGATTCTTTACCACTGAGCCAATCAGGGAAGCCCATACAGACTAATTACAACACTTAAAAAGACCTAAATAAGCAATAGTAGGAGCATACTTAAATTTAAATTGAGGAACCAATAGTTGGACTCTATACTGTAGTCATTGAAATGAAAATTGTGATCATTTTATTGAAAAAAGATTACAATAGGATATAAGCAAACAATGGAGTACTATTCAGCAGTCAAAAGAAATAAAAACTATATATATTAATGTGCAGAATTCTCTAAGACATAATGTTGAGTGACTTTGTCAAAAGCTGAATGTGATGTATAGCTCAATACCATGAATATAAATGTTAAAACACACTTCCAGTAAACAGTGTATTTTGTTCATGGATAGATATGCACATCAATAAAGGCAGAGAATCGATATTGGAAGGAAATGCTTTAAATGTACAAGCCTGGGTGTCTGTAGTGGAGCAAAGCACAAGGATCTGAAAGGAAGGGGACTAACCAAGAATCTAAACTCCATAAGGAGGGACCATGGATTAACTGATGAAGGTGATGTGCCGACCAAGGGCCGTCTAGTCAAGGCTGTGGTTTTTCCTGTGGACATGGATGGATGTGAGAGTTGGACTGTGAAGAAGTCTGAGCACCGAAGAATTGATGCTTTTGAAGTGTGGTGTTGGAGAAGACTCTTGAGAGTCCCTTGGACTGCAAGGAGATCCAACCAGTCCATTCTGAAGGAGATCAACCCTGGGATTTCTTTGGAAGGAATGATGCTCAANGTCCTTTTCATTATAGGGGACTGGAAAGCTAAAGTAGGAAGTCAAGACATACCTGAAGTAACAGGAAAATTTGGCCTTGGAGTACAGACAGCATAATAAAAAGCAGAGACATTACTTTGTCAACAAAGGTCTGTCTAGTCAAGGCTAAGGTTTATCCAGTGGTCATGTATAGATGTGAGTGTTGGACTATAAAGAGGGCTGAACGCAGAATAATTGTTGCTTTTGGGCTGTGGTGTTGGAGAAGGCTCTTGAGGGTCCCTTGGACAGCAAGGAGATCCAGCAAGTGCATCTTAAGGGAAATCAGTCCTGGGTGTTCATTGGAAGGATTGATGTTAAAGCTGAAACTCCAGTATTGTGGCCACCGAAGAACTGACTCATTTGAAAAGACCCTGATGTTGGGAAAGATTGAAGGCAGGAGGAAAAGGGGACAGCAGAAGATGAGATGGTTAGATGGCATCACCGACTCAATGGACATGGGTTTGAGTAAACTCTGGAAGTTGGTGATGGACAGGGAGACCTGGCGTGCTGCCGTTCATGGGGTTGCAAAGAGTCAGACACAACTGAGCAACTGAACTGAACTGAACTAACCTTCCAGTCACCTTTCAAAGATAAATCCCTTTCTCTGTGCTGAGTACTACTTCTGGGAGGTGGGGACAGGGTTTGGAGTCTGATTGTGCCTCATATCAGGATCTTCTTTCCTGGATAACTAGTTTGTTCCATTAGGCTATTTCTTTTCCTATGTTTGTTTGCTGCTGGTTGAATTGGCAGCTGGTGTGAAATGAGAGCAGGGACTTTGTTTTGTTTCACTTCCATAGTCCCAGGACCTAGAACAGTATCTGTTGCATCATAGGAGAAGAATGTTTGCTGCTTGACTGTTAGACTAATTTTTATTAATTTCATTAGACAGAGATTCTGTGATCCCACTTTGTTCTACCACTTTATATTATTTCTGTAATCAGAAAATGTTTGTCTCAATAATAATTAAAATCATTTTATTTCAATGCTAATAATATTTTTAAACTCTGATTTCACACCAGAAATCAACACTATCTTAATGCATAAAATAATGGTTTGTACACAATTCTTACAATACCTAGATGTGCTGTAATGTGATAACAAAGGCATGGACTTTGGAGACAGACTGACTCATCTCGGAATCACCTCCTGAACCCCTCNCTAAGAACGGAGACTGATTACCCTTCTTTACTGAGTACAAACATGCAGTATCTCCTATTTAAATGCATGTGTGCGCGCGCACACACACACATGCGCACACACCCCAGGATATGTGGTTCTCATATCCTTTCCCAGCTGACATTCCCATGTCTGCAGCCCTTTACAAGAGTAGTTTATAATTGCTGGTTTCCCTCTTTCTTTTCATTTCTCCACCCAGTCTGTCTTTAACTCTTTCAAACCAGAATTTTGTCCTCATATTCCACTGAATCATCTTCTGTAAAGGTCACTAATGGTGGTCTAGCTTCCAGGTACAATATCCTTCTCAGCCCGTATCTTACTCGTCTCTTCAGAAGAATCTCACAAGGTTGTCGCTGCCTTCGTGTGAAACCCTCCCTTCCTTTGGAGTCTTGGACGCTCTTTTTGTCTTGGTTCCCAGCCTGTCTCCTGACTGTTCTTCCTCCTTTGCTCTGCTGGTTCGTCCTCATCTCCCTGATTCTTCTCATGGGATCGCCCCAGCGTTCTGTCTTTCTTCCCAGCTCTTCCAACCATACCTTTACTCTGGAACCTAGGAGATGTCCTATATCCTAAAATTCCATGTATATGTTAAAGCCTCCTTATTTACATTTCTGTCTTTCCTTTTCCCTCATTTCTCACCATCTCCTCTTACATGTTAATAGGTAGCCCTAGTTCAATATGTCCAAGATGAACTCTTGGTTTTTCTCTCCTCCAAACAATTTCTCCACAATCCTCCCCATCTTAGTCGATCAGCAGCTCCATTCTACTAGTCACTGAGGTCAAAAATCTTGCCTTCCTCCTTGACTGCTTTCTTCCACATTTTATATCTGATTTGTTAGGGAATCCTGGCAGATCCACGACTGAAATTTGTCCAGAATGCTAGCACGTCCACTGCTGGCACCCTGTTCTCAGCGACTCCCGCCTCTCACCTGCAGTGACCCACCTACTGTTCTTTATGGGCTCGTCCTGCCCAACTCCTCTGCTCCAGTCCCCTGCCCTACACACAGCAGCTCGCAGACCCACACCTGAGCCGTAACACTCTTTGGTTAAAACTCTAAACAGCCTGTCACATGACTCAGGATAAAAGCCAAATCCTTACACTGACCTCTAAGGTCCTAGGTAATGGGACCCCTATTAAACCTCTGGCCTCACCTCCTGGAACTCCCAGGCATGCTTACTGAATACAGCAGACTGGCCTCTCATCTGTTCTCAAAATTCCCAGCAGGTGTCCTCCTTTTCCAGAATGTTCTATTCCCAGGAGGCACATAACTGACATCTTTGCTTCCTTCTCTTAGCATGTGTCACCTCTTGAAAGAAGACCACCCTGACCATTCCTAAAATAGGACTCTCCCATTATCAGTAGATAAGTGGATAAAGAAGATGTGCTCTATGTAGACAATGGAATATTACTCAGCCATAAGAAAGAATGAAATAATGCCATTTTCAGCAATATGGACAGACCTAGAGATTATCATACTAAGTGAAATAGGACAGAAACAATTATTATATGATAGCAGTTATATGTGGAGCCTGAAAAAAAAATACAAATCAACATACTTTCAAAATTGAAACAGACTCATGAACAAAGAGAACAAATTCATGGTTACCAAAGGGGAAATGTATAGGGGGGTAAATTAGGAGTATGAGATTAACAGATACACACTACTATATATAAAATAAATAACAAGAACCTCAGAGAAGGCAATGGCACCCCACTCCAGTACTCTTGCCTGGAAAACCCCATGGATGGAGCAGCCTGGTAGGCTGCAGTCCATGGGGTCGCTAAGAGTCGGACACAACTGAGCGACTTCACTTTCACTTTTCACTTTCATGCACTGGAGAAGGAAATGGCAACCCACTCCAGTGTTCTTGCCTGGAGAATCCCAGGGATGGGGGAGCCTGGTGGGCTGCCACCTATGGGGTCACACAGAGTCAGACATGGCTGAAGTGACTTAGCAGTAGCAGTATATAGCCCAGGGAACTATATTCAATATTTTGTAATAACCTATAATAGAAAAATCTGAAGCTGATCTGATACTAATGCAATATTGCAAATCAACTATAGTTAAATTAATTTAAATTTAATTAATTTAATTAAATAGCAGTCTCCTTCTACTTCCCTCCCCTACCTTATTTCTGACTGCTTTGTGTTGTTTTCCCATACCATTTATTATCCTCTCACATTATACATTTTTTTTAGAATATAGTATCTGTTTTCCTTTCTATGATGTAAGGCCCACAAAGGCTACTTCGTTCACAGCTGGGTCCCCAGCACCAAGAATAGGGCCTCATAGATAGAAAGTGCTCAATAAATATTACTATTTGAATTGTAACTCTGATTTCGTTAATGTTTAGGAAATGCCTTTCCCATTCCAGGTTCTCAATTTCTATCATTTGATCACTTAATCTTTGTATTTTTAACTAAACTACACTAACAGATTCCCCTAAACTCTGCATGAATATCTTGTCATTAGGTACAGTTCAGCACCATGTTTCACTGAATATATGACACTGTCAATTATAAAACACATAATTATTTTATATGCGATTAAGAAGAAGAATATTGCCAATTTTTTATAAAATCTAAAATTTATTTATTTATTTGTATTGGCTCTTCGTTGAGGCACTTGGCATTTTTGATCTTTGTTGGGGTATGCGGGGTCTTTTTTTTTAGTTTCAGCACATGGGATCTTTCTTTGTGGCATGCAAACTCTTAGATGCAGTCTGTGGGATCTAATTCCCTGACCACAGATCAAACTGGGGTCCCCTGCATTGGGAGTGCAGAGTCATAGCGCTTAGTCTTATTGGACCAGTGAAGTCCAATATCGCCAGGTAAAGTAAGGCATACTATTTGAGACATAGGGATGTGTGTGTTTGTGTGTTCTAATAACACGAGTCATGCTTAGTGGTATGAGGAAAGGAGAAGGATAGCTGTAGAGACTGAGTGTGAGTGCTTGATAGGCGGCAGCATGGGGCGAAATCTGATTTTATCTATACGAGTCTCTCTTATTTTGTGCTTGGTTGTGGTGTTAGCTTTTTAACCTCATTTTGTGGCTTTATGTTTATCTTAAGGGATTAACATAGGTAATGAAAATAGCATGAAACACAAAGATCAAGACAAATTTTCAAATTAATCCAACCAATTCTTTTTAAAAAAATAAGCAAGGTCTAGAGTTTTTTGTTTTGTTTTGTTTTTTGACAAAGAACCAATTCGGTTTACTTTCATTTCAAAAGCACTTAAAAGCTTTCCCCAAAAGATATTTCTGGTGAATAAAATAGAAATTCAAGATGAAAAACTGCCAGGCCAGTTATCAGAGCATTTGATTTATTGCTGGGAGGCAGTTGACTTAAACTCCGCATGTCTGCAAGTCATTGTATCATCAGTAGACCTTCTGTTGAAATTATGTGTACACAGATCCTGAATCACCTTACATGGCAGCTGGTCGTAAAGGACCCAGGGTTTAAGAAAGCATGTGGTATTAGATTAGCCACAGTGTTTCACAGGGACATTATCTCTGGGAACAAACAAAGACACTGAAGGACAAAGAACAATTCCATCCTACCCAACACGTTGAAATAAGAAGTGTTTTCAGTATCTAAAGAGAAAATGTCTTTTCCCATAAGACAGATCATTTGCTGTAGATTCTTTTAAGCTTTGCTCTTACCTCAAGCTAAGTATTGTTTAGGTTCATCTTCTACTCCTGATAGCCCTATATTAAGTACACTGACAACTTGGAAGAAAGTAGAAAAGAAACTTTTAAAAGTATGTGCCAGCTTCCCTTCTCTCCACCCCCTCTTTCCATCCTTGGTCAGTTTCTTTGACTGCTAAGTCTTTACTGAATGACTGAGTGTACTGAGCTGTTCCAAGAAAAAGGTTTTTAAGGACAAACAAGTCGGGACATTCCTGATGGTCCAGCGATTAAGACTACCTTCCAATGCAGGGGTGCAGGTTCAATCCCTGATTGAGTGACTAAGATCCCACATGACTTGCGGCCAAAAAACCCCAAAGCATTTTTTAAAAAGTAAGATTTTAACAGATTCAATAAAAGTCTTGAAAAGTGGTCCATGTCAAAAAATTTAAAAAAAAAAGGTGGAGAATAAAGTTCTATGTGACGATGGGCTGTCAGAAGAGAGATTCAGGATCAGGGAGGACACTAAAGGTATGTAGACAGAGACATCAGAAAGGTGAATTTGAACTTGATATAGCTGGTGGCTAACAGATTGGAGCAGCTTGCCTGAGAAGGGAGGGGTCGGGGGGGAGAAAGAAAGATCTCGAGGCTCCTTTCAGCATCCCTGCTGTGATGTTGGTGCTGCACACCCCTGGACGCTGTTTCTGCCCCCTTGAAACCTCAGGAATGCCTGTAATTCTTTCAATGCTCTTTGGAGTTGGGCTTTTACCTGTTTTTGGAGTGGGGATGTGATGGTATATCAAGATTAGGCATAGGGTGAATGCAGAGCAATGCAAAAAACTTAGCTTTATTTAAATTACATTTACTTACCTTCCCAAGAGGCAGCAGGACAGCAGGCCCATCCTGAAAGGAGGAAGAAGCTTGCAAAATGTGGTGAGGCTCATCTGATGCCCACCCCTCCCTGGACTCTGACCCCACATGTCTGCCAAGGCTCCCTGGCCCCAGAGTTGCCCACTGGGCCATGTTCTTACATCTTCTGCCCTGTCGGTCAGAAGTCTCATGTCCTGAGCCCCATTCTATTAGAGACATAGGACGTGAGTGGCCAGTTAAAGGATGAGAGCCTGGTGGGCGGGTGCAGTGGTTAAGATCACGGGATGTGAAGTCAGATGCCCAGGTTGCAGTTGGCCTCAGCCCAACTCAAACTCCAGCTCAACTCAAACGAATTTGAAAAAGTTGCTTAGTCTCCCTGAGATATTGTTTTCCTCAGGTAAAACAGAGTGAAAGCCATGGTGACCGTAAAAGAATTAGTGTTTGCATATGTGTGCAAGCTAAATTGCTTTGAAAGTGAAAGGTGAAGTCGCTCAGTCGTGTCTGACTCTTTGCGACCCCATGGACTGTAACTTATCAGGCTCCTCTGTCCATGGGATTTTCCAGGCAATAGTACTGGAGTGGATTGCCGTTTCCTTCTCCAGCAGATCTTCCCAACCGAAGGATCGAACCCAGGTCTCCCACATTGTAGACAGACGCTTTACCATCTGAGCCACCAGGGAAGTCTGTGACCCCAAGGACTGTAACCCACCAGGCTCCTTGTCCATAGGATTCTCCAGGCAAGAATACTGGAATGGGTTTCCATGCCCTCCTGCAGGGGATCTTCCCAACCCAGGGATCTCTTACGTCTCTTGCACTGGCAGGCAGGTTCTTTACCAGTAGGGCCACCTGGGAATGTGTTTGCACAGTGGATGCTATTGTTTCAGTCTCCCCAACTCCCCCTCTTTCCTTCTGGCAATAGGTTCTGTTCCTGGTCCAATGCCTTATCTCCCAGCTATGGTGAGGCCATCAGTCTATACATAGGGTGTGTTTCAGACTGAGCTCAGGAGAGCATCACTTTTTTGTGTTCTTGTCATGATGCAGACCTTCTGACAACCATGTCCTCTGCTCTGTAGAAAGGCCAGGTTGAACAAACTGAGATGATGACTTTTGTTTGGAGTCATATAGCAGGTTAGGTTATTCAGATCATTTTTCACACTGAGAAGCAAATTCAAAAATTTTAATATTATTTTTAGTTTTCTTAAGATCCCTTAGGAGCTGACAAGATAGTAAAGTTACAACCTAGGAACAGAAATGAAGGGAAGCTGTTTAAAGTCATAGAGGGTTTACAAAAATGAGCTTCTATTTTTATTAAGCCAGCTCTATTGGGGGACAGAAATCCCTAGGATCCATTCAAGTTGAGATATTTAATAGGAGATTGGTCCTCATTGCTCCAGGACCCCAAAAGGCTGTGAGGCTTCTCTCATAGCTCTGTCTGTAAAGAATCTGCCTGCAGTGCAGGAGACCTGGGTTTGGTTCCTGGATTGGGGAGGTCCCCTGGAGAAGAAAATGGCAACCCACTCCAGTATTCTTGCCTGGAGAATCCCATGGATAGAGGAGCCTGGCAACTGTAGTCCCTGGGGGCACAGTAGTCAGACATGACTTAGCAACTAAACCACCACCACCAAAAAGCTGTAACTTAAGAGGAACAGTAACTTGAAGTCAACCTGACTAACCGTCACCATCACCATAAGAGGCTGCAAAGGGAATGGTGAAGGACAGGAGGGGAAAACATCCCTGAGGGTTTGCAACTACAAGCTGACTTTGCTGCAGATTTGCAGCCCAAAATCATGTCACATGAATAACCCAAGAACGCACAAGCCCAGATTTAGTTTAGAGCAGTCCCGAGCTGATAAGGACACATGGCAAAAGAAAAAAAAAAAAAGCTCACTAAAGAACTATTTTATTGTAGGCTTTAAAAATGTTCCACAGATGATTTTCCAGGAAAAAAAAAAAAGTGTAGTTCACAGTAAAAAAAATAACAAAGCATACAAGAAAATAAAGCAATGCAATATGAGTGAAACTACCAAATAATTAGAAACAAACTAGAAATGTCAGATGTTAAAATTAGTAGACAAAAACTGTTTTTTCATATGTTGAGATCTTTTCAAGTCTATTTCTTTTTTTAATTGGTTAATTTATATATTTTGGGTTGTGCTGGGTCTTTGTTGTGTGACAGCTTTCTCTAAGTGAGGTGAGCTAGGGCTTCTCTTGCAGAGAACAGGCTCTTGGTTCTCAGCGTTTATGGCTCTTGGGCTGGAGAGCACGGGCTCAGCAATTGTGACACACAGCCTAGATGCTCTGCACCATGTGGAATCCTCCCAGACCGGGGATTGAACCCTTGTCTCCTGCATCAGTAGGCAGATTCTTAACCACTGGACCACCAGGGAATTCCAAGAATTGTTATTTTTTAATTAATTAGTTAATTTTTTACTTGACTGCACGGGGTCTTAGTTGTAGCATGCAGGATCTTTAATTGCATCTCTGACTAGGGACTGGTCCCTGCCCTGCACTGGGAGCTCGGAGTCAACCACTGGGACCAGACAAGTCCCAAGAACTTCTAAAAGGTATACCAAAATTAGATAAAAAAAACAGGCTGTGGACATTAGAGAGCAAATTTCAACGAATTTCAAAGGACTGAGTTCATATAGCATGTTTTCTTAGACCACAATGCTATTGCTTGCAGTAAAAATGTAAAGGAAAGCAATATTGTTTCTACATGTTTGATTATGAAGAAATACATGTTTATAAATCGAATAGACAAAAAATATGGGCATTAGAAAATATTTTTAACTGGATAATCTTGAAAACACTACATTTTAATACTTGCAGAATATATCAAAGGTCAAACTTAGAGGGAAATGTATAGTTTACAAACAGTAGTATTTAAAAAAGGAATGGCTGAAAATTAATTAACCAAACAACCATCCCAAGAAATTAGAAAAGAAATAGCAAAATAAAACCAAAGAAAGTTGAATGAAGAAAAAAGTGAATATGAGAACATAAATAAATAAAATATAAGACAAATATATAACAGAGAGGATTCAACAAAGCCACAAGATGGTTCTTACAAACCTTTGGAAAATCTTATGAAGAAAATAGATTTCTGGGTCCAAAATGGAACACAGAATCTACATATTTTTTAAGAAATCCATAGGAGAGTGTGATATACAATCATGTTTGCACATCAAACATATTGAAATCACTGACCTAAAATACATACTCATTTTTAGCAAGAAACACTTATTTAATAGAAAAATTTCAAACTCTGTAAGGCCATCATGGCCATGAGAAACTTTTTCACCATTCGTATTACCATTTGCAGTGAAATAATTCCCATAACTCAGTTGAACCTGGTTTGAAATTCTAATCCACTAGGAATTGTTTTCTTCGGGTAAACATTGCTCTTTTTACTTGTCCTTGCTCAAGTGCAAATGTCCCTTAGGAGGTAAAGCAAAATCACTAACTGGTTTGCATATGTCTCTTACTAGACACCTTCCTGCTATGCTTAGAGGCAGCGTGAGAGGTGGCAAAGCGGGAAGGAGAGGACCTGAAAGAGGGGAGAATGACTTTGGGTCAGTCACTCTGGTCCCAATCGTGTTCCATGGTTTAAGCTCATAGGTACCCAACACCAAATAGTTTCCGGTCAATGTAGATGTGTTCTGAAAGTGTGACAATGAGTGGGAAACCACAGTCTTTGGGTAGTTTTGAGCCTACCCAGTATCAGCCACAAACCATGCACTTTCACATTATAATCTTAGTGATATCACTTATATGTGGAATCTAAAGTATGATACAAATTGAACCTATTTGCAAAATAGAAATACACTCACAGACATAGAAAACAGACTTGTGGTTGTCACAGGGGAGGGGGCTGGATAGGGGATGGGCTGGGAAGATGGGGTTAGCAGGTATAAGCTTTTACACCTAGTATGAATAAACAGCAAGGTCCTACTGTATAGCACAGAGAACTATAGTCAGTATTCTGTGATAAATCATAATGGAAAAGAATAAGAAAATTGTATATGTGTGTATAACTGAATCACTTTGCTGCCTAGCAGAGATTAACACAACACTATAAATCAGCTATCCTTCAATTTAAAAATTATTCTAATCTTAGTGAAATGTAAATTGTTATATTTTCAGGGACCTTCGGGGTTACTGGTAATGCTTGAAGCTAAGACTATTAAATCCTTGAGAGTCAAAGATGTACTCCGTTGTAAACTGGAATTCAACTGAGCAGTAGAAAAGCTGACTCTCGGTGCTGCAGTCTTGTGAGGGTAGCCTGCGGTCCTGTATATCAATAGGTCCGTGCAGTGTTTAGCTGTTAACAGGATATAAGAACAAAGGGCACTAATTTGCAGTCTTGTCTTGGACTTGCCACACAGAAATGTTATTAATATTTTAGGGCACATCTGAGTTTAATAAATGCAGAGAAAGATGCTGAGTAGAATTCAAGACCTCTTCCTAGGTATGGCACTAATAGATCAGAATTTGACTTAAATTTATTTGCTTTTTAAAAAATTCTAGACCACAGAATCTCCATGAATTAGATGGGAGGGTGGGGGAAATATCTTCCTTCACACCCTCAAAGAGTTAAATTTTAGCTTCTCAATTCCCAAGTCACATTAAACAAAGACCTATTATATGACCCTGTGAACATAGCCCCCAAAGTTATGATTTATTTTATTTTATATATATTTATAAAAAGTTATGGTTGAAACAGAAATGGTATTTGCGATTTTACAAGATAAAGTATAGGTTATCATTGTCTCTTCTTCAGGATCCTTATTATCTCTCAACATCTTGTTCAGATTCTTCTTCTAGGAACTCATAGGCTTCCCTGGTGGCTCAGATGGTAGAGACTCTGTCTCCAATGCAGGAGACCTGGTTTCAAACCCTGGGTCAGGAAGATCCCCTGGAGGAAGGAATGGTTACCCACTCCAGTATTCTTGCCTTGAGAACTCCATGGACAGAGGAGCCTGGTAGGCTACAGTTCATGGGGTCACAAAGAGTCAGACACACATGCAAACACATACACAGTTTTGAAAGTGAATAGTTAGTGTGACTGAGTTATACTCCCAGATTTTATCAGTGGTTTTTAAAGAAGGTCTATAACTTGTTTAGATTATCCAGAGCTTGGGCTGTAAGATACCCTGTAAGGCTCCAGACTTCTTTTCTCAGAAGCTGCAACATTCAAAAGCAGGTGAAGTTTATCTTTAACATCATCTCTTTTCCTTAAAGTCTCCATGCCCCTCCTCATGGGCTCAGCCTCCAACATGCTGCCCTCCACCAGCTGAATACCTTCTGGCAACACTCCAATCTGAATTGCTGTACTCAAATAATTTCTGGGGTTCAGTTCAGTTCAGTCGCTTAGTCATGTCCAACTCTTTGTGACCCCATGAACCGCAGCACGCCAGGCCTCCCTGTTCATTACCATCTCCAGGAGTTCACTCAGACTCATGTCCATCGAGTCCGTGATGCCATCCAGCCATCTCATCCTCNTTCTTCCAAGGAGCAAGCATCTTTTAATGTTTTGTCTGCAGTCACCATCAGTGACCTCCATGATTTTGGAGCCCCCCAAAATAAAGCCTCTCACTGGAAATAGGATATTTTGTGGAAGCTTTAGTAAATCTAGAGTCCCCTCCAACCTAGTCTTAATACTAAATCTCAGAAGTGACCTACATTAACTTCCTAAATTGTTCATATGGTATATGACATGATAATGTTATACAGCCCAGGGACAAAGGCTGGAGAGGTGGACCCTGCCTTGCTACTGTAGCCATAGACTTTACTTCACTACTATAATAACTAGATTCCCCTGGATCACTTAGAAAGTCCTATATGCCTGTAGGTTATAAACTGTGAGTATTAAAAAAAAAAAAAAACTTTGCAATTCACAGAGGGTTATGCACTTAATACAGAGGAGAATAATTAAAGGTTTGCTTTTATTAAAACCTGTTTCATTTTTCAGTTTCATGCATTGGAGAAGGAAATGGCAACCCACTCCAGTGAGAATTCCAGGGACGGGGGAGCCTGGTGGGCTGCCGCCTATGGGGTCGCATAGACTTGGACATGACTGAAGCGACTTAGCAGCAGCAGCAACAGCAGCAGCAGCAGCAATTTTTCATCTAATGCTCTTGATCCGAGTTATTTCAACATTATTTCAGTGCAGCTTCCAAGCAAGTATTAATGTATGTAAGGTAAGAGACAGATGCAACTCGTGGATCCAGAAGATGATTCAGTACAGTCAATAATTCAAATTTGGAACATCTGATGACACTTGATATACATTAGGAAGAGGCCACCCCCCAAAAAAAAAAAGATCTTTGACATGGCATCTTCCAAAACTTAAAGGTAGAATATATCCTCAGTATGTTAAGAATCAAGAACTGCAAATAAATACGAGGTATTTTCTGATTAAACATTAACTTTTTTAATATCTGGTGACTTTTTCGTGTTAGTGTTAAATTAGGATAATAGTAAGTGTGGTGGTGGTGATGGTTTAGTCACTGTCGTGACTCCTGTAATCCCATGGACTGTAGCCTGCCAGGCTCTTCTGTCCATGGGATATTTCAGGCGAGAATACTGGAGTGGGTTGCTATTTCTTTCTCCAGAGGACCTTGCCAATCAAACCTGGGTCTCCTGCATTGCAGGCACATTCTTTACTGACTGAGCTATGAGGGAAGCCCTGATAGTAAGTATATTTATGGTGAATAATAGTAGATCCATTTATGATTGGTATAATATTAAAAAATACTCCCAATTTAATTCCCATCTTACTAAGCATAAGCTTCTTTTCTCCCTCCTCCCCCCTACCCCTTTCCCTCCACCCCAACAAACAATTATGTTGAGTTAACTGAATTGAGACAAAGGGGGATAGGTTATAGAGGAAAGGGAAAGCCCTAGACCTGTGTTTGGCTTATCATGAGGAAGTTCCAATTACCTGAGAAGGGAGAGTACAAGAAAAACATATTCTTTTTCACCTGAAGGATAGTGGGAAGAAGAGAGCCACACGGAAGACAAGTAGGTCAGGGTACAATTTCTCTTCCTTCCTCCTTGGAGACCTGAACATCAACTGGAAATGTGGATTCAGAAATATCCAGATACAGGTATGGAAGAGCCAAGGATATCAGCGTGTTGGCACGAAATCTTGGAGACACCCGAGGGAAAAACAACACACAGCAAACACAAGTTTTCTATCACTCTCAATACTGGGTGGTTTTGACAAGCCTTCCGATATACAAGGCTTGACCTAGGGGATGGAGAGGAGCAAAAGAACAATGGATAATTCTTGGCAAGTAGATTTGGGAGAAAGTGGTCTGAGGAAGGCATCAATAACAGCTGAAATAGCTGACAATCTCAGACTAGGATGAGAAAATGCTTTTTGGATATCTGAATTTTCATTCAGAAATGTAGACTTTCATCTTCCTCTCCAGCATCAATATAGGCACATTAAACATTTTTATTTTTTAATTTGATCACTCCAGTTTTCCTGATGGTAATTTTCTCTGAAGGAGCAATTTGGCATGTTATGAGTGCTTTTGTTATTTCCTGCTACGGGCTACAGTTTATGCTGCCACAGTGGTAATTAACTAAATGGTACTCCAGCCAGTGATGTAAAGGAATAAATATGTCTTTGAATTATTCAAGTTGCAAAAAAGAACTGAATTACTAAGAGGTGAACATGAATTTATAAAATATTATAGTAGAAGTCTCAAATTGATTTCTGTCATGCCAAAGCTCATTTTATTGCTAACAAGAATTTAGACGTCAGTCATGGAAAGGGTGATCTGTGCTTGGGAAGACTGAAGCAACTGGCCATAACAATAAGTCATGACACATTGTCAAGAAGGTCTAGAGGTAGACAACAGATGGAAGAGGTCTTAATACATTTGCAGGGAATGTCACGGAGGACAGATGGCAGGAAGCCATCCATGGGATCTGGGATTCACTATCAAGACTCCAGTTCTTGGAAATTCTTTAAGGAAGGTTAATCTCTTATAGGAACTGGGACACCAGACAGTTATGAACCAAGTCTTAGGATCAAAGATTTAGTTGTAAAGATAAAACATAAAGGGCCCCTGCTTTTTTTTTTTTTTAAGCTAAGGTATAAGTTCAGGATGGAACCAAGATGGAAAGTTGGATATTCAATAAGTTTGACTTCCCAAGCTTTCCCCAAATAGGGGAAGAAGATTGATTTCAGAATTAAGAGAGATGTATGGGTGAGCTCTAGAGGCCCAGTTTTTCAAAGTTAAAGGAATCTCGGGAAGGAAGTAGAACATTCAGTATACTTCCTTGTAGAATATCCCTTTCCTTTTTCATCCATTTAACAGTGGTATCAAATGAATATTAAATTATTTTTAACATCTATCTATCTATATCTATATTAATATTATAATTATAATATATTTAATTATCAAATGAAAAATTATTATTGAATATTTGTTTCCCAAATATTTTGTTTTTCCCTGATTTATACAATGATTAATTTTATAAGAAATGAATTTTTGCTTTGCAAAATATGTTTAGTGTGTCTAGTGAAATAAAATGAGTGTACCGTTTGATCCAAGAATTTCACTGTAACAGAAAAACCAAAAGTGGCTGTATATAATTTCTCTTTCTTACTTGACATATATATATATATATATACACACACACATATATGCTGATGTGTGCATAAAACAGGGAGAAGGAAATGGCAACCCACTCCAGTGTTATTGCCTAGAGAATCCCAGGGAAGGGGAGCCTGGTAGGCTACTGTCTATGGGGTCGCACAAAGTCAGACACGACTGACGTGACTTAGCAGCAGCAGCAGCATGCATAAAACATTCTTTTTATGGACAGAAACTCAGGAAACTATTAAAAACTAATTATCTATCAGGACAGAGAGCTGTGGGGGAGAGGAGACCATGACCATATTCTACTGTTAAAAACAAGCCATTGTCTGAGCAAAGGGATTATGGAAATATTTTCTTTTTTTCTCCCTCTTATAATCTTTCTCTTTCTATATATATTTACAAAGCCCTAATAAATGATATTTTCCACCTGGTATAGAAACATTTTTAAAATTTTCATAAAGATTAACTTTGTATAAGAAGATGAATCTTTGCTTTGCAGAATATAGACTTTTTTCATAAATCAATCATATGGAAAATTTGTACCAAGCTATTGCTATAAGTAATACACTGAGTTACCAGCCTCTTATCATTTTTGGTATATTTTTTACTTGAAAATACACAGCTATGCAGTTCTTCATTAAATCACCAATTGGCTTGGGGCCTGGGTTTCATGTGTCTCTAAAATCTATAAATAAAATGTGTAAATGTGTTTTAGAATATATAAAATGCTTTTCACTTAATTTGATGTTTTATATAAATTTTATCTGTATTTATAGTCATGACCTCAAATATCCCATAAAAATAGAGAAGAAAAATTAAGACTAAGGCAGCTGCATTCATATTTTTGGTGGATGTTCACACAGAAAGAAAATAGCTGCTTTTGCCCTGAGTCTTAGGCACCAAGTTGGTATCTGTAATTTAGGGCCATTATCACACTGAAATGTCCCTCACCATGACTGATCAGCTGAACTCATCAGGTCTTCTCAGCTCTACACTCTCAGAAGCTGAACTGTGTTCCAAGGGGGCAATTTTGGCTTGGTCATGGACATATAATGTGGGTATTGCTGTACATGACCACTCTTTTTGGGGATAATAGCACAGCTGGTCTGCCAATTGGACTTAGAAGCATGATGTCAGGTTTATTTTACTGCCAGCAGTACTGGGAGGCCAAAACTTGCTTTGGCTGGGGAGATGATAGAATAGTAATATTTTGTCATTATATTGCATTTGTTTGTAAAAGCCTTAGGGTGCTTTTGCAAATAGTAATTAAGCCTAGCAACATTCCTCTTAAGCCTGTGTTATCACATGATGTACCTGATGTGCAGTTTTTTTTTTTTTTGGTAACATTCTCTTTGCCTTTTCCGAACTTTTATTTTATTATTATTATTATTATTATTATTTTTACTTTATTTTACTTTGCAATACTCTATTGGCTTTGCCATACATCGACATGAATCCACCACAGGTGTACACGAGCTCCCAATCCTGAATCCCCCTCCCACCTCCCA
This sequence comes from Neotragus pygmaeus, assembly GCA_006410875.1. Taxonomy (NCBI): domain Eukaryota; kingdom Metazoa; phylum Chordata; class Mammalia; order Artiodactyla; family Bovidae; genus Neotragus; species Neotragus pygmaeus. The sequence goes on along the minus strand of SJYV01009358.1, from coordinate 851,314 downwards.
CCCCCACAACATCTCTCTGGATGGCACTGAAGCATGTATACTATCATGTAAGAAATGAGGCGCCAGTCTATGTTCGATGCAGGATGCAGGATGCTTGGGGCTGATGTGCATTTTAGAAATTCTTTTGCAGTAATGTCCACAGTTGACTTATTAGACTATGGTTAAATGACAGAGCTGACTACAAAAAATTAAGTAGTTTGCATTCTTTTCTCTGATCACCAAATATTCTCTTTGAGATGGCAAGGGAGCATGTCTTACATTGAAGTGATGTTACATTTTAAGCTGCTTGAAAGCAGGATTCCTTTTCCATTTTCTTAACTCTTGATCTCCTTTCATGAATGATATCACTTTATTTTTCTTTCTATGTTATATCTTTCTTGGCGTATGGTCAACACTTCATACAATTAAGTAGGCCTAAAGATGAAATGTCATATATAACAATGCTTCCACAGAAATAGAAAACATTGTTCATGCATGCTACTCCTGTGGCCTTTCATAAAGGAAAAAAACAAGATGTTCCCTGCTATCATGGAATATAAAATCAGATAAGACTTAACTCACTCTTAGGATATGTAGTTTTTATTACCAAAAAGGGTTTTGTTATGGTATTTTCATAAATATCAGAGTGCTTTTTATTGGACTACATTGACGTCAGAAGCGAAATGTGATTTCTTTTCATACTTTGTAGTTAAACTTTTATAAAATTTGTGCTTGTCCTTCTACTGGTCATCTTTTCTTACACAGATAATTAATATACTTGGGTTTAGGGTTCTTTTTATTTTTAAAAGTTATTTTGAATTCTATTATATATAGAGATCTGGGTTAAATTCAAATAATTTATTCAGTTCAGTTCAGTTGCTCAGTCGTGTCCGACTCTTTGCCACCCCATGAATTGCAACACGCCAGGCCTCCCTGTTCATTACCATCTCTTGGAGTTCACTCAGACTCATGTCGATTGACTCTGTGAGGCCATCCAGCCATCTCATCCTCGGTCGTCCCCTTCTCCTCCTGCCCCCAATCCCTCCCAGGATCAGAGTTTTTTCCAATGAGTCAACTCTTCACACGAGGTGGCCAAACTACTGGAGTTTCAGATTTAGCATCATTCCTTCCAAAGAACACCCAGGGTTGATCTCCTTCAGAATGGACTGGTTGGATCTCCTNGGGATGACAGAGAATGAGATGGGTGGATGGCATCACTGACTCGATGGACATGAGTCTGAGTGAACTCTGGGAGATGGTGATGGACAGGGAGGCCTGATGTGCTGCGATTCATGGGGTCGCAAAGAGTTGGACACAACTGAGCGACTGAACTGAACTGAACTGAATGTGGTTAAAGTAAATGAATTAGATCTACAAGATTCATAAAATCTCATGAGCATAATGTGGAAGGAGATCAAATGAAATGGGAGCTCTTGGTGTCTTTTGACACCACCAGTGGTGCCCCCGTCAACTGAAAAAAAATGTACAACCTGAAAGTTGAGAGTTGTGTTTTATCAGGTGGACAAATCTGAGGACTTAAGCCCAGGACACAGCATCTCGGATAACTGAGAAAACTGTTCCAAAGAGGAAGAAGGGAATGCCAGTTTTTGCAGCAAAGCCAGACAGTTGGAACAGAAGTGTACTGTTCATAAAAGAAAACCAGATATCTCAAGCCGAGGAATTTAGCATTTTTCTATAAATGGGAAGATGCAAGGCAAGAGTCTGGGTTCACTGAAATCATGCCTTTGATGTACACCCTGAGTTTCCTCAAGCTGCACTGTTGGGGCTGGCGGCCATCTGATGGTTCAGTGGTGGGTTTTATGGTTCCATCTTAAGTTCCCTTAGGAACGTTTGCAAGAAAATCTCTCTATTTGAAGTCTTTGATTTTATATTTTCTAGTGTATCCTTCTCTCTTGATCATCTATAACTATTTAATAGAGTAATCAGTTTCTCTTTTCCACCATGTCTGCTGATAATAATGCCAACTCTGATCAGTTCTATGTGCAAAATTCCCACAAATACTGGACTACTTACGAAAATGTATTTAAGAAGAAAAATTAAATGTAAACCCCTTATTAAGAAGGCACATTTGCCAATTAGAATTTTAAGCTTTTAAATTAATTTTTAATGGGAAATCATGTAAATAACTCAAACATCAAAGGATAAAAATGTATACAGAAAAAGTCTGGCCTGCTCTTGTCTCCTGTCTCCTATCTACTCAGTTCTCATTGCTCCAACAGATAAAACTGTTGTTATTTTCATGTTATAATAGATTTTTCAAGTCAGTTAGAGAGATGAGATAGCTATGTGGTCCTAGTTAATTTATAGGGAAATTTATATAAACATATTTATGGAGAAGCTGGTACCTGTAAAATAATGTGCCAGTCCAGCGTAAGACCCATTTTCTCCCACTGCAGAGCCTGTGATATAGTAAGAAAATCAACAAATTCAACTGTAATAAAAGGTCCAATACAATCAGTTTGGGATCCGTCACATTGTTGGAATCCACGACAGGTGGCAAGTCTGAACTTGGTTCAGAAAACATGATCGCCATAACCATAACCATAAAAGATGTCCAAACAGAAGAACACAAACTCACGTCTGATTTATTAAAGAGGAGATACATTTGCTCTCGTGTGAAGTGATGAGTAGGATGCTGGCATGGAAGGGAAAGGCATTACAAATGGAAGAAGCCACATAAGCAAGCATACGGAGGCTGGGAGAGCATGGGCACAATCGAATTCTAGGTACCTTGTTTCGGTTGAAGGGTAGTATATAGCTGACAGTTTGTTTATAGTTTGGGAAATAATGAGAGACAAGCCAGTAAAGTTTAATTTGAGACCATGTTATGGGAAATCCGTAAATCCTGCAGTAGGCAGTTTGTGCTTAATGCCATGTGTACAGGAAAGCTATTGAAAGTTTTGCACAGGCATGCTCATGGCTGGGCTCCAGAAAGAGTAATATTGTGGCAAGGTGAACTTGAACTGGAGAAACTGGTACATACAAATCAATGTGCTAATCCAAGATGGGTAATGATTAAAAAAAAAAATGGTTCTCAAAAACATTGAGTTGGGACTGGATGAATATGTGTTGGGTCGACTGTAGTTGACACCTATTTTTTAATATATGTAATCATTAGTAGCATAGTATTTCAATCTCAAAAACATCCTAGTTTGGGTAATGATGTATTCATCTGCTTCTCCCTAGTTGAGAGATTTTTACAGCATTCCAGGTACTTGAAATTCAGAACTGGACCTTCACACAAATATTTTTAAGACATAGGCATTAATCTTTATGATGCTTGGTAATAAGATATATTGTTGTTGTTCAATCACTGAGTCATGTCTGATTCTTTTAGACCCTGTAACACACCAAGTCCTCTGTCCTCCACTCTCTCCCAGAGTTTGCTCAAATTCTTGAGTCAGTGATGTTCTCTAACCACCTCATCCTTTGGTGCCCCCTTCTCCTTATGCCTTCAGTCTTTCCCAGCATCCAGGCTTTTCCAGTGAGTTGGCTCTTTGCATCAGGTGGCCAAAGTATTGGCGCTTCAGCTTCAGCATCAGTCCTTCCAATGAATATTCAGGNTAACCACCTCATCCTTTGGTGCCCCCTTCTCCTTATGCCTTCAGTCTTTCCCAGCATCCAGGCTTTTCCAGTGAGTTGGCTCTTTGCATCAGGTGGCCAAAGTATTGGCGCTTCAGCTTCAGCATCAGTCCTTCCAATGAATATTCAGGGTTGGTTTCCTTTAGGATTGACTGGTTGGAACTCCTTGCATTCCAAGGGACTCTCAAAATACAAGGACAATAGAAAAGAGTCTTATCAAAAAATCAGTTTAGGGTTTTGAATCCATTAATAGGGAGGTTGGTGGCACTAAGAAACAAAATAGGGAAGTTAGGAGAAACAGCAAGTTTACAGATAGTGTAAGAGACATTTTTTGGTGACCTACCCCAAACTTTCCCTCACCCACTTCTTTCTGGCTAGGAGAGACCTAAAATTGTTTAGTTATTCACCTTTTGCTGCATAACAATATTCTTAGGGAAAAGGAATCTAGATTAGTTCAATTGATAAAGAATCCACCTGCAATATAGGAGACCCCAGCTCAATTCCTGGATCAGGAAGATCCCCTAAAGAATGGATAGGCTACTCCCTCCAGTATTCTTGGTCTTTCCTTGTGACTCACCTGGTAAAGAATCTGCCTGCAATGTGGGACACCTGAGTTCGATCCCTGGGTTGGGAAGATCCCCTGGAGAAGGGAAAAGCTACCCACTCTAGTATTCTGGCCTAGAGAATTCTATGGACCGTATAGTCCATGGGGTCGCAAAGAGTCAGACATGACTGAGCGATTTTCACTTTAAGCTAATCATAGTAATTCTTTAATCACTGCCAGTGATTAGTGTGGAAAGAGTCTACAGCCTCGTTCTGACCGGTGAGATGTGAGAGAAAGCCTAATGGGAGGGAACTTACATGAAAGTGAAAAGTGAAAGAGAAATCACTCAGTCATGTACGACTCTGCAACCCCATGGACTGTAGCCTACCACGCTCCTCCATTTGTGGGGTTTTCCCGGAGTGGGTTGCCATTTCCTTCTCCAGAGGATCTTCCTGACCCAGGGATCCAACCTGGGTCTCCCGCATTTTAGGCAGGTGCTTTACTGTCTGAGCCATCAGGGAAGTTATTAGTTTTTAAAAAGAAACACAAGAGAGAGACAGAATCTCTGTTCCTGCCTTCAGACATTGGTATGAAAAGAAGGTGAAGGTGAAGTTGCTCGCCTACCAGGCTCCTCTGTCCATGGGATTCTCCAGGCAAGAATACTGGAGTGGGTTACCATTTCCTTCTCCAGGGGATCTTCCCGACCCAGGGAACAAACCCAGGTCTCCTGCATTGGAGGCAGACGCTTTAACCTCTGAGCCAGCAGAAAAGCCCTGGTATGAAAAGAAACAGTGCCTAAAGCTGCTTCTGCCATCTAGGAGCAGAAGGGTGTGTCTGAAGATTTACTGAGAAAGATGCAGTGATAAGACAGAGAGATGCCGGTGATACTACTGGGCCTCTGAATTAACATTTATGGAGCCTCTTACCCTAAGACTTCTTGTTATATGAACTGGGAGATCCTCTTACTGTTAGTTCAATCATATCTTCTATTACTTATGTCCCCCCAAATTCTCCTGATTTGCTGGGATGGATTAGGAAGGAAGGATGTTTCAAGTTTGACTTCTGATTAAAGTCTGAAGCTGGAATAAAGACTTGATCATCTAAACTTCTGTAGTATTTCATCTATCCTTCTCATCTCTTTTCCATTTCCAACCAGTACTACAGACATAAAGGAGATGTCTCTCCTATGAGATTATAAATACTGCTAGATTAAATTCAGTTTCAGATTCATGCTTTATTTTGCAGTACAAAGACTAATTCTTATATAATGGAAGACCTTAATGAATATTTCTTCAGGTAATTAATGAATACCTTGGCAAAATTAAGTAAGGCACTTAGAGGATACACTGTCCCAGGTGTCAAAAATGTGTTCTTCAGCAGTATTACTGGGGTAGGCTATTAGTCAGAGATATTTGAGAGAAGGTGGTAGGTATATCTGCCACTTTATAGCACAAACTACATGGATAATCTTGGCATAGGAATTAATTGTTTTCTCAGGATGATTAATCAAAATGTGTAAAAGATATTTTAATAACTAGACATACTTTTCTGGAGAAGTACAAGAAGCATAAGACTTAGTCTCAATAAAATAGACATGAAGAACTTCAAAATCTACTTCACTGGGAATGATGAGGATAAATAATCTAACATATGTTAAAGCACTGTGGGCTCTTTGGAAACTGCTATATGAATCAAATATAAATACTAATGTTCCATTTTGGCAGTCTGCCAGCTCTTCAACAGAGTTACATTGATGCCTATGTTCCAAAAACATAATTTCAAAACAAAAAAAACTTTTATTCCAGAAAGTTTTTTAAAAAACCAACACATAGAATCACAAACAATGGTTATTTCTTTGTTATTGTTGTTCAGTCACTAAGTGGTGTCCGCCTCTTTGGGACCCCGTGAACTCCAGCACACCAAGCATCCCTGTCCTTCACTACCTCCCAGAGTTTGCACAGATTCATGCTCATTGAGTCAGTGATGCCATCCAACAGTCTCATCCTCTGTCACCTTCGTCTCCTCCTGCCTTCACTCTTTCCCTGTATCAGGGTCTTTTCGAATGAATCAGCTCTTCGCATTAGGTGGCCAAAGTATTTGAGCTTCAGCATCAGTCCCTTCAATGAATAATCAGGGTTGATTTCCTTTAGCATTGACTGCTTTGATCTGCTTGCAGTCCAAGGGACTCTCAAGAGTCTTCTCCAGCACCACAATTTAAAAGCATCAGTTGTTCGGTGCTTAGCCTTCTTCATGGTCCAGCTCTCACATCTCTACATGACTCCTAGAAAAGCAATAGCTTTGACTACATGGACCCTTGTGGCAAGCTGATGTCTCTGCTTTTTAATATGGTGTCTATGCTTCTCATAGCTTATCATCCAAGGAGCAAGCATCTTTTAATTTCATGGCTGCAGTTACTGTCCACAGTGATTTTTGAACCCAAGAAAATAAAATCTGTCACTGTTTCCACTTTCTCCCAGTCTATTTGCCATGAAGCAGTGGGACCAGATGCCAAGATCTTAGTTGTTTGAATGCTGAGTTTTAAGTCAGTTTTTTCACTCTTCTCTTTCACCCTCATCAAGAGGCTCTTTAATTTGTCTTCACGTTCTGCCATTAGAGTGGCATCGTCTACATATCTGAGGTTGTTGATATTCCTCCCAGCAGTCTTGATTCCAGCTTATGAGTAATCCACCCTGGCATTTCTCATGATGTACTCTGCATAGAAGTTAAATAAGCATAATGACAATATATGGCCTTGATGTACTTTTCCAGTTTTGAACCCGTCCATTGTTCCCTGTCTGGTTCTAATGGTGGCTTCTTGACCTCCATACAGTATTCTCAGATAAACTGGTCCAGTATTCCCATCTCTTTAAGAATTTTCCACAGTTTGTTGTGATCTATATAGTCAAAGGCTTTAGCGTAGTCAATGAAACAGAAGTAGATATTTTTTTCTGGAATTCTCTTGATTTTTCTATAATCCAATGGATGTTGGAANCAGTATTCCCATCTCTTTAAGAATTTTCCACAGTTTGTTGTGATCTATATAGTCAAAGGCTTTAGCGTAGTCAATGAAACAGAAGTAGATATTTTTTTCTGGAATTCTCTTGATTTTTCTATAATCCAATGGATGTTGGAAATTTGATGTCTGGTTCCTCTGCCTTTTCTAAATCCAGCTTGAACATCTGGAAGTTCTCAGTTCATGTACTATTGAAGCCATCCTTGAAGGATTTTGAGTTTTACTTTGCTAGCCTGTGAAATGAGTACAATTGTATGAGAGTTTGAATATTATTTGGCATTACCTTTCTTTGGGATTGGAATGAAAACTGACCTTTTCCAGTCCTGTGGCCACTGCTGAGTTTTCCAAATTTGCATGCATATTGAGTGCAATGCATTATCAGCATCATCTTTCAGGATTTAAAACAGCTCAGCTGGAATTCCTTCACCTCCACTAGCTTTGTTTGCAGTGATGTTTCCTAAGGCCCACTTGAATTCATGCTCCAGGATGCCTGGCTCTAGGTGAATGATCACACCATCATGGTTATCTGGGTCATTAAGATCTTTTTTGTATAGTTCTTCTGCATATTTTTGCCACTTCTTCTTAATATCTTCTGCTTCTCTTAGGTCCATACCATTTCTGACCTTTATTGTGTCCATTTTGCATGAAATGTTCCCTTGGTATCTAATTTTCTTGAAGACGTCTCTAGTCTTTCCCATTCTATTGTTTTCCTCTATTTCTTTGCACTGATCACTGAGGAGGGCTTTCTTATCTCTCCTTGCTATTCTTTGGAGCTCTGTAGCCCTAACAGAGACTGAGCCAGACCTGCCTTTGAGTGTTTAAGTGTCTTCTGCAGAGGCATGGGTCAGCAATAGCCTGCCACATAGACAGGGGCGCAGACCTGGGTCACGCAGCATTACTCACCATAGAGCTTCTAAGCAGACAACCCACAAACTGCAGGCAAGTATACCAAAGAAATTCGCACACTGAATTTTCTAGAACTGAAAGTTCTAGGACCCACAACAGATTTCCCAACCTGAACGTGAACATGAAGCCCCTCAGTCATGTCTGATTCTTTGCGACCCCATGGATTGTAGCCTACCAGGCTCCTCTGTCCATGGGATTTTCTAGGCAATAGTACTGGAGTGGATTGCCATTTCCTTCTCCAAGGGATCTTCCCAGTCCAGGGATAGAACCTGGGTCTCCCGCATTGTAGACAAATGTTTTACCATCTGAGCCACCAGGGAAGTCGACCTAGGGATCCAGCAAAGGGACTGAGAACCCCCAGGTAATTTGATCTGGGAAGCCAGTAGAATTTGATTACAGAACTTCCACAGGACTGCAGAAACAGACTCTTGGAGGGCACAGACAAAACCTTGTGTGCACCAGGACCCAGGAGAAAGGAGCAGTGACCCCACAAGAGACTGACCCAGACTTGCCTATTGGTGTCCTGGAGTCTCTGGTGGAGTAATGGGTTGACAGTTTGGCCTCAGACCAAACAACAGGGAGGGAACACAGCTCCACCCATCAACAGAAAATTAGATTAAAAATTTACTGAGCATGGCCCTGCCTGTCAGAACAAGACCCAGACCCCTGCCCCAATCAGTCTCTCCCACCATGAAGCTTCCATAAGTCTCTATCCTTATCCATCAGAGGGCAGGCAGAGTGAAAACCACAATCACAGAAAACTAACCAAACTGATTACATGGACCACAGCCTCCTCTAACTCAATGAAACTATGAACCATGCCATGTTAGGCCACCCAAGATGGATGAGTCACGGTGGAGAGGTCTGTCAAAACGTGGAGAAGGAAATGCCAAACCACCTCAGTATTCTTGCCTTGAGAACTGCATGAACAGTATGAAAAGGAAAAAGGATAAGATTCTGAAAGATGAACTCCCCAGGTCAGTGGGTGCCCCATATGCTGCTGGAGAAATAACCCTAGAAACAATGAAGAGATGGAGCCAAAGTGAAAACAATGCCCAGTTGTGGACGTGATGGGTGATGGAAGTAAAGTCTGATGCTCTAAAGAACAATATTGCATAGGAACCTGGAATGTTAGGTCCATGACTCAAGGTAAATTGAAAGTGGTCAAACAGGAGATGGCAAAGGTGAGCATCAACATTTTAGGAATCAGTGAACTGAAATGGACCAGAATGGATGAATTTAATTCAGATGACCATTATATCTACTACTGTGGGCAGGAATCCCTTAGAAGAAATAGAGTAGGCCTCATAGTCAAAAAAAGAGTCTGAAATGCAGTACTTGGGTGCAGTCTCAAAAATGGCAGAATGATCTCTGTTTGTTTCCAAAGCAAACCATTCAGTATCACAGTAAATCAAATCTATGCTCCAACACTAATGGTGAGAAGCTAAATTTGAATGGTTCTATGAAGATGACCTATACAAACTTCGAGAACTAATACCAAAAAAAAAAAAAAAAAGTCCTTTTCATCATAGGGGACTGGAATGCAAAAGTAGGAAGTCAAGAGATACCTGGAGTAACAGGCAAATTTGGCCTTGGAGTACAAAATGAAATAGGGCAAAGGCTAACAGAGTTTTGCCAAGAGCACACTGGTCATAGCAAACACCCTCTTCCAACAACACAGGAGACAACTCTACACCTGGACATCACCAGATGGTCAATACCAAAATCAGATTGATTATATTCTTTGCAGTCGGACATGGAGAAGCTCTATACAGTCAGCAAAATCAAGACCAGGAACTGACTGTGGCTCAGATCATGAACTCTTCATTGCCAAATTCAGTCTTACATTGAAGAAAGTAGGGAAAACCACTAGACCATTCAGGTATGACCTAAATCAAATCCCTTTTAATTATACAGTGGAAGTGACAAATAGATTCAAGGGATTAGATCTGATAGACAAAGTGCCTGAAGAACTATGGATGGAAGTTCATGACATTATACAGGAGGCAGGGATCAAGACCATCCCCAAGAAAAAGAAATGCAAAAAGGCAAAACGGTTGTCTGAAGAGGGCTTACAAATAACTGAGAAAAGAAGAGAAGAAAGGCAAAGGAGAAAAGGAAAGATATGCCCATCTGAATGCAGAGACCACATGAAGGAGTACAAAGGATGCTAGCTGACAGCCAGCATCAAAGCCCCATACATCTGGGTGAAGCTATTTGGACTCTCTTGCCTAGTCCAGTCACCAACTAAATGCAGCCACATGGGTAAATCCAGATGAGATTAGCAGAAGAGGTATCCTGTGAATCCACAGAATTGTAAAAAAAAANGCCTGGAGAGTCCCAGGGACAGGGGAGCCTGGTGGGCTACCGTCTATGGGGTCGCACAGAGTCGGACACGACTGAAGTGACTTAGCAGCAGCAGCAGCATGCCTGCGATCATGAGAGCAAAGGGAGTGGGCATCCGCAGCTCAACCAACCACTCTCACCTCTGTGAAATCCTCTATCATAGAAGTTTTTTTTCCCCAAAAAGCATTGTTTTTTAGACTTGTATTTTCCTGATTCTTTTTCTGAACTGAATGATGTGAAAGTTTCTTTGTAGTAATTAATTTGGTGAGTATCACAATGTATTCACATTTAGGACTGTGTAGAAATTTCTATTTGACATAAGTCTTGGCATTTGCAATTTGAACTTTTTCTTATACTTTTGTAAATCTAACTATTCTTTAAATACACTTACATAAACACATACACACAGACCCAGTCTCACATATACTCGGGGGAATAGTTCCTGAACATTAAAAACTATTGGTATCACTGTTGAAATTCAAACTATTAAGTGTTTCAAAATCCTTCATATGATCAACTTAAATTCTGGTACAGAGATAAACTTTGACTTAAATTAGACAAAGGAAAGGGGAAGATAAAGATGACAAAAGATAAGGCCTGGAATTCAAAACCCATGACTAGATTCAGTAGTTAAATTGGAAGAAGAGCATCAAGTAGATAAAAATCCTCAGGGAGGAAAAAAAAATGAAAATGAGTTTTTTAAACCTAGAAGAGGGACTGGTGTGGTCACAATGATAATAAACCAGATTGGGATAGTCACTTCCAGTTACTGACAGAATCAAGGGATGATTTAACCTTTCTCAGGAGAATATTAGAAAATCCTTTTTTTCTGTAGGAACATGTTCTTTTATCAACAGATTAGACATATCACAAGCCACAGTCTATTAAATAGATCGTCCCTTGGCTCTCATTCAGTTCTAGTACCAATTTCCTCTGTATACCTGAACAAAGATGCAATCCCTGGTGCATGTCCGCCCTCAGCACATGAAATCTGTGTTATTTATTCACAGTGAGAGCCATCCTGGGTACACCGGAATGTACAGCAACCTGACAGCCTACATGCCACATGCATATGTTTTGAGGGATTCTTTTTTTGAGCCTTTTTTCCCCCCAATTATTTTTGGCTACTCTGCATGCCCTGCAAGATCTTGGTTCCCTGACCAGGGAACAAATCTAAGCCCCCTGCAGTAGAAGTGTGGGGTCTTACCCACTGAATCGCCAGGGAAGTCCCACACACATACATTTTTGAGATGCTAAATCAGGTTCCACTATGTATAAGCTTCCTTAGCTGCAATGGCCACAGCAATGATTTGTTAGGGCTTTGCATCCCATTTGTTTAGGCCACTATTCTCATTTGCACACACACACACACACACACACACACACACACACACACACTACCTGTCCCTCTCCAAACTACCCTCTGAAATATTATGACTCCATTTTATGCACAGGTGTCAGGCTCAAATTGGAAATGTACGTGTTTCTATTTTGTACCAACAATGTCAGTGATTGCCTGCCTACTCACCTCCCGTCCTAAGGAAAACTGCCCCCTCCGCTGCCCCTCGTGCGTTGGTGGCCACACACACCCTGTGTTCAGAGATTCACTCTCTACTCCCACCCCACACTCCTCACTCTGGTCACACACAATAGCTTGGTCCTGACACACTTACCTGACCAAGGGCCCTCCAATGAGTAGGCTTGCCAGCAACCAGTGACACAGCCTGGAAGGAAGTGCTTGTCTCACTCAACCAGACTGCTGCTCTCAGGAAACAAAAAGAGTCAGTCACCGGAGTAGCCGGAGCTGAAAAGTCATGATCACAGCCCGCTTCATGGCCTGCAATCTGTGCAGCTACCCACGACTCTAAGCTTAGCAAGGCCCCACCCTGGATTTAATGTTCTGCTCTTGGTGTCTGAAATTTTTTTCTTTCTTTTTTTATTTTTTATTAATTTTCACTGAGATATGGTTGCTTTACAGTGCTGTGATGTTAGTTTTTACTGTAAGGCAAAGAGAATCAGCTACACGTATACATATATTCCCTCCTGTTTTGAATTTCATTCCCATTTAGGTCACCATAGAGCGCCGAGGAGAGCTCCCAGTTCTATACAGTAGAGTCTCATTAGTTGTCTATTTCGTGCATAGTATCAATAGTATATATATGCCAATCCCAATCTCCTCATTCATCCCACCTCCTCTTTTCCCCCCCATTAGTGTCCATATTTGTGTGTCTCTATTTCTATTTTGGAAATAAGATCATCTAGACCATTTTCCTAGATTCTGTATATATGCATTGATATATGATATTTGATTTTTCTCTTTCAGACTGACTTCATTCTGTATGCCAGTTTCTAGATCCATCCACATTTCTGCAAATGATACGGTTTCATTCCTTTTTATGACTAATATTCCATTGTCTATATGTCCCACATCTTCTTTACCTGTGTTGCTTAAAACCGACACTTAGGTTGCTTTCATGTCCTGGCTATTTGAATTGGCATCTTGGAATTTTTAATAATTAAATTCTTGACAACTTTTTTAGCAAGGACCCTGCATATTCACTTTTCAGTGGACCCCACAAGTTATATAGTCAGTCCCAGTCGTGACATGGAAATTAGAGCATCAAATCTCAGATGGAAGAATGGGCTCTAAGAGAAATTTAAGACATATTCAATTTTATAATTTATTTTTATTTCATCAAAATAGAACAAAACTCTTATTTTTGTAATGCCAATTTCTGAAGACAAAACACAACACTCTTTTTTTTTGCTGCTAGGTTACAAAGGAAATACAAAGCTCCCCAGCTGGAGTTTTCTCTCTCCTAATCGTTAAGAGCCATGTTAGGATTTCTGGGGGAAGTGTGAATGAGATGTTTATGAAAAGCTGGCTTCGGTTTAAAGGGTTGAGAGATACTGGAACAGAGAGAACTGGGCAGTGGTGATGAGCCCAGTGAGAATCTGAAGATCTAAGTGACAGGAAGTGGACCAAGGAACAGAGAAAGCGGCAGTGATGGAGCTAATCTTAATCTGCGCACATAGCCTATCTGCAGGTATCTGAGATCTCCCCTTGTCCATCTGCTGCTGCTTATAGAGAAGAAAATACAAGTGTGCTAGGTGCTTTAAAAAATGTGGGCCCTCGTTTCTTTCTCATACATCGACAATTAGTAAGGGCTTGGATTTCAAATCAAATATTTTTTGTTAGCACCTAATTGATGTAATGATAACATTGATATCCCAGCTCTAGAGATATTAACCTAGAGGTTCAGATGCCCTTTCATATCTAAAACACTCTCTTTCTCCTCTCCCTAGCTCTAGGAATGATTTTAAGAGACTACTACATGATTTGAAGAGAAAACTTTCTTTTGCTAAAGGGCCACGAACCACTTTCCACTTCCTCTTAGTGATATCTTTAATATTAATTGAATGAAATTCTCAAGGCTTTGGGAAAACAGCTCTTCACCTCAAAGTACAAAAATAGTCTCAAAGAGAAACAATCTCTAAGGCTTTTAATCATTCCAGACAATCTGTTAATGAGATAACTGAGAATTGCCAGAAAGTGTGGGAGTTTTTCTTAATTTCCAAATATGTGGGACATTTTATGTTTGATTTAGATGCCACATCTCTGTGGGGACAGAATGCAATGGAGAGGATGGGGAAGGGATAACTGGGAGCTGGGGGGTTGTCGATGCAAACTATTATATATAGGGTAGATCAACAATAAGATTCTACTGTATAGCACAGGGAGCTATATTCCACATCCTGAAATAAACCTTGATGCAAAAGAATATGCAAAAGAATGTCCATATGTATAACTGAATCACTTTGCTGTACAGCACAACATAGTAAATCAACTATACTTCATTAAAAAACAGCAACAACTACTTGAGGAACCAACACAGAATGCAAGTTTAAATACCATACCAGCAATTTCCAGTTGTTTTGTTTATTTCCGTTCTAAACACCCTTCTTTGTCCCTTTCACCAATCTGGAGAATTTTCTGTACAGAAAATATATAGTTTTTCAATTGCAATGACTTAAAATGTTATTTTGAGAAACTTCAGAATTTCCTGACACCTCTTGAAATAGCAAAAGACCCCCAAGGTGCTGCAAATCCAAATAATGAAAAGCATTAAAAATAGCAAGGAAAAGTCACCTGAAGCAACTAGGAATGAAATTTCACTCTTCTATAGAGTGTATATACACACACATATCATCTTCATGTACTCACACCCCCATGATTGACCTCAACCAAAAAGTTTATCTTTCCAGAATTTTGAAACACTTTAATAATATTCTCATTACATAGTACTGGTAATGATTTCTTTTATAGCGTAAAAGGAATGGAAGGTTTTTGAATTTCAGATCCTGGGAGATAACAATAATAGAAGTGTCTGAATAATTATGAAGAACTGAAGCAAAGAAAGGAAAGTTTGCTTTTTCCTCTGCCCATTCAGAAACTATAGCATTTTAACTACTTTTAAAAAAAGAAAAAGAGGAATCAGCATTATTAGAAAGAGGCAAGAGAAAAGTGGGAGATTTTTAAAACAACTTCTGCATGGTCTGAATCATTTTTAAATTATTCTAAAAGAATTTTTTAAATTATTTTGCTGTCTTTTGGTCTTGCTCTGGAGATATGGGGATCTCTTTGTTTCTCATGAAGAAAAGATCATTGTTAAAACTTACAGTCTTAGCCTTTGGGTGAAAGTTGGAAATAATCTATACCAGTGGTTCTCAAAGCATGGTTCCTGAACCAGCAGCATCAGTATTACCTGAGAACACTAAAAATGCAAATTCTGTCAACTGCACTTCAATAAAATAAATTTTAAAACACCTGTGGTGGATTCATGTTGATGTATGGCAAAGCCAATAGAGTATTGTAAAGTAAAATAAAGTAATAATAATAATGAAAAACAACAACAACAAAATAATGTAATCTCTCTATTCTAAAAAAGAAAAAAATGCAAATTCTGAGCATCTTCTCTGGACCCACAGAATCAGGAACTAGGGGCATAGGACCCCGCAAGCTGCAAATGGTCAAGCCCTCAAAGTTNATAATAATAAAAAACAACAACAACAAAATAATGTAATCTCTCTATTCTAAAAAAGAAAAAAATGCAAATTCTGAGCATCTTCTCTGGACCCACAGAATCAGGAACTAGGGGCATAGGACCCCGCAAGCTGCAAATGGTCAAGCCCTCAAAGTTTGAGAACCACTGGTTGAGACCACCTCTCCAGCCACTGAAGGATTCTCCACTCCACTCCTGCCAGCAGTTCGGCCACACGTGTGACAGCACAGGTCAACTGCCCCTACCAAGCCTATCATATTAAGAGTAGACACAATGTGCTGTAATGATAATAACAGCAATTAAAGACAAATACAATAAACATCCCCACTCTTGTCACCTTTGTCATCACCATCCACCCACTGCTTATGAATCTCCACTGTCAGTCAGCTTGCTAGCTATTGACATTCCATTCTTTTAGGATATACTTAACTATTAGAACCGGAGAAGGAGATGGCACCCCACTCCAGTACTCTTGCCTGGAAAATCCCATGGACAGAGGAGCCTGGTGGGCTGCAGTCCATGGGGTCGCAAAGAATCAGACATGATTGAGTGAGTGACTTTACTTTCACTTTTCACTTTCATGCATTGGAGAAGGAAATGGCAACCCACTCCAGTGTTCTCGCCTGGAGAATCCCAGGGATGGGGGAGCCTGGTGAGCTGCTATCTACGGGGTCACACAGAGTCGGACACGACTGAAGCAACTTAGCAGCAGCAACTATTAGAACAGTCTTTCATATTTATTTAAAAATTTACCCCTTTATAAGCTATCCATTGACCCTGATTTTGTCTTTTTCAATAAGAGGGATCAGATTCTTCAGCCCTTTCCTGTGACTTTTTGGGTGCATTTTCTCTTTTTATTTATTTTTTTAATCAGAGTATAGTTGATTTACAATGTTTCAGGTGTACAGCAAAGTGATTCAATTATACACATATTTCCTTTTTCATCTTCTTTTCCATTATAGATTATTACAAGATATTGAGTAAAGTTCCTTGTGCTATACAGTAGGTCCTTGTTGTTTATTTTAAATGTAGTAGTATCTGTTAATGTATCTGTTAACCCTGAATTCCCAATTTATCTCTCCCCTAACTTTCCCCTTTGGTAATGATTTTTTTTTTAATTTTTATTTTATATTGGAGTGTAGTTTATTTACAGTGTTGTGTTAGTTCCAGGTGAGGTGTACAACAAAGTGATTCAGTTATACGTATACATATATCTATTCCTTTTCAGATTCTTTTCCCATATAGGTCATTACAGAACGTTTAGTAGAGTTCCATCTGATATACAGTATGTCCTTTAATTATCTGCTGGATATATAGTAGTGTGTCTGTTATTCTCAACTTCTAATTTGTCCCTTCCCCCTTCCCTTTAGGTAACCATAAGTTTGTTTTCTATGTCTGTGAGTCTGTTTCTGTTTTGTAAATAAGTTCACTTGTACCATTTTTTAACATTCTGTGTATAAGTGATATGACATTTGTCTTTGTATGACTTCAGTTAATATGATACTCTCTAGATCAATTCATGTTGATGCAAATGGCATTATTTCATCTTTGTTGGGGGACTAAGTAATACTCTGTTGTATATGTGTGTGTGTGTGTGTGTATCTTCTTTATCCATTCGTATGCTGATGGACACTTGGGTTTCTTCCATGTCCTGTGTGTGCTAAGTCACTTCAGTCATGTCCATCTCTTTATGACCATACAGACCAAGCCAGCCAGGCTCCTCTGTCCATGGGATTCTCCAGGCAAGAATACTGGAGTGGATTGCCATGCCCTTCTCCAGGGGATCTTCCCAACCCAGGGATCGAACCCACATCTCCTATATTTCTTGCATCTCAGGTAGATTCTTTGCCCAGTGAGCCACCTGTCTCGGCTACTGTAAGTACTGCTGCTATGAACATTGGGATGCGTGTATCTTTTCTATTTAGAGTTTTAGTCTTTNTCGAACCCACATCTCCTATATTTCTTGCATCTCAGGTAGATTCTTTGCCCAGTGAGCCACCTGTCTCGGCTACTGTAAGTACTGCTGCTATGAACATTGGGATGCGTGTATCTTTTCTATTTAGAGTTTTAGTCTTTTCTGGATATATATCCAGGAGTGGGTTTGCTAGATCATGTAGTAAACTATGACTTTTTACATGTTTTTACAGAGTAAGCATATAATATGAGAGATTAGAATCATAAGGCTTCATCAGTTTTGAGTCCCTTCATTTTATACGAGAAAAATCTCAACCCCCAAACAGCTAAACAGATTGCAAGCTACTCTCCATATTGATCACTGTCTTTTCTTCTCTAGCCTGAGCTTCCAGACTTCTCAACCTTTCCCCAGTTGATATGACATGTGAGATCTTCACCCTTTCTTCACTGTTTTCTGAACATGCTCCTGTTGGTCCATATCTCTCTTAGCATGCAGATTCCAGAATCTCACTCAAAACTCAAAATGTTGTTTGACTGTCACAGAGTGCATTGAAAAGTTTCTTGCCACGATTTGGGGCTTTTTCTTCTTTGAATGTTACTTAAAGACTGTGTTTACTTTTCTTCCAAGCTTTATTGAGACATAATTGACAAGCAAAAAATAGTGCGTGCATGGTGTGTACAGCACGACAGTGAGAAGGCTAAGACCCAATTCACCTCCCAAATGTTACTCATGTTCACTCTGACTTATCTTCCAGGGGCCACACTACTTACCAGTGTATCCGTGCATCTCCTTTTCCACTGTCAGATCAGGTATGTTATGAAGTCTCTGCCCATTGTTTTTACTGAAATGAAGATATGCTATATTTTTTTAGCATTTCTTGGTAAATGCATCAGTAGAAAATGGCATCCCACTCCAGAATTCTTGCCTGGAAAATTCCATGGGCAGAGGAGCCTGGCTACAGTCCATGGGACTATAAAGACTCAGACAGGACTCTGCGACTAAGCAAACTTATCTAACATGTTAATGGAAGAAATTCAGAACAGTTTATTGGTTTAAAACTTATTTGATTGAAGTACAGTTGGTTTACAGTGTGTTAATTTCTGCTGTACAGCAAAGTGATTAGGTTATACATACAAATCTGTAGATCCATGTTATTTTTCATATTCTTTTCCATTATGGTTTATCACAGGATATTGACTATAGCTCCCTGTGCTATTCAGTAGGACTTTGTCATTTATCATTATATATATAGTAGTTTGCATCTATTAATCCCAGACTCCCAGTCCATCCACCTGCTCTTCCTTGGCAACCGCAGGTCTGCAGAACAACTTACTGTTTTAATGGAATGCACCTTGACTACAGCTTTTCATTATATCCTTTTCTCACAAACCTGTTCTGTAAATTTCCTGAGGCTTGATGTCAAGCCCCAATAATTACTAATCGTAGTTTCTGAGATTTTTCCATTTTCATACCCTTTTGAAAATGAGATATTTGCCCATCTCTAGTCTTCTGGACACATTTTTCCATAGTCTACAACTTCTCAACTGTGAATGAAAATACCTCTGAGGTGGTAATCGAAGCCATTTAATTTGGCTACAGTATTATTTTTCTGAGTCTGAAGAATTGACTTGATTCAAAGAATTGATGGGGTCTTTTATTATCATCTCTCTTATCTTGATTTACAGTTTTCTCTTAGTCATGTCTTGCCATTTCTAATTTAGAAAAATATTCCATTTTCTGGGGAAGATAGTCACAAAGTGACAATTCTCTCTTCTCACTGTAAACCTTATCCCATCTTAGACAAAACGTAACCAGAATGCCATTGCTAAGTGGTTAGGGGCTCAAACTTGAGGTCATCAAAATAGGACTTGGTTGAAAAGCCTATATTCTGAGCCAACAAGGACTCCCCCAAAAATGAAACCTATGAAAAAAAGAACGGTCATCTGTGTGATTAATGTCGGAGCTGATGTATCTAGCAGCCAGGGAGCTGGAACTGTGCCCCAGGATTTGGGAGATGCTCCCCATCAGTCACGGGCAGCTCTGGACCGCTGCAGGCCTTCTCCAAGAGGACAGTGCCTTCACTTCTATGTTACCTCAAGGCTCAGAGAATCTGAGAGCATTGCTTGCAAAGGCAGCTCTCCTAAGAGAGAAGGTAAGGCTACTTAACACAGTTTCTCCTTCTAGACCCACTAATCAGCTCTTTGGTCCTTCACCACCACTGTGGAGGTAGGGGTTGAGAGAGATGGGGAAAAGCCAAGATTAAAGGATGTTCCTTCTTATGCAAGACATGTAACGAAGGAGTAAGTGTCCTTCACTGGTTTGAAAGCGCTGCTGCACTGTTTAACGGTATATGATATCGCTGAAGCATCTTTACCTTTTTGCGCTTGTTTCCTCCTCTTTAAAGGGAAAGAAATAGCAGCACACACTGAGACTTTGTGGTTTGTACTGCCCGACATCTATCAAGTACTTTTTTTTAAAAAAAGATGTTTATTTGGCTACGTTGGGTCTCAGTTGCACAACACAAGCTCTCTAGTTGTGGCATGCAGGCTTAGTTACTCCATGATATGTAGGACCTTAATTCCCCACCAAGGACTGACCCTTAATCCCCATATTGCAAGGTGGATTCTTTAACCACTGGACCACCAGGGATGGTCCTATCAAGTGCTTTAAATAACATAATCTCACCCTCAAGTCTCTGCTCACTTTGGTCTTTGACTTCCCTGAGTTATTCCTAACAGTTAGTGCTATGGTTTCTACTTGCCTTTATTTATTTATTTGCTTTTTGCTACCTCCCTCCCCCAATGTTTGACTTCTGTCCTTTGAAAGCCTGAGCTTGTCAGAGAGCTCCCCATACAGCCATGATCGTTTCTCCTGATGTCCATCACGCCTACCTGCCTCTCTTTTTGAATCATCTGGATGTATAGTCAGAATTTCACTGCTCAGGATCTGTGATCTTCATGAGTCATTTTTCTCTTTGTGTCTCTGGCTGTTGGCATGTACTTACTCTTCCTGGAACTTTTGAAGTCAGCTGTTCAGTTGGTCTGGAATGTGTGTCCAGAAATGTCCAGCACTTCGTTCCTTTCTTCTGTGAGAGCTCCAGGACGACATGGTCTCTTTTCCCTGTTTCTGTCACTCCCACATTGCTACCAAGTCCTCCTTTGTTGGTCAGAGTTAAATCCTAAGAGGCATATCATGGTTTCTCTTACTTTATGACATTTTGCTTGAGGGCCTAGAATTTAAATTAATAATTCTGGTTGGAAGTAATTTATACGGCCTTGAGCTGTTGAAATGTCAAATATTCACTCGTTGTTTAGATTTTTATCATATTTCTTCTCTTTATCCTGCCTGCCACCTACGTTCCTTTAAAAAATTCTGTAAGTATCTTATAATTCATCTCCATATTCATCCGTCACTTTTAATGGCCTATTTTTCAAATAAATAAACACTTGTAAGAAGATCTGAGTTTTCTAGCAAATAGGCTTAGTATTCCCCCAAAAGTATGATGATTGATAGAAACTTTTTTAAAAGTTAAAAATCTCTTTTGTTCATATTTTTAAAACATATATATATTTTCTAAAATGACTATCCTTAGAGGGAAACGCTATTAGGAAGAAAAAAGAAAACTGTTTATTGTTAAGAAAAATGAACAAAATTTTTTTCAAGCAAAAGATAAAAGTGTTCAAGGACATTGTAAATGTACTAATTTAATGTTTGTATATCTTTGCTTTCATTGCTTTAAATAGTCATTAAGCTTATGGCAAGGATCATGTTATTTATTTAGGAGAAGTGTGAAATGGCATAATGGAAGGACTGTTGTTTTATTATATGTTCAGTACTTAACACAGATTAAGTGCTGTAACCTAACATTTTGGGGGGGGGGCAAGATAGTCCATTGAAAAGATGATGAACTCTCTGCCCTGAAAAAGTACTTATGTAATTGCACATAAAATTTTTCATAAAATTCCAGCTCCCTCAGAAACCATTTGAGCAGTTACTCTGTGCCAGATACTTAGCTTATGTGTTGATTTTCCATTATTTGAGAAGTTGTTCTACTAATCTGTGGGATTCAAACTGTGAACCAGAAAAGTAGCTGGTTAGTGTTATACTTTACATTTGCATAATCATTTGCCATACACAGGACACAGCTATTTGAGAGTACACTTGGGAGTAATTCAAATGTCTAAATCATGGAACTTTCTCCATTTTGCCATTGGTTTTAGTGTTCCTTTTTCCAAATGAAAAAATCTTCACAGGTGGCAAGAATATTGGATTGATTTAAAGAACTCAGCTCTTCTAGCAGTTGGGTGCTTACTAAGTAGTAAAGAACTAATCAGAATTCAAATGGACTACACAGGCAGAAATAGCCACCAGGGAATTTAGAAAGCATTCTATCACCCCAGTCTGTTTAAATGTCCCTCCTTTTCTTCCTGCCTCTTTCCTACACTATTTTATATATTAAAAAGTCCCTGGGAAGCTTTTCACCTGCTGGTTGGGGGAGTCCATTCAGGAATTATCTGTTTACAGAAATAACTGTGCTGTCTCAGCATCAGTGATCTTTTGAAAGTGGGGAATGGTATATCAGGGCCCAGGGGTTAAAATCTGTCGCTCCCACAGGGTTGCAGGCATCCATAGCTGACCGAATAGGATGCAGGAGAGCCGTGAGAAAGTGCCACTCCCAGCAGGGGACTAAGAGCCTACCTGCTCCTGCATTAAAGAGAGCACACCTGGGTCCCAAGAGCCTTGACTTGGGTTGGGAGAAAGCACAGTGTTTGCACCAACTAGCAAATCTCTGCATGTTAGAGGGGTGCAATTTGCTGAGGGCCATGACACCCCATCATTTCCTGTGACCGTCAGCCAGTGATTTCATAGTTAGACTCTCCACTCTCCAGCCTCCTTGGGAGTTGCCCATCAATTGTCCTTGGAAGACAGTTCTTAACTTAGAGGCACCCACAGTCTGGAACATTCTCTGGCATATAATGAAAGGAAAATATCCCTAGAGGTGACATCTGTTCAGTCAGTTGAATCATCAGTAAACTGGAACAACTTAATGCTGATTGCTGTTTCTTCTGGTGAACAGAGATGTTCAAGAGAAAGTCATGAGATTGCCCTTCTTATTTCTGTCAATCAAAGATGCATCACTTGCTTGTCACGAGTTATATCAGGAGGTCGTGGGGCTACACAGTCTTTTGCTTTTTGGTACTTCTTGGTTTATGAACTAGTATTTGTGTAGAGGGTAGGCAGTTTTGCAAGGATATCAACTCCTTGGAAGAAATGAGATGGAAACTATGACCACTTCCCTTTTGAGGTTCATTGTGGTAAGATCCTCTTTGGGACTGGAGTATTCCTGACTGAGGTTCACTAGCAGGAGAGGACACAGACGGCCTCTGGGGGGTTGTTTCAGGCAGTGAGTGGAATCTGGCATGATGCCCTTGCACTATGTTCTGGGCTGGAAGCTGGCTATCCAGTTCTCTATCTGCAGAGGGCATAATANGAGCCCATCTTTGCATGAAATGTTCCCTTGGTATCTCTAATTTTCTTGAAGAGATCTCTAGTCAGTCCCATTCTATTTTTTTTTCATCTATTTCTTTGCATTGATCACTGAGAAAAGCTTTTTTATCTCTTCTTGCTATTCTTTGGAACTCTGCATGCAAATGAGTATATCTTTCTTTTTCTCCTTTGCTTTTTGCTTCTCTTCTTTTCACAGCTATTTGTAAGGCCTCCTCAGACAGCCCTTTTGCTTTATTGCACTTCATTCTTGGGGATGGTCTTGCTCCCCATCTCCCTGTGAATGTAAAGGGAGGTACAATGCATATAAGTTAAAGTACAGGGAGGTACAATGTCATGAACCTCTGTCCATGGTTCATTAGGCACTCTATCAGAGCTAGTCCCTTAAATCTTTTTTTTCTTTTTTTCTTCAAAACCAAGTTTTTATTGTGTTAAATAAACACAAAACTTTCCATCAACCATCTTAAAGTGTATGATATAGTTATTGTTAATTACATGCACATTGTTGTATAACAGAGCTAGGAATTTATTTTTCCTCTTGCAAAACCGAAACTCTTTTTCTAAAAACTTTTAAATTTATTTATTCATTTTTGGCTGTACTGGGTCTTTGTGCTGTGAGGGCTTTCTCTAGTTGTGGTGAGTAGGGGCTATTCTTCCTTGCAGTGTGGAGGCTTCTAATTGCAGTGGCTTCTCTTGTTTTGGAGGGCAGGCTCTAGGTACGCAGGCTTCAGTAGTTTTGGGTCATGGGCTCAGTAGTTGTGATGCATGGGCTTGGTTGCTCCACGGCATGCATGTGGGATCTTCCTGGACCTGGACCAGGGATCAAACTCATGCCCCCTACATTGGCAGGTGGACTTTCTAAAATTGGAGGCTAATTACTTTACAATATTGTAGTGGTTTTTGCCATAAATTCACATGAAACAGCCATGGATGTACATGTGTTCCTCAATCTGAACCCCGCTCCCTCCTCCCTCCCAATCCCATCCCTCAGGGTCATCCCAGTGCACCAGCCCTGAGCACCTTGTCTCATGCATCAAACCTGGACTGGTGATCTGTTTCACATGTGATAATATACATGTTTCAATGCTATTTTCTCAAATCATCCCACCCCTGCCTTCTCCCACAGAGTCCAAAAGACTGTTATATACATCTGTGTCTCTTTTGCTGTCTCTCATATAGGGTCGTTACCATCTTTCTAAATTCCATACATACGCGTTAGTATACTCTATTGCTGTTTTTCTTTCTGGCTTACCTTCCTCTGTATAACAGGCTCCAGTTTCATCCACCTCATTAGAACCAATGCAAATGTATTCTTTTTAATGGCTGAGCAATATTCCGTTGTCTGTATTTACCACAGCTTTCTTATCCATTCATCTGCCGATGGACATCTAGATTGCTTGCATCTCCTGGTTATTATAAACAGTGCTGCGATGAACATTGGGGTACATGTGTCTCTTTCAATTCTGGTTTCCTNGTTTATCTCTTGAGCCACAGATCTTACTTCATGAATTTCACCTGAGGACACACCTTCAATAATATAAAACTATATTCTTTTAAGGCTGACAAAGGCTCCAGACCAGCAACATCAACACCACTGCAGCAGGGCTCAAAGACAGTGGATCTGAATAGAAGGAAACATGCAGATAACAAACGACACATAAACGTACCTTTTGACCCAGCAACGCCAGTTTCTGGGAATTAAACCTTCAGACATGCCTCCTCCAAGAAAAAAAATAAAAAACCCACGTCACAACACTGTTTATAGTTGCAAATTATTTGAAACAACTAAAACGCTCATACATAGGAGAATGGCTAAATCAATGAGATACATCCACAAAATGGATTTCGATGCAACCATGCAGCTTTATCAAAAAGAAAAAGGCAGAGCTCTGTCAACTAATATAATGGGATTTCTAGAATATATTGCTAAGTGAAAGAATCAAAATAAAAAAGAGTATAGTATGTTACTTTCATTACTTGTGTAATAAAGTTAGGCTACATTTCATATAAGAAAGATGCAGAACCTTAAAGGGATGAGAATAAAGTAGAAGAAATGGGGGAAAGGATGACTCTTTGAAAAGACTTTTTATATAAATCTAACACATAGAATTCTATGACTATTTCACATATTTTAAAAAAACACAGGTTTGAGAATGGCCCAAAATAGTGTAGAAGCACCAACAAACAATCTTACTATATTTCAATGAATAACATAACCACACTGACGTGAGGCAAGAAGAGGTAGTGAGAAAATAATCCAAGTAACTTTTGAAAACTTACCACAAAACAACTTACCATACAAGACACATGAATGGAAAACCTGAATAGTGCTTTGTCAAATAATGGGATTGAATCTATAATTTAGAAACTTTTTGCAAAGAAATAGTAAAAATATCAGTCTTACCAAACTCTTCCAGCAAATTGATAAAGGGTGAACACTTCCTTATGAACATCACCTTGATAATAAAACCTGAGAAGAATATTACAATAAAAAAAGCAGTATTAAGATTTTTCGAAGAAGGCAAAAATCATTTAATATGCAAAATTCAATTGATGTAATTCACCATATTTGCAGAATTTAAAAGTAAAATAAAATAATTNATGAACATCACCTTGATAATAAAACCTGAGAAGAATATTACAATAAAAAAAGCAGTATTAAGATTTTTCGAAGAAGGCAAAAATCATTTAATATGCAAAATTCAATTGATGTAATTCACCATATTTGCAGAATTTAAAAGTAAAATAAAATGATTTTGTAATAGGTACAGAAAAATCATTAGATGAAATTTAATACCCAATAACAGTTTTGTTTGCTTTTTTTTAAAAGGAAAATTAGTCACAGTTTTTTAAGAAAGGAAAATCTTCTTCTAGGAAACCCCCCTAATTTTATGATAAGAAACACCTCTAATTTTATGAAAAGTACCTCCAGTAGTAATGTATGGATGTGAGAATTGCACTGTGAAGAAAGCTGAGCACCAAAGAATTGATGCTTTTGAACTGTGGTCTTGGAGAAGACTCTTGAGAGTCCCTTGGACTGCATGGAGATCCAACCAGTCAATCCTAAAGGAAATCAGTCCTGAATATTCATTGGAAGGACTGATGCTAAAGCTGAAACTCCAATACTTTGGCCACCTGACGCAAATAAAGAACTGATTCATTGGAAAAGACCCTGATGCTGGGAAAGATTGAAGGCTGGAGGAGAAGAGGATGACAGAGGATGAGATGGTTGGATGGCATCACTGACTCGATGGACATGAGTTTGATCAAGCTCCGGGAGCTGGCAATGGACAGAAAAGCTTGGTGTGCTGCAGTCCATGGGGTCGCAAAGAGTCGGACATGACTGAGTGACTGAACTGAACATCTAAAAAAGTTTACAGCAAATATATTCAATGGTAAAATATTTAAAGCTTTCACCCTATGTTTGGAAACATTTATTGAATCTCAATATGTGCCTGATATTGTTCTAGGCACTAAGAATAAAAGCAGTGAACAAAGCAGACAAAAATCCTTGCCCCAAGTAGCTGGCATTCTAAAGGCCCCATTTTATTTTGTATGAATGATTCTTGTGTAAGAAATCTACAACTACCATTTATTAAGTGACTACTGTATGCCTGGCGTTTGTCCCAAACTATTACATATTTACCTTTTTAAAAGTACACTCTGAGAGAGCCCTGTCATTTCTTATTTGTTGATGAGAAAACGGAGCACGTAGCACTTAATTAGTCCAAAGGCATACACTAGTTATTAACTAGGCTAGGGCTTCCCAAATGGCACTAGTGGTAAAATCGAGCCCGCTTGCCAACGCAGGAGATGAGACATGAGTTCAGTCCCTGGCTGATCTTCCTCCAGGAAGATCCCCTGGAGGAGGGCATGGCAATTTCCACTCCAGTATTCTTGCCTGGAGAATTCCCACTGACAGAGGTACCTGGCAGGCTACAGCTCACAGGATCACACAGAGTCGGACACAGCTGAAGCGACTTAGCACACATCCTGCATTCATCTATTAATTCCAGAGTTCATATTCTTTCCCCTTTGCTATATCCACAGTATCTATGATTATAGACAAGTTTTGTCTTATTTAGTAAGAAAATTTGTTCTGCTGTATTGTTGGTTTTTTAAACATTTGTTAATTTTTAAATTCCCATGCAGAATTTTAAGTTATTGTATAATTAAATCTGGGAGATTTTATTGCTTGATGATTTCTAGTGTTTTTTAAAATTTATTTATTTTTAATTGAAGGACAATTGCTTTACAGTATTGTGTTGGTTTCTACCAAATATCAACATGAATCAGCCATAGGTGATTTTTAGTGTTTTAAATGTAGAAGATGTCCTTTCAGAGGTTTGTTAAATATGTTTTCTAATTTAAAAGAATTTGAACTGCTAAAACTACCTGGACTTTATTCTATTGTGTACAATGTAGAATGTGTTACTTGTTACCCAAACTGATCATTGTTAATAAATTCTTCTTCTCATTGATTGTTGGTGAAAATATAGCATCTTTTAGATAGAAATCCTTGAAAAAGTCATTCAATAAAGCCCAATCGAGCCATTGTTGGTAAAAAAAAATTCCTAGGATATCTTCTTATATAAAAAAAGTTCAGGCTATTTGCTTAAATTATAAATGTTTTGCCTCTCTGCTTGACACACACATACACTCTTAAACTCCTGAGGCAGAAATATTCATGCTGTATCTGACTGCGGATTTCATTACTTAATTTTATTCCTAACTGTACCTTCTTTAGCCTGTTTAAATGATTAGTCACAAATATTTACTTAGCACTAAGTATGATTTATATAAATATACACATGGTGGAATAAAACCAAACAACAATTAAAAATTTGGCCCTTTGAGGAACCTTCAATCTAACTGAAGAAGATAAAATATACATGAAAACTTATACCTAAGTGTTTGAAAAGGCCTGGTTTGTGAACAGCAATCACTGCAAGAGTTCAGAGGAAGAAGTGATGCATGTGGTTGGCCAGGAAGCTTCACCAAAGAGCTGGGGGCTACCAGGGCCTGGATCAGTTGTTAGGAGCTTGGTCTAGAGAAGAGGGTGTGGGAGTTATAGTCTAGAAAGATTGAACCTGGATACCCAGGCAGATGTGTGCCATCTGTGTGGGTGCGGTGTGAAGGGGGGAAGTATAGTGTTAAAAAAAAAAAAATTCAATCAAGTAAGTTTTAAAGATCCAGTTGGTTTTATTAAACAATTCATGAATCTGGCAGCATCCCATCCATCAAGGAGCAAGGAGCTCCAAGAAGCTGTATGAAATGGACAACTTTTATAGGCAGAAAGGGGAAAAGCACAAATTTTTTTAGGTTTAGCTTAAGTAACCCATCTTTTAGGGACAAAGGGAGACTTTGAGGCAGATTACCTTACCAGGGCTGACTAGAAAATTCCAGACTGACCAGTTAAGACAACATTCCTTGGGGAGGTTGTCAGTGCAGGTCTTGCTTTGCTGACGTGGGACTTAGCACAAGAGCGTCCACATGGGGCCTGTCATTTTTTTTCTAACAATTCCCCCTTTTGATCAGACTCTTAGCTTAACTGAGAGATGTGATCAAAATTGAAGGCATCAGCATCACTCTTAGCCACAACTCTGCCGTTCTCACAGTTTTGTTGATCCTTCTGTGGTGTCCATGCGTCAAGGTGCTTTTGCTTAATCCCTGTGATATTCCTAGATCATGGCTTTAGGTTCATCATCTTTAAATTAATCATCTCCGCATTCCTTCTCTTATGTTCCAGTCTTAAGATCATTTGCTTGGTGGTTAACAGCTGTGAACATACATTTAAAGCCTTTGAGAGAACACAGTTCACCAGGGAGATGACTATAACTCTCTTCAGCAGGGTAATTCCTCATGTCTGGAGTGCCCTTCAGAGCCCAAGACACCAACCAACCAACGTCAAAGGACCCTCAGGAAGG
Organism: Neotragus pygmaeus; assembly: GCA_006410875.1. Lineage (NCBI taxonomy): Eukaryota > Metazoa > Chordata > Mammalia > Artiodactyla > Bovidae > Neotragus > Neotragus pygmaeus. The sequence continues at coordinate 822,513 of SJYV01009358.1, read as the reverse complement.
CATCAAGATTTTAAGCCAGGCAGCTTGTTCGCTGAACTCTTGTCACCGAATTTCAGCTTACCCTGAAGTCTTAACCCAGGTGCAGCAGGTGGGACTAGCAACAGCACAGACACCTCCTGACTCAGCTAAAAGGTAATCAGAGCTATCCTATCATCAAGAGCAACTTTAGCCAGAGAGACCAAGGATCATTACTGGGCATCTATTGCTTTAGCAGCAAAGTCTGCAAGTTAAGAAGAGGTTCCTGACTATAGGCTCCTTTGTAATTACTCCTAACCAGAGAAGTAGGGACCTACCAAAGGGAGTGAATCCAGAATCACAGAACCTCCTCATAAGTCCTTTCTAGCTGGATGAGGCAACTCCAGGGAAGTTGATCAATGAGATGTCCCAGTTCATTTGTGAACAGTTAGGGGCACCATTAGATGACCCAAGAGGCATTGCCTGATTAGGCCCTAGCATAAGCTAGTAGAGACCACTCCAATCAACTCATGTTGATAGAGTCACTCAAAGGGATGGTGGCATTTGCCTGTTTGAGTCAAGGGCTGGTTTATTTTACTCCTAAACTGAAATAATAATAAAAATTGTTCTAAGTACCAGAGTTTACCTCCCCTGCCCACCGCCCCTTAACAATGACTTGAAAGATACAGGTGATGTGTTACCTTTCCAGGTCAATGGAGAAGTAAAGGACAGAAAGGGAAGACTCATATTCAGTTAAAATACGAGATCTTAATCCAGCATGATTTGGACAGCTCCAGCCTTTGGATAAAACCAGGCAGAGCCCTCTTTAGCTGTGATATGTATAGTCCCTGAAGTTTGTGCCACATGGGTAAAAAAGAGATCTTGATTTAGTCCCTCCCAGAGAAATCCAGGGGGAGAGTTTGTTCTTACTGATTCCAAATCAGAAAGGTGGGAGAAAATCGAAAGCATTACTTTGGAGAGTCATAGCCAGACATTTGAAGAGGCTAGAAGAATTCAAGGNCCTGAAGTTTGTGCCACATGGGTAAAAAAGAGATCTTGATTTAGTCCCTCCCAGAGAAATCCAGGGGGAGAGTTTGTTCTTACTGATTCCAAATCAGAAAGGTGGGAGAAAATCGAAAGCATTACTTTGGAGAGTCATAGCCAGACATTTGAAGAGGCTAGAAGAATTCAAGGATCCAGCCCAGTTTACAAGTATATTACAAAACCTTAAAGACAATTCAGTTCAGTTCAGTTCAGTCACTCAGTCATGTCTGACTCTTTGCGACCCCATGAATCGCAGCACGCCAGGCCTCCCATCCATCACCATCTCCCGGAGTTCACTCAGACTCACGTTCATCGAGTCGGTGATGCCATCCAGCCATCTCATCCTCTGTCGTCCCCTTCNGATTCTTTACCTGTCTCTTATACACATCTGTTTAACTATCACTTAGCAAAAATCAAAAGTTTCAAGTTATCAAAAATTGGGGGGAAATTATCTTAAAAATTCACCAATCAACTTTTTATCCTACTTACACCTATTTAATTTCCTTGTCTTTACCAATTAAGGATTAGATTCCTTATGGAAATTTCATCATACCAAATTATTTTCTTATTGACAGATTTTGTAAAATTAACTTATTTTAATAATAAACCCAGATAAAATAAAAGTTGTATGTTTACTTTATATTCAATGTTGATAACTCTAAGATGTGTCTATTTTAATCAAACCAACAAATTTAAACTACCTTTAATACCAAATATTTTCCCAGAGCATGTGAATCTGAAAGGCATTTTGCTTATTGTCTACTAGAATTTTGAGAATTCTTATGAGTACTAAGTTTATGTAAGTATTTGTTAAAGTCATTTAAGTGGAGCACTTTTCAGTTCGGTTCAGTCGCTCAGTCATGTCCAACTTTGTGACCCCATGCACTGCAACACGCCAGGCCTCCCTCTCCATCACCAACTCTTGGAGGTTACTCAAACTCATGCCCATTGAGCCGGTGATGCCACCCAACCATCTCATCCTCTGTCATCCCCTTCTCCTCCTGCCTCAGTCTTTCCCAGCATCAGGGTCTTTTCCAAAGAGTCAACTGTTCGCATGAGGTGGCCAAAGTACTGAAGTTTCAGCTTTAGCATCAGTCCTTTCAATGAATATTTAGGACTGATTTCCTTTAGGGTGGACTGGTTGGATCTCCTTGCAGTCCAGGGGACTTTCAAGAATCTTCTCCAACACCACAGTTCAAAAGCATCAATTCTTCAGCACTGAGCTTTCTTTATAAAGCTGTGTGAGCCAACTCTCACATCCATACATGACTACTGGAAAAACCATAGCCTTGATTAGATGGAACTTTGTTGGCAAAGTAATGTCTCTGCTTTTTAATATGCTGTCTAGGTTGGTCATAACTTTTCTTCCAAGGACTAAGTGTCTTTTAATTTCATGCCTTCAGTCACCATCTGCAGTGATTTTGGAGCCCCCCAAAACAAAGTCTGTCAGTGTTTCCACTGTTTCTCCATCCTTTGCCATGAAGTGATGGGACTGGATGCCATGATCTTCATCTACTGAGTGCTGTTTTAAGCCAACTTTTTCACTCTCCTCTTTCACCTTCATCAATAGGCATTTTAGTTACTCTTTGATTTCTGCCATAAGGGAGGTGTCATCTGCATATCTGAGGTTATTGATATTCCTTCCAGCAGTCTTGATTCCTCCCAGCTGGAGCTTGTGCTTCATCCAGGCCAGGATTTCTCATGATGTTCTCCATATAAGTTAAATAAGCAGGGTGACAATATACAGCCTTGACATACTCCTTTTCCTATTTGGAACCAGTCTGTTGTGCCATGTCCAGTTCTAACTGTTGCTTCCTGACCTGCATATAGGTTTCTGAAGAGGCAGGTCATGTGGTCTGGTATTCCCATCTCTCAGAATTTTCCACAGTTTATTGTGATCCACACAATCAAAGGCTTTGGCATAGTCAATAAAACAAAAATAGAAGTTTTTCAGGAACTCTTGCTATTTCAATGATCCAGCAGATGTTGGCTATTTGATCTCTGGTTCCTCTGCCTTTTCTAAATCCAGCTTGAACAACTGGAACTTCATGGTTCATGTACTGTTGAAGCCTGGCTTGGAGAATTTTGAGCATTACTTTACTAGCGTGTGAAATGAGTACAATTGTGCAGTAGTTTGAGCATTCTTTGGCATTGCCTTTCTTAGGGATTGGAATGAAAACTGATCTTTTCTAGTCCCATGGCCACTGCTCTTTTACAGATTAATTTTAATAATATTTTGGCAGTAGGAAATACGACATATCTGCAACACTCCTATGGAGACAAATAAGTATACAGACAAATGTAAACAGAGACCTTGTAGTTTCACTTTAAAATTTTAGCTGTGAGACAGGTATAATCATATAAAACTCACTAGTTATAAAATGACTCTTGGAATCATATAAGTTTACCTGCTCAGATGGCTAACATTTTTTCTGTTAATATTTGTGGAGAAGACACTTTACATTTGTATTTGTCCTTGACAAGTAATGTTATGGAAGCTGTGGAGATGTTTGAATTTTTATTAAAAAGTCCTCTGTCCCCTTTTCTTTTAGTTTTAGGAATTGGAGATCGTCTCGATCAAGGTTCCCAGAGGACATGAGATGAAATATTTATATCTCAGAGGCACAGGGAAAGAATGTAAGCCCTCCAATAATTTGAACTGTTTTTAGAGTCACATTTCTGGTTTTGTAGAGATTTGTAAGATAAAGACAATTGCTTTTAATTCTTCAGGGAACTGGGTTGCAACTTAAATTATAAGTTGATCTATCCATTCAGTTCCATTATCATCAATGAGGAGAGAGCTTATAAAAAATTTCTGTCAGACTCTGAATATCGGTTTCTAATCTCTCACAAACTTTTGACCATAGAGGGACTTTGTAAAAAATTATTTTAACTACTCTGCAATTTTTTAACCAGGACAAACAGTAAATATTTCTGGAAGTATTGAATGACCCATTGGACTCAAGATGTGTTCCCAAAGAGGGGATAAAGGATACTTTATTTTCCTTTCCCTATCAGGTACCATAGGGCTTCTCAGGTGGTGCAAGTAGTAAAGAATCCGCCCACCAATGCAGGAGACACAAGAGATGTGGGTTCAATCCCTGGGTCAGGAAGATCCCCTAGAGAAGGGAATGGCTACACATTCTAGTATTCTTGCCTGGAAAATTCCATGGACAGAGGAGCCTTAATGGGCTATAGTCCATGGGGTCGCAACGAGTTGGACTTGACTAAGCAATCACTCATACACCAGGTACTATAGACAGATTTGGGAGAGCTGACCCTGGTATGAATTTCACCATTAGCCAGCTTCTTCCAGCTTTATCAGTATCCCCTCTGCAGATTCTGAATAGGATTTAAAATGGAGTGAGTAGCTCTGATATTTACCACATTATGGAAAGTTTTTTTAAAAATTAATTTTAGTTTTCTCTTGGCATTAAAATTTTAGTTGAATGGAATAATGTGGCAGTTTATGAGAAAAAAAATCCTGTAGTCTTGTCAACTCTGGAAGGGGGCTGTATGGGGGCATCTGTAAGGCCATTGACTTGGCAGACTCTTATTCATGCTCCTGTGGTCTTTTTAGAGTAGAAAACCAATTCAACCAGAGGATGACTAGAAAGAGTAGTCCAGTAAATGAGGAAGGAGGGAGTTACATCAGTCTTAAAGTTCTTTTATCTTAGGTACCTCATATTGTTAATTTTTCATTAGCTTTTAACAAGAAATCTTTCAATGAAGCTATTTTGGAATCTTGCAGACTTTTCAAGGCTTCTGCATACTAATTAAAATAGGTATCCCATAAAGAAGATGTGATACATATGTGTCATGGAGTATTACTGTACTCCATGTATTACATGTATGTATGGAGTATTACATTAAAAAAGAATGAAATAATACCATTTGCAGCAACATGGACGGACCTAGATTATGCTATGTGAAATAAGTCAAACAGAGAAAAGCAAACATCATATGATATCCCTTATATATGGAATCTAGAAAATGACACAAATGAACTTATTTACAAACAGAAACAGACTCACAGACTTCGAAAACAAACCCATGCTTATGAAAGGGAAAATGTCAGAGTAGGTGGTGGGGGGGGATAAATTAGGAGTTTGGAATTAATATATATACACTGCTCTACATAACATAGATAACCAACAAGGGCCTACAGTTTAGCTCAGGGAACTATATTCAATATTCTGTAATGACCTTAATGGGAAAAGAATCTGAAAAAGAGTGAATATATGTATATGTATAATTGCATCACTTAGCTTTACCCCTGAAACTAGCACAACACTGTAAATCAGCTATACTCCAATACAAAATAAAAATTAAATTAAAAATGAAAATAGGTATCCCATTCAGTTTGATTTGGAAGACTTTGCTTTTAAACACGCTTTTTCAATGATCTTATCTAATGGAATATTCCTTCTAATGGCCATTATAATTCTCCTGAGAACTGACAGGAATTGGGCAGGATCTTAGCCACAAATGAGGTGCAACCACACTTTTATCTGGTCGTGTTTCAAGGCCTCTTACCCCATGGCTACCAGGCTAAACTCTTAGGACACAGTAAGATGTTGCCATTTTTGTGGACCTCTACAGAGTCAGACACGACTGAAGCGACTTAGCAGCAGTAGCAGCAGCAACAGCTTCTGGGAGTATAGTTCTTAGACATAAAATGAGTAGCTGTGCTGGAAGGTGGCACACTTGACTGTTTAGAAATTAAAGATTCCATGTCTTTTAACTAGCTTTTATCTACCTAAAACAAGACAAACAAACATGCACTGTAATATGTTGTCAGTAACCAAGAGAGAGTTCTGCATTCTGGCCAAGAGAAGGCTCAGTACAGTCATCAGTTCCCATGGAACCTTGACTGGGGAAAGGATTGAACCAGCAGACCTGAGGACTGGAGGGCTCTACATGGACGGGGAGCTGTGAGCCACCACCAGCAGTTCCCACATGGATTTTCAGAAAGAATCAAGGGTTGGGGATTTTCTACTCAAAAACCTGGGAACTACAACCTGAAAGCTAGGAGCTTGGCTCTGGGAAGAGTCATCTGACTGCTCAGTTGGGTTCCAGGAAGAACCATCTGGCAGCTCAAAGCTGACCTGCCCTGTGTTTTAGAACCAACTAGACGGGGAATTCAATGCAAAGAGAGCAGAGCTCAGAGCTGAGAACTTCCCTAAGACTCTCAGAAGTGGCAAGAAAGACAGTGAACTCACAAAGGTGTTTGTAGGTGCCATGCCTTCATTTCTTCTTGTCCCCAGATGCTGTTACAAGTTTACTTTGGATCACATCACAGCCACTAACACTGTTAAAAAAACAAAATTCAATCCAGTACATTTTAAAGATCTATTTGACTTTATTGAATGATTCACAAATCTTGTAGCATCCCATTCAGCAAGCAGAAAGTAGTTGTGAGGGGCTGGACAAAATGGAAGACTTTTATAGGCAGAAGAGGAGGAAGAGTGGGTTTTTCAGGCTTAGATAACCTACCTGTGGGAAATGAAAGGGGTTTGTGTGACAGATTACCTCATCATTACATACCAGAAACTTCCATAATGACTAGTTAAGACTACATTCCTGGGGGAGGTTGTCACCGCAGTTAGTTAGATATTAAGTCTTGGTTCGCCAACCTGGGGCTTAGCACAAGAAACTCCATTTGGAGCCTGTGATTTCTTTTAACAAAGAACAAGGCCAAAAAAAAGCCAAACTATATTGGAACCTCATGATATCAAGGAATGCCTTCATTCCACAATCTAGCAAACCCCCAAGAATGACCCACAGGAAGAAGGAAATAAGCTGTAAATGTTAATAGTTACTTTGACTGTAAATGAGCAGTTGTTGTGTTAGAAAAAAGTGATTGCATTTTATTTTAGATCAATACTTTCTATTTGGGAAGGAAAATAAAAAGAATTAATATAACCCCTCCAGTTGGCAGGAAGGGTCAAGTCTGCAGAGCTTCGGGTGGAAGGTGCTGGTGTCCCTTTGTGAATACTGCCAAGCACCAGGGAACAGTCTGGCATTTAGGCAGACGCTTGAAGGCAGGGCTAGAAATATCCAGTTATTATAAGAGCAGTGAATTCACCAGGGAGACAAGAAAGGGCATGTAAAAACTTTAGCTTAGGGTCCAATCCTTTCCGTGTCCTCAAGTACTGAAATTCTGTCTCCTATCAAGATAGTGATGATATTGTCACAACTGACAGAGGATAGTGCTGTCTCTGAACCTGGCAGACTATTGTTCAGGCGTTCTGAAACTGTCCTTTACTTCTAGTGTTCTAAGTTCAGCAACTGCATTTTCATGTTGATCGTTTTTATGTGTGTGTATGCTAGTCACTCAGTCGTGTCTGACTCTTTGTGACGCCATGGACTGTAGCCCACCAGGTTCTTCTGTCTATGGAATTTCCCAGGCAAGAATACTGGAGTGGGTTGTCATTTCCTTCTCCAGGGGATCCTCCCAACCCAGGGATTGAACCCGGGTCTCCTTCATTGCAGACAGATTCTTTACTGTCTGAACCACCAGGGAAGCCCCTCAAATTGTCTGATTTCAACATTTTTGTATCCATTTTAGGGTAATGATACTCTATTCACAATCATCTTCAATTTATGTCAACAAGTTTCAGCAATCACTAGAGGATACTCTTGTCCTCCTTTCTCCCTGTAGCTTATAAAAAAGCACCTCCTCAATTTAGTTGCTCAGTAAATACTTAAACAAATTGTGTGAATTTAAGTCGATTCCTGGAGGAATCTATTTTAGTATTTTGAAAATTTTGTTATCCTTATCCCTAGTTACCATCTCATTTCTGACTCTTCTATTGAAGACATTCTTTTGCTGTTATTATCAAAAGTATAAAACTTGATTATTATTTATTTAGGAGTTTAACCACATGGGAGAATTCATATGTATTTATCATCTCTCCCTCTTTCTCTCTTGTAATGCACATAGATTAAAATAATGAATAAATGCTATAAAGTCCTTGCCTATGGAATATTTCTAGTCTAGTGGGGAGATATAAAATAAGCTCACAATTCTAACACAATTTGATGTGTCATAATAAAGATAAGCATAAGAGTGCTGTGGTAATACATAACAAAAATAATAGTAAACACTTAATTATAAAGATTAAGTTCTTTGAAGAGTCTTAGTAAGTTCTTCATTCTGGTTATATGTAAACATAATGAGATAATTATGTTGTGAAATTTGCATAGTATAGTGTGTGTGCTTAGTCACTTCAGGGATTGGCTCTGCTATCCCATATACCATAGCCCACCAGGTTCCTCCATCCATGAGATTTTCCTGGCAAGAATACTGGAGTGGGTTATCATTTCCTTCTCCAGGGGATCTTCCCAACCCTGGGATCGAACCTGCCTCTCCTCTATTTCCTGCATTGCAGGTAGATTCTTTACCTCTGAGCCACCGGGGATCAAATCATAATTGCATAATTTCATGTGTCTAAAGAAGAGGGCTGCACTTTGTAGATACATGTAAAATAACCTTTAGTGTATTACTTATAAATGAGATAGAAATGTATAAATGACCATGCTGATTGTTAATTTTTTTTCAATATGATATAATGATATTCATGATCATTACAAAAGAGCAAAAAAATACTTGCAGAGGTGAAAATGCTTCTTTGGCAGTTTGAAGAGTGAACATTTTTGAAGAGCCCATTGTCTGAGATCATGTTTTATCAGAATGCTTTACCCTTTGGATATCTTCTACAAATACTGAGAAATTTTTTGTCCCTAAGCAAGTCAAGCATTACTTTTAACTGTGGTTGCTTTAAAACAATGATGTATATTTCTCCTTTTACCTATTATTGATAGATAAGGGTGACCTCATTTTTTGCAGGTAGTGAGATTGTTCCATCATGCAAAGCATTTTCAAAGTGTTTACAACAAGCATGCATTTGGTGTTAGTGGCTAGTTGTGTTCATGTAGACTTGTGTCCCCATCTGGGCCTGTGTAGTCAGGCAGCTGAGTTGCAGTGAGTGACTGTGGATTCTTCGTTTACCAGAAGCTTTAGCCTTATAGCTAAATAGACAGACACTTAGAAGCATCAGCTGTAGCAATTAAGGAAAGAAAAAATTGTGAACCATTTATCTGAGGGCTGCTAGATCATAATTTTTAGTGACATAATAATCACCTTAAACACACTAATGGTTGCACAATTTGGGGATGAGCAGATATTCATGGTGTAAAATGTGACTTTAACTTTTTTAATTTTTAATTTTAAATACTTGTTAAATTCTCTGCAATGAGAATGATAAAGAAAATAAAATAGGTGAAAAATCACTCTGCCTCTGGAATTGTTCAGAGATGCTCAGCTGTTCAGAGGCAATGAGAACTGAACACTTTACAGCAAATACAGCTATGAGATATGGTAACATTACTTTTCTTCAGGAGATGATAGCACCCAAGAAGATCATAAGCTCCCTGAAGCAGAGACTTGACCCTGTGTCACTGCTGACACTTAAAGGGAAGCATCAAAGTCTGCCTGCTCCCATGACTCATGGGAGTCCTGACTTAGACTGTGGGCTCATGGAGTTGCCAATTTCAGGACATGTGTGAGAAATTCCCAGATGCACAGCACTGGCCTGTGTCAACATAACTAGTTAAGTGTGACAAAGAAACTTTGGCTTTGGGTTCTGGCTTCCCACTATCATAAATTAAGATGTTATTTCTCCTTTCCAGAAACTGGAGATTCTTTTTTTTCCTTAAAAGATCTGAAATTGAACTGTAGTGAGAAACCAATCCAAGGATTTACTTTAAGAAGAGACTTTCTTTTAAAGTTTCACATGAAAAATAAAGGATGATTCTAGGATGATTCAAGTAGCCCCAGTTACCTAGTAATTGGACATCACTATCTTGCAAGCTCTTACATAGATTTAGTTTCCCAAACTTTAAACTGTGGTGGTTTGGGTTGTTAGAAAGAAAATTAATCCTGGGGTTCAATAGCAGAAAAGAGGGAGAGGAAAGGAATAACACGTACACGTGGGCTCTGAGTTGGCCTTTGCTGTCAACACAGTGCTGCAAAAGCCAAGGACCCTTTACAAGAAGAAAGAGGGTGGGGAGGAAGAAAGGAGAGGAATGGAAATGGGGAGAGAAGTATATCTAAGTTAAGTAGCCCATCATTTGGGGGAGATCTTTAAAAAGCTTTGATCAAAAAACATGTTTTGGGGACTTCCTTGGTGATCCAGTAGTCAAGACTCCGCCTTTAAATTGTATAATCACAGGGGAACAGATGACAGCCAAATAACAGAAATAGTTTAGGCACAGACCAGCATAAATCAAGAACAGAATTGACTTGACTTAGAACCTAATGTTAGTAGAAAGCTGACTCTTAATATAGGGGCTTAAGTTTCTTGTGAAGAGGCTGATGGTAGCCTGTGAGATAAAAGTCACTGAGGGAATAGATTCACAAAAGAAACACGAAATAAGAGTGCAAAGTTGCATTTACTATTATAGCTGTTTAATGCAAATACGTGTAAAAAATATATTAATAAATAAGAATGTTAATATGACTCAACTAATACATACCACTAATGGAAAGTAAGACATTGATTATAGTTCATAATAAAGTTGTTTTCACTTTTTTAAGGGACTAAGTGTTACGCTAAGTTTAAGTCATTTTATTATTGAATGCATACCTTATTCAAGTTACTTGCTAGATAGGGTTCAAAGACCCTAATATGCCTACCCTCAGGCTTCCCATATGATCCTAGAGCAGTGAAGATGAGTCTATAAAGCCTTTCGTTCATCCATCCATTCATTCAGTATTTATAAAATCCTGAGTGGTATGAGGATGCAGAGTTGAATCAAATACATATTATGTAAGAAGTGTATGGATCATGGACCACAGGCCTTTGTGGGGGTGAAGGTAGAGGTCAGCCCCTGAAACTACATGGAATCAAAGTTGGAAAGGAAAGTAGATCAAAGAAGTTTCAGGCAGCAAAAGATATGTCCACTACAGATAGTGATTCAACTGTTGATTTGCAGTTTAGTCACTGGATTGCCCTTTCTACAATGGATTTTAACCCAAGAATAGCAGTTTGAATTGCCTTCAGGTACAACTCACAAAACTTAGCTTAAATAATGAATAAACCTTTTACTTAATGCTAAGTTTTCACAGAGTCAAAGTTCTTTGAGTCACTGCTTTACAGATACCATTAAGGAACCAAATTCTTTCATTTCTCTGCCCTGCCATCTTGGTGAGGTTTTCTCGCTCATGCAAGATGGCTGCAGCAATTTCAGTCTTACACCAAGACCAATGTCCAGAGGCAGAAAAGAGACCATCTCTTCCTCTGCCTCTCTCAAGAGCAAGGACACAGTTCCTAGGATATACACCTGTCACCCACACAGAGGTGTATATCTAGATAGAAAATTTCTACACATCTCATGGACCAGAATTGTGTTTCACATCCGTTCCTAAGCCAATCCCTGACCTGGATTAGGACACTCATCAAAAACGGAATGACTGGACTTCCCTGGGGGCCCAGTGGTTAAGAATCCACCTGCCGATGCAGGGGACATGGGTTTGATTCCTGGCCCAGGAAATCCACACGCCACGGGGCAACTAAGCCCACGCACTGCAACTACTGCGCCAGAACTCGCGAGTCCGCACAGACTGCAACTCCTGAAGCCCACACGCACTAGAGCCCGTGCTCTGCAACAAGAGAAGCAACCACAGCGAGGGACCCACACACCACAGCCGGAGAGTAGCCCCCACAGCTAGAGAAAGCGCTCAGGCAGCAGCAAAGGCACAGCACGGCCAAAAAGACGTGCATTACGTTTAAAACCAAATTTAAGAATAAACAAAATTTTAAAACGGAATGACAACCAGGAACAGAACCCCAGTGTTTACCACTTAATTTGGTTAAGTAAACATAGCAAATAAAATGGAAGACTGATTCTCAGAGACTATGCTGGGAGTCTTGCTCTAGAAATGGAAGTTCTTTTGAGTGTGAAAAATAGATAAAACAGACTCTGCCCATCCAAGTACTGTAGTGACATGCCTTATAGAATGTGAAATTATGCCATTTATGAGTTGATAAGACTGTCTTCCTAGCACTCCCTGAACTATGTGCCACCCAGCAGACAGTCTGGGCCACTTATCTAAAGAATAGTCTGACATTAAGTAGTGATTATTCACACTAGGGAGAACGGATATCCCTACATAACAGAGACTCGCTTAGCTTACTTCCTTATTTAGAAAAATTAAGACATGTCCAAAATGTATAGCAGACATCCCAAAATGGCATTGTAGCAGCTAATATGTATTTGGGAGGTAAAGGGAACAAGCGCCCCACCCTCTCCGGAGAAGCAGACCTCATACGAGAGCAAATTGCCTGGGGGTCACACAGCTCCATTATCCTGCATGAAAATTAGGATTAGTGGTCTTCCCATTAACTCTCCTGACAACAGCTTCTAATTTCCCCTGTGAATCTGCCCGCCTCCAGTGGCTCATGTGCTATTTATCTTCATCTGCATGTGTACCACATTTCTGAATTCATGAATTACAATTATTTTACTTGAATGGAAACAAATTCTAGGGAGAGTTAAATTCCTAAAACCAACACTGGTCCTCTTTTTTTTCCCCCTCAGAGAAGTATACTCTTTACGTTCAAAAAACTTTTCCTTATTTTACCAGGGCTGGGGGCAAACAGAAGTTGATCTACTCAGTTATTTCATTATTTTGGCTCCCTAATTTCTTCCTGTAACATCTTTTAATATATAGGGTGAAATTCAACAATTCGAGTTTAATTGGTTTCACACTTGCATCTCTTAAATTCTTGAGATGTAAATATCTTCACACAAGAGCACTGGAGATTTAATACATATGGAAATAATCTTCGCCTCATTTTAATAAGCACTTATCCCCAGCTAACTGCTAGGCACTGGCCATATATAAAATAGATTACTGATGAGAACCAACTGTATAGCACAGGGAACTCTGCTCAGTGCTCTTCGTTGACCTAAATGGGAAGGAAATCCAAGGAAGAGGGGATAAAGGTATCCATGCGGCTGATTCACTTTGCTGCAGTGAATACAGCAGAAACTAACATAACACTGTAAAGCAACTGTACTCCATTAAAAACTAAAAATAAGGACAGTTTTTGGTACTTCAAAATCTTGACAATCTAGAGGCAGAAGTCATTACAGTACAGAGGAGTGCCATCTCTACTATGCCGGCAAGGTGGTAGCCATGGCAGCAAGAAGCACAGGATGGGGATGACGGAGAGAAAGGACACCAGGGCAGTCGATGAATGTTGCCTTAGTCCATTCTGTCTGCTAAAATTTATTTCTCACAGTCCTGGAGACTGTAGCCATTTTTTTGTTTCCTGTTTATCTAAAAACCCAGGAAGGTGGTCTGTAGAAAGTAAAATGAACTGGAAACCTTGAGAAGAATAAAGCGAGAGACCATGTGTTGTTGGAAAGACTAAGATCCAGAGGTGGTTCCATTCTTTTGTGAGACTGCACTGTGCTTCTTGCCCTTGAGTTTTTTTTTTAAAATATTTATTTATTTATTTGACTGCACTAGATCTTAGTTTGGGTACATGGGATCTTCAATCTTCATTGTTGCATGTGGAATCTCTTTAGTTGCAGCATGTGGGATCTAGTTCCCTGACCAGGGATCGAATCAGGACCCTCTGCATTAGGAGTCTTAGCCACTGGACTAAGCCACCAGGAAAGTCCCACCTCTGAGTCTTTAAACACACACACACCCCTGCCGATGTTTTTCTTAAGCTCACAGGAGTAAGTTTTTGCCTCTTGTAACTGAACAATCCTTAACTTCTATCTATGTCTAGAACTGGCTCTGAATGGGCCCGCAAATCCTAAAACCTTTAGCTATCCACCTACCTACCTCCTTTTCTGGAATGTAGACCCTCCTCAGCCATGGCCCCTCCATGCCACATACCCTCCTTACCTTCATATGGAAATGTTAATTCACTTGGAAGAACAGCCTACTTGACTCAGAAGCAAGAACTGTACAGACAGATAAAGGCCTCCATGGGCTTCCCTGGTGGCTCAGATGGTAAAGAATCTGCCTGCAATCAGGAGACCCACCTTTAATCCCTGTTGGGAAGATCCCATGGCTACCCACTCTGGTATTCTTGTCTGGAGAACTCCATGGACAGAGGAGCCTGGTAGGCAACAGTCCATGTGTTCACAAAGAGTCAGACACAATCGAGCCACTAACACTACAGGTCTCCATAGGAGAGCTGAACATATTATATTTGTATTACAATTATCATGTGTATCCTGTTATTTCTTCCCTGAAAAACAATCTTCCTTATTGCTAAAATGAGAAATGACTTTGAAGGCATAAACCAATGACTTTAGAGTGAGTTATTGTCCTACTTTATACCTTCCTCAAATGAAACTTGCAAGATTAATTGCAACCTTGAATATGACTGTATTGAAGCATATTTGCTTAGCTTTGGCCTTCTAGAAATATGACATGAGTCATGTCCTACAAACTTAAACCTAAAAGGAAAGATGGTGGAGTGGTAAATATATACCATCTAGAAGATAAGTAATTTATAAAGAAACTTGTGCCTGGTTATTGGGACTTCTCGCCTGCAGCAACAACATTTGGACCATATAAAGGACAAATTGAGTACACTCTGACAGAGCTATCTGCTGTCTCTGAACTGCAGTAGGTGGTTAAAGTAAATTGTGGTTAAAATCTATCTGACAAAATTACATTTTATGCTGAGGAATCAGCATGATTAAACTGTCATCCTGGGGAGAAGGGTTCAGGTCCAAAATATCTCTTAATTTGTAGCATACCGTCCACTTTCAGACTCCTTTTTCTCTTCTCGAACATTCTTTGCTCATTTTCCGAATCCAAGGTAAAATTTGATTCAGTGGGAACTGGTTCCTTGAGGGAATCTAGCCTGGGTTAGGCTGTATCCAATAGAGCAGCTCTTTTCTTACCGTCTCTACCACCCCAGTTCCTCAGTTCAGTTCTCAAATAGGTGAATCTGTTGCCAGTCCCTTGTGGAGTTTGGAACTGGAATAAGAAGCAGGAAGGCAAGGCATGTTGGTTGACCTCTTAGGGATTCTCCTTCTCTCCTCATCTATCAGCCACTGGAGCAGTAAGCGGGGTAAACTCAGAGAGCCCCGGCCACTCTAGGAAGCATCTGATTGGTTCCAAGACCCACGCTAGGCTTGGAACCTCAGATCTGCATCTATTAGAGTGATAACTCTGTGCTCGGACTCAATCTACTCCACCCCATCCCAAGATACAAATAAAAGTACATCAGCCTCAGGAGAATAAGTGATGGTAAACTTCATGTTCATTCCCTCCTTTATTTCCGAGAATTAGCAGTTAGTGGCATTTGGTGGTGTTTGCTAGATTGACAGATGACCTTCCTAAAGCCCCTTATGTTTGTGCTCATCTTCAGTTTCTCTGATGGCTGCTGACAATGGCTTCTTTCCTGATCCTCTCTGGGCATTCTGAACTTGATCGGCCCCACATGTATTCTAGCTCCATGCAGCCCCTAGTCCTCAACAACTCTGTTTCCTGAGCTGAGCAGTTCCTGCTGTAGCTTGGCGCCTCACTGAATCCCAGCCAAGCTACGGGAGATCCCCACAGCAGATTTCTCAAGAGCTTTGGGATTATAAGCAGTTTAGTTGAGGGATAATTTATTACTCTGTTTTAAGATAAAATTAGATCAGCCTTGGGCTCAGGGATGGAGAATATGAACAGATGGTTATTCTATTCTGTCCTTTTTCATGCTGTTCTTCCATTCTGAGCAGACTGATGTAGTAATCAAGAACAGAAACCAACCATGTGATGGGAAAGCATACAAAAGAACTTAATCTAAGTCCTTCTACTGAAAAGCATATATTTTTGGAAAAACTATGATAGGAGTTTACATATACTGAGGTCTTACTGTATTCAAGCAAAATGCTAAAAACTTGACTGCAATATTCTCCTCTATAATTAGGACAACAGTAACGAGGTCTTATTATCACTCCCCAGTTTTACAAGTTTAGAAGCTGAGACCCAGAGATTAAGTAACTTACCCCAAACCTGAGCAGCTACCTTTACACCTCCATGAGTGCACTGCCACTGACAGCTAGGTGAGTGGCTCTCTACACTGCACTCCTCCAGGGGGTGCTGTTCATCTAGACTCTAATCTGAATGTGTTCTAGGAGTAGAACAAGGCAGCTGCGCTGTCCACAGCAGAAAGGAGCAACGCTAGAGCTTGAACACAAGTCAGCCTGATTTCAAAACACAAGCTCATCTCCACTAAGCTCCACAGAGATACACATTTAAGTTTTAGAAATATGATCTGTCCTTTTTTCAAGCGATCAGAGGGACAAACGGGGATGTATTCTGTTACAGTTGCAGGTGTTAGCCATTTTTCTGTGCAACACTCAGCACAAAGGATCCCAGGTCTTTTGAAGCAGAGCCATTTCAGGCTTGATGACACAGTGGTGGAGACATGCGTCTAACCACATCAGAGGCCAGCGGAGATCAGTGGGATACACCCCCAAAATGGTTCATAAGTGATTTGGGTTTATATTTGTTTAGGATAGACTATGTTTAAAAGCAAAACAAGAAAATGGTTTAGTAAACTATGAAGAGGCTTCTCCATTGGCTCGCCGGGTAGAGAATCCACCTGAAATGCAGGAGACACAGGAGACGCAGGTTCGATTCCTAGGTGAGGAAGATCCTTTGGAGGAAGAAATGGCAACCCACTCCAGTGTTCTTGCCTGGAGAATCTCATGGACAGAGGAGCCTGGTGGGCTGCTGTCCATAGAGTTGCACAGAGCTGGACACGACTGAAGCGACTTAGCATGCATGGATGCATTGGAGAAGGAAATGGCAACCCACTCCAGTATTCTTGCCTGGAGAATCCCAGAGACAGGGGAGCCTGGTGAGCTGTTGTCTATGGGGTCGCACAGAGTCAGACACGACTGAAGCAACTTAGCAGCAGCAACCATGTAAAATATGTATATATGAAAAAACAACAGGGAATACCTATAAACAAATATGATAACTATTGTTATTAATATATTGGGGTTTTGGCATTATTGTATGTGATTCATTTTGTTGTTTTTACTTTCCATTGATTCTGTCATGTTTACAATTTTTAGCAAGAAAAGCAAAACTAATTTTAAACTGTATTTTCCATATGAGAGAAATATGACTTAAACATTTGTTCAGCAGCCCAATTTTCCTCCAAAAACAAGAAAGAAGTCCAGTCAGAATTGTTCATTACACAGACTCATCCCACACTCCTGCCATTTAAAACGGTCTGCAAGCATAATGGCCAGTTCTTCTAAAGATCACTGCCTTTATAAGCATGTCATAAACCACAAATTATCATAATTTATGAAATGTAGTAGAAGTGAGCCTATCATTGCCATTCAAAGCATCTGTGAGGGAAAATACTGGTAATTAGCTTGCACACAATTTGTAGTTTGATTTTTGAGATCGGTGCTTCCCTCAACATTTGCTTTTTGTTCTATTTTATTTAACTCCCTCTTTGCAAATATGGCATTGTAGATTCACCTGTCATCTTTAGCACAACATGTTCTAAAATGAATCGAATTGCCAAGAAGTCCAGCTCCTAACCCGGGTGACCATTTTAAGACTCCCATTGAAAATCAAAAGAAAATTCTGCCTCTTCTTCTGTGATAACTGGCTTTGGTGCTAAACACTTGCGGTTTTCATTTCAGGAATTTTTGTTTGTTTAAATCTGGGTTATAAAAATAGTGGGTTCAGGGCAAAATGAATCAGTCCATCAGTAATATATCCACTTCTCCTTTGCATGCAAATCAGTCTCATAAGAAAACGGCAAGAGCTACTGAAGAAAAAGTGCTTCCCTAGAGGCTCAGATGGTAAAGAATTTGCCTGCAATGCAGGAGGTCTGGGTTCAATCCCTGGGTCAGGAAGATCCCCTGGAGGAGGAAATGGCAACTCGCTCCAGTATTCTTGCCTGGAGAATTCCATGGACGGAGGAGCCTGGCGGGCTGCAGTCCATGGGTCACAAAGAGTCAACACAACTGAGGGACTAACTCTGCGTTACTACACTGGAGAAGGTGTGTCTTATTTTCCTCAGAGTCACAAGTAGAGGTGGGAGGTAGCAGGAACTTTACGACGGAAGGTACAGCTGCAGCTGGAATATCAGTGTCGGTTTAGACATCACAGGTGTGACCACCGTCATTTAGACAGCCCTAAACTTGGCTGGACTGCCGGCGCACACATGACTGAGGACTTGAAGCCAGTGGCCCAGGTGTGACACAGGTTCTCTCACTTTCCAGCGTTGTGACATGGCCTGCGTTACTCACTTCCTCATCTCTGTAACAGAGGTGTCACTCAGAAGAAAGAAAAGCNTCACTTCATGGAAATAGATGGGGAAACAGTGGAAACAGTGTCAGACTTTATTTTTTGGGCTCCAAAATCACTGCAGCCATGAAATTAAATGACACTTACTCCTTGGAAGAAAAGTTATGACCAACCTAGACAGGATATTAAAAAGCAGAGACATTACTTTGCCAACAAAGGTCCATCTAGTCAATGATTTTTCCAGTGGTCATGTATGGATGTGAGAGTTGGACTGTGAAGAAAGCTGAGCGCTGAAGAATTGATGCTTTTGAACTGTGTCCCTTGGACTGCAAGGAGATCTAACCAGTCCATCCTAAAGGAGATCAATTCTGAGTATTCATTGGAAGGACTGATGTTGAAGCTGAAACTCCAATACTTTGGCCATCTGATGTGAAGGGCTGACTTATTTGAAAAGACCCTGATGCTGGGAAAGATTTAAGGCAGGAGAAGGGGACAACAGAGGATGAGATGGTTGGATGGCATCACTGGCTCAATGAACATGAGTTTGGATAAACTCCAGGAGTTGGTGATGGACAGGGAAGCCTGATGTGCTGTGGTATATGGGATCGCAAAGAGCTGGACATAACTGAGCGACTGAACTGAACTGAACTGAACTGTCCAGGAGACCTATCTCC
Organism: Neotragus pygmaeus; assembly: GCA_006410875.1. Taxonomy (NCBI): domain Eukaryota; kingdom Metazoa; phylum Chordata; class Mammalia; order Artiodactyla; family Bovidae; genus Neotragus; species Neotragus pygmaeus. The sequence continues at coordinate 803,532 of SJYV01009358.1, read as the reverse complement.
CACAGTTTGGGTTTCTTGCTAATTGAACAGAGAGAAATTAGCAGAAGCTGTATCCTATTTTTAAATTTTTAAAAAATTTTATGTTATATTGGGTGTAATTGATTAACAATGTTGTCTTAGTTTCAGGCATACAGGAAAGTGATTCAGTTGTACATATGTATGAACAACATACACATAGTTGTACATATGTATATAAAGAATTATTCTTAAAATTCTTTTGCCATTTAGTTTATTGAAAAATATTGAACAGAATTCCCTGTTCTATACAGTAGTTCCTTGTTGGTTATCTCTTTTAAATATAGTAGTACTTATGTTTTAATCCCAACCTCCTAATCTATCCCTCCCTCCACCCACCCCCTCTGGTAACCATAAATTCATTTTCTAAATCCATGAATCTGTGTCTGTTTTGTAAATAAGTTCATTTGTATCACTTAAAAGAAACAATTTTGAAAGCAAGGTAAGTGTTTGGTTCTTTTCAAGACTCTGGATATCAAATATTGCCATGTTCTATTTAAGCATTTGGTGAGAATATTTACTAAAACCCTTCCTGTAAGGGAAGTATAGCACAAAGTTTCCAGTTTTTGCAGAGTGCTAGCTGCTAAGACTGATTAAACAGTTTATCCTTGTTTACATGGGACAAAGCTAAGTTCCTAAGTAAGTCCTATACAGAGGTAGTATCGTTAACCTTTGTCCTACTGCATTGGGTCTGGAGATGCGCCATCCAAACTCTCTTGTGGCTGGGTGGGTGCCCTGAGATGCTGAGAGGGAAGCTGTGTCCTCAGAGTACGGCTTCACAAAGTCCAGGGGCACAGAAGGCGTCAGGACTGGTAGGCAGCCTCCATAGAAGTGCTAGGTGATGACACACGCAATAAAGGAACAGCAAACAGGGTCCCTAAGCACACAGTGCCCGTGCCTGTAAGAATGATTGCTGTGCTTGCAGGAAAGAAGCAGTGGTAAGGATGATGACTGCCTCCTCCCCCTTTGGGAACCTTTGAGCACTGCTCCTCATGGTGTCCTTTGTGGCTTCCTGCCATCTTTGGGGTGCAGGAGGCTCCACATTGTTGCCCATAAGGCATTATACCTCGTAGTTACTCATCTACAAGGCCTTTCTTCCCTACAGTGGCCCAGCTCCCTCCTTCGCCTACTATAGCACCCCAGCCCAAGGGAATATTTTCCATCCTGGAAGGAACCCTCCACTTTCCTGTCCACCTTTAGAAACATTTTGTCTAGAGAAAGAAAAATGTCATATGACACCCCTTGTATGTGGAATCTGAAAAGAAATGATACAAATGAACTTACAGACTTTCAGAACCATCTTATAGCTATGGGGTTGGGGGAGCAGTAAGGACGGAGGGAAGGGGTAGTTAGGGAGTTTGGGATGGACATCTACACACGACTGTATGTAAAATGGATAACCAACAAGGACCTACTGTATAGCACAGGGAACTCTGTTCAGTGTATGTGGCAGCCTGGATGGGAGGGGAGTTTGGGAGAGAATGGCCTTATCTTTGTGTATGGCTGAGTTCCTTCACTGTTCCCTGAAACTATCACAACATTGTTGGTTAAATCCATTACACTCTAATACAAAATAAAAAGGGTTTTAAGAAACCAAAAATTTGCCTGTAGATACATACCCTTTTTCTTTACTGGAAAAAATAAACAATAATAATTGCTTCTTACCATCAAACCCAGAGCTTTAATCAGTCTAAAGGCTATTCCCCTTTTCACAGAGGCCAAAGACAGTTTAAACTTGAAACCTTTGAAAAAGTAACCAAGAAAGACAAGAAAAATGCACCAGCTAATTGCCATATCAAAGCCACTTGTTTCTGTTCTGCCAAAGTTGCAAAAATCACATTTTTGTGTTCTGTGAGAGTTTTAGTCAATGGTAGATCCAAACCAAAAGCTTATTTAGGAAAAAATGGACACATTACTGGAAAACCTACCTAGACAGATTGGTTTTGTACAGGCCAACGTGCTGGTCACGGGTGCTGCATTTCCCTTTACAACTCACAGGCAGGCCTTGTGCTGGCTTCTTTTGATTTTGTGGATTTGAGTTAAAGGTCTCTGTTTGACTCACCCCTGCTGTCTTTTCGCATCAAGATGTTAAAATGCCAGATTTGGTGCTGCTTAGCCTTGGTACCAGAGAAGGCAATGGCACCCCACTTCTGCACTCTTACCTGGAAAATCCCATGGATGGAGGAGCCCGGTAGGCTGCAGTCCATGGAGTTGTGAAGAGTCGGACACGACTGAGCGACTTCACTTTCACTTTCCACTTTCAGGCATTGGAGAAGGAAATGGCAACCCACTCCAGGGTTCTTGCCTGGAGAATCCCAGGGACCGGGGAGCCTGGTGGGCTGCCGTCTATGGGGTCGCACAGAGTCGGACATGACTGAAATAACTTAGCAGCAGCAGCAGCCTTGGTACTCCTGTTTCATTCATGGAGTTCAAACGTTTGTACAGGAAGCATCAAATCCTGTTTAGACTACACCATGAAATGTGAGCACTGGATAGAAGAGACTTCATCCGAGGTACCCACCTGCTTTAATATTGATTCAATAGCTAAATTAATCCTTGAAAAGTCAACATTTGATTTTGATAATATGAGCAGCCTAGGGCCCAGCGAGCTCTCTCCTGTGTGTGTTCTGCTTGCAACTGACACGCTTTCCTTTCTTAGGTCAGCGCATGTGGTTTGCTGGAGGCAGGTGTCAAGGAAGAAAGAAATTACTCATTTCATAGTTTCGCAAACTTACCAAGACTGTATTTGCATTGTTACCATTTTTCAAAACTCAAGGTACTGGATTTCCATCCTCAACACTCTTACTTTGACGGGTGTAGAGTTTCTTTTATCCTCTCTGCCCCTTCCATCGAAAATTTTCCCAAGCATATCTATGATTCACTCAAATATCAATTTACCAGTCAGGCTTTCCCTAACCACTCCCAGGGTTCAGTGAGAAAATAATTTAGGAGGCTACTGACCTAGTCCAGACAAGATATACCAATGTAACCCAACTAACGTGGTAACACTAGAGGTGGAAAAGTGGAAAGAATCGAGGTAGATAAATGTTTGTTGGAATGAATGGGTAATGTAATGGTTGCATTTATTGAGCATTTATTGTGTGTCAGAAATTATGCCAGGTGTTTCATACATTTACCTTATTTACCCTTAGAGTGAGTTTAATGAAGAGATGTGACATCGCCATTGCATAAATGAGGAGTTTGACCCTTTTGGAGATTCAGTGTGACCATGAGTCACACATTATTGTTGGGACTGCTAGTTGGATCAGGTCTGTTTGATGAGGGCAAGAGAGAGAGAGAGACAGCAAAAGATATATCTATATATCCATATAGAGAGACATAGGTATATAGGTCTACCTAAATCTGTGATGGTTAATTTTATGTGCCGACTTAAGAACATGCTTTTGAATGCAATTAACATTTGAATTGTTGAACTCTGAGTAAGTTGATTGCCCTCCATCTTGAAGGTGGGCCTCATCTAATCAGATGAAGGCATGAATAGAATAAAAAAATTGGCCTCCTGAAGCAAGAGGTAATTCTCCAGAAGATCACCTTCAGACTTTGTTTGTAACACAGGCTGTCCTGAGTCTCAAGCCTGTTGCCCCATCCTGCAAACTTGGACTTCTAGTCATGTGAGTCTCTTTGCTAAGGATGGTTGGAACATGGAGAATCACTATACTGTCCTTTTAATCTTTGTATATGTTTGAAATTTCCCAAAGTAAAAAACATTTTTGCTGTTTTTAATTAGTTACCATTTTGAGTGACTGTGATTTGCCCCTTATTCTTTTTTGTCTTTTCCAAATTTTTCATAAATATAATGATTTACTTTAAATAATGGGAAGAATATCTTAGGCAAGAGATAAAACAAAAAAATTTAGTCTCTTTATCAGAGACTTAAAAAAAACTTTCCATATTACACCCTATTAATTCTGCTTCTCCAGATAACCCTGACTAATGCAATATCCCAGAGAAGGCAATGGCATCCCACTCCAGTACTCTTGCCTGGAAACCCCCATGGACAGAGGAGCCTGGTAGGCTGCAGTCCATGGGGTCACTGAGTCAGACATGACTGAGCGACTTCACTTTCACTTTTCACTTTCATGCATTGGAGAAGGAAATGGCAACCCACTCCAGTGTTCTTGCCTGGAGAATCCCAGGGATGACGGAGCCCAATGGGCTGCCATCTGTGGGGTCGCACAGAGTCGGACACTTCTGAAGCGACTTAGCAGCAGCAGCAGCAATCCAATATCCATCTATCTATCCATATATCCATCAAAAAAGGGAAATGTAAAATTAAAAGAACTAGAACAAAGGAATGATTGTGACATTGAAATCAGAGGTCACCAGCCATAGGAATCACTACTGTCATGATGGAGGGAAGAAAATGACCTTTTAAAATGTTTATCTTTTGTTTGATGGTTTTCTTTCCTGGACGCAGATAATTTTCAGTTTTGAACATAGTCTATATATGATGAACTAGTTAGGTTACCTTATATATTGTATACATATTCTTATACAAATAGGCCAGATACTCATGTGCATGCATGAGTGTGCGTGTACACACACACACACACACACACACACACACACACAATTTGGCCAAGAATACCCATCTGATCCTGCAGACTTGAGGGTAATTGCTGTGCTCTGTTACTTCTAGGGAAACACAGAATAAGCATGACAGTTTGATCCAATAGGTAGACATTTCTTTACTAAAGAGGGAACCATGGTAGAAAGAACATTTTCTTATTTCACAAGCAGCATCTTTGTTCTAGAGGTAAGGACAGTAAGATGCCTCCCTCTAAGAACTTGGGAGGTTACACCGTGATGGCCCAGCTGGTAAGGCAAAACAGCCTGGCAAACAACAAAAATGCATTTCAGCTTTTCTAGCTCAAGTGGCTCCAGCTCCAGGATGATACAAAAGGGACTCAATAAAGGGATATTAAAAGACTGAAAATGTCATGGTGACATTATCTTTTGGAAATACCAAACTATCAGTTAAAGTGCTGCTTCCCAATGGTACAGTTTGCAGGATTTGTGGCTGAAATTTGTAGATTGTCTATTGCAGTTCACAAAAGGTGCTTTGCTGAGTTTTGTGGCAAAAATTACCCCCACCCCTTGACTCAGCAGGAATTGTGTCTAATTGTGCATTCTGTATATATCCTAGTTAAATTTTAGTGTTGGAAAATGGCAGTAAAGTGAGGACATGTGACAACTAATTGCCTTTAGTTATAGAAAGAAGTTTTAGAGTGAAAACACATGTGCCTAAAGTTTCATGTTTTCTGTGAAGAGTATCATTGGGTTTTATAGGACTACAGAGCATACGTGAAGTAGCAAAGATTTGTCTTTCTCTTTCTGAGGTTTGTAAGAATGTTTTCAGTGGCGTGGATCCCCTGGCCACATACAGCATGTGGAAGTACAGGTATATTTTTACTAAATGATATAGATGCCTCCCAGCAAATGCAGCTTTAAAGCAATCCCATTTCCCTTGAATGTCCTTTAAAAGTTAGGGATGATTTCCCAAAGGGGCAAAATATTATAACAATCTTAACTGCAAACTTTTTAATAAAACAGTGAACAGCCCAGTCGCAAGATGGAATTTGGACTAGACTAAATATTTTTATATTCTCCGGGAAGATTTTTCTGACCCAGGGATTGAACCTGGGTCTCCTACATTTGCAGGTGAATTCTTTACCATCTGAACCACCAAGAAAGCTCTCAAATATTTTGATGTTAGGTTATTAGTTCCAATTCAGGAACTCCGTTTTTCCTTATATTTTCTTAACTTTTACCCAGTATCATCATTTCTTTCCTCAGATTAAATCATTTTCTCTAGTACCACAGATATTTTTCCTAATTAGCATGATCAGCATTATTGTCTTTATTTTCATGTCATTATTTATTTACTTAAAAAAAGATTTGCTGGTAGACAAACACAGTGATGAAATGTAGATTAAAAAAAAAAAAAAAAACAGAATCCTGTCCTCCAGGAGCTTCTAATCTGTAGAGGAACTTTCTGTTTCTAATAATATTTAACTTCCAATTAATATTCTGGCACTTCACAGTATTACAAAATATGTCCATGAAAGTGATCTCTTTTCAACTCTCAACAGCTTCTTACACAGTAGGTAAGTTAAGTATTTTTATGCCCCCTAAACTCAGAGAAGTGAAGGGACTTTCCCAGTCCTTGCTCACCCCCTTGATGGAAACACACGCAGTGCTGTTTTCATAATGCTGTGTAACGCCTAGCCGCGTTGGTCCTTTGTGTCAGCATGAATCATCCAAAATGGATGTCCACATGTCCGGTGAAACATTACTTCTGAATCGCTGGTCTGAGCACCTCAGAGGCCTTCCCCAGAAGAGGTAGACATCATCCAATCTGTTGAGCAGAGTAGAGGGAAAAGCCAGAGGACGATTGAAATCACTCTGCCTGCCTGCCTGAGCTGGGACGTTGAACTCCTGCCCTCTCCACTCTTAGATCTCAGGTTTTCAGACTCAGACTGGCATCTACAATATTGGCTTTCCTGGGTCTCAGACTTGGAGACAGCAGATCGCTGGTCTTCTCAGCCTGCTGAGCTGTGTGACCTTACAAAGATCTCTCCATATTTATATATATATAGTTGTTGTTTAGTCACTAAGTCAGGTCCAACTCTTTGTGACCCTATGGACTATAGCCTGCTGGGCTCCTCTATCTACGGAATTTTCCAGCAAGATTACTGGAGTGGGTTGCCATCACCTCCTCCAGGAAATTTTTTTGACCCAAGGATTGAATCTGTTTTTCCACGACTCCTGCACTGTTGAGGATTCTTTACTGCTGAGCCGCTGGGGAAGCCCGTATCTATATTGTTAGTTCTATTTTTCTTGAGAACCCTGGCTGATACACTAGCAAAACTTTTTCTTTACAATAGAACTCTGTATTTCTCTTTTAATATAGTCCATATCTAATAGAGCAATTATTCATGCCACATATAGCTGGTAGATGCCACTCCGTCTAAAATCTAGAGGTTCTCAACCAGATGTCATATCACTGCTGTATTCTAGTCAGTTGAGTCGTACCCTTTAATAACACATGAAACAGAGTTTTTCCCTGATTATTTCAACCTTCTTTCTGTAGTGGGAAGAGACAGAGAGTTGAACCAAAAAGGAAAAAATTTCATATAAATGTACCCAGGCATGTGGGATGATGCATGATAATATCTTTTTTCAATATGGTGACACAGAATAAACATTGAAAATCATCCTATTATATGATAATTCTATCCTTCCAGCACTCACATATTAGAATGCAAATTATATACAATTCATTCCCTACTTGCTCAAGGTAGGGAACATTGATGTTGTCTCAACAACATCTAGACTACATTTTTACTGATTTTGTGGCTGAGTTTAGATGTAATTGACTCTCCACTCACCCTTGTCAAGTAGGATCCTGATAGCCTTATCCAATCAGAGAATGGCCAGTGTGATTGATAAAGGATGGTCAAATTAAACCAAAGGTCAGGACTGATATTTGATTGTGAAGAGAAATTCTTATTTCTCCAGTTTTCCTGCCCACTGAACCCACAAGTGAATGTGAAAGTCACTCAGCTGTGTCCAACTCTTTGTGACCCCATGGACTATATGTTCCATGGAATTCTCCAAGCCAGAACACTGGAGTAGATAGCCTTTTCCTTCTCCAGGGGTTGTTCCCAACCCAGGGATCGAACCCAGGTCTCCCACAATGCAGGTGGATTCTTTACCAGCTGAGCCACAAGGGACGGCCGAGCCCACAACTCACAGTTATTAATAATATGAAGCATGAAAGACGTTGTTAGAAGCCATATGAAAACCACAAAAGAAGCCACCAGCATGGAGCACAGCAGAGCAGAGCAAACTGCAAAAAATGGGCCCAGAGTCCTGGCTGGGCTATAGCTGAAGTCCACCCTACCTCTGGACTTTTCTGTTTCTACATCAGTAAATTGCTCTAATTATTTAAGCTTCTATCATTGAATTTTGTTATTTGCCATCAACAGCAGCCTCGCTGAAACAATCCCTTAAGAAGGAAGAATTTCAGAGCTGAATATCAGGTATAAAGTTTAACTCATCTAGGATAAGATAAAATGTTCCTGTGCATTCATTTAAAAAAAAGGGGGGGGGGGTATATGCATGTTTTACGGACCTTCAAAAGTGAAAATTGCAAGATTTTCATTATGTTCAGCTTCCTTAAAAAAACAAAAAGATTATTTCTAAGATAAGATTCTACCTAGTTGGAGATTTTATTGCTCAGCTTTAGCACGTCAGTCCCACTGAAAAATGAACACTTAGGTCCATCTTGGTAACCTAATCACTATACAAATTGGCATACTTATGAAATGATTGATTTTCTGCCACCTCAGGGATCATATTCTGCAACAGCTGTTCATAAGCGAAGACCCTTGCATACTGTGTTTAGCTTTCTTATGAAGAGAACCACTCATCAGGTTAAGTAAGAGTCACCATTTTCCTAAAAACTATGATAATATAACAATTCTGACCATGGATAAGCCCTTGATTAAAAATTTAAGAAAGGTACAGATCACACGAGTAAATGATGTTCAGGCTCTTGCTTCTGGTAATGTCAAAATGATTCTAATCAACTAAGGAAGTGTAAGTTTAATTCAGAACCACCTTATAGCTCATATTTGAGCTGCAAACAATGACTGTATTGGTGAATGGATTACAAATTGTGCTTTGATGTCATATGATGGATGGTAGGAGTAAACAGGCCATTGCCTATCCAAAATCTCTCTCCAGGCTGTGAATGATATGACTATGAGTAAAACATAATTCACAACATAGCACCTCCTCACCTCTTTCCAGTCCGGAAGTGGGCTTGCTCTATGTACTATTACTGCCTCTATGTATTGAAGCACAGAGACAGAGGAGCAGAGACATCCTCTGAAGAAAAGCTATTTGGCTATAACTCTTTATACTTGATACTCTCCCTACCTGACAGGTGTATCTTCAACTGCAAACCAAGGCAAGAATTTTTGTATGCAAATGATTTCCATCAAAATATATAAATCAGTTGAAAGCAAATATTTTAACTGGGGTCTAAAATGTTACATTTAGATACCCCTCATCCAAGGTAAGGAGCAGTGACTGAGCTTTGCTGGAGCATACATGAAGAGATACCCCACGCCCAAGGTAAGAGAAACCCAAGTAAGATGGTAGGTATCGCAAGAGGGCATCAGAGGGCAGACACACTGAAACCATACTCACAGAAAACTAGTCAATCTAATCACACTAGGACCACAACCTTGTCTAACTCAATGAAACTAAGCCATGCGCACTGGGCATCCCAAGATGGGCGGGTCGTTGTGGAGAGGTCTGACAGAATGTGGTCCAGTAGAGAAGGGAATGACAAACCACTTCAGTATTTGTGCTTTGAGAACCCCATGAACAGTATGAATAGGCAAAATGATAGAATACTGAAAGAGGAACTCCCCAGGTCAGTAGGTGCCTCATATGCTACTGGAGATCAGTGAAGAAATAACTCTAGAAAGAAAGAAGGGATGGAGCCAAAGCAAAAACAATGCACAGCTGTGGATGTGACTAGTGATAGAAGCAAGGTCCAACGCTGTAGAGATCAATATTGCATAGGAACCCGGAATGTCAGGTCCATGAATCAAGGAAAATTGGAAGTGGTCAAACAAGAGATGGCAAGAGTGAACGCCGACATTCTAGGAATCAGCGAACTAAAATGGACTGGAATGGGTGAATTTAACTCAGATGATCATTATATATACTACTGTGGGCAGGATTNAAAAAAAAAAAAAAACCTAAATGAGAAAGGAAATATAATCAAAGTATACTTCTTAGCCTTCCAGTAAATACTACATATGTTACTGATTTAATTTTAAAGCTGTGATATAATTAATTGCGTGGAGATCACAGTAGAGGCAGGAGCAGGGTAATACCCAGAAAAGCCCCTAATGCTGGGAAAGCCTGAGGGCAGGAGGAGAAGGGGGTGACAGAGGATGAGATGGTTGGATGGTGTCACCGAATCAATGAACGTGAGTTTGAGCAAACTCCAGGAGATAGTGAGGACAGGGAAGCCTGGCATGCTATAGTTCATGGGGTCACAAAGAGTCAGACACGACTGAATGACTGAACAACAATGATTAATTTGGGAGGATAGCAGTAGGAGAGGTATGCACGTGTGTGTGTCAGAGAACCACATGCTCATCTGACATAATGAGGAAATGAACAGTTGATGATTAAAGTTGATAGATCAAGACTTCCCTGGTGGTCTAGTAGCTAAAACTCCACATTCCCAATGCAGGGGCCCTAGTTTGATCCCTGGGCGGGGAACTAGATCCCACATGCCACAGCTAAGAGTTCATATGCTGCAACTAAGACCTGGTGCAGCCAAATAAATAAATATTTGCTTTTTTAAGAATGATAGATCAAAGAACAGCCCAATAACCTATTCCTTGGAGACTTGGGAGTAACAACCAGAAGTAAAAAAGCTGCAGGTAGTACCTAGGCATCTGCATTGGGAAGTGAGGAGAATGTGGAACCTGAGATTATTACTTTGCCATTATAAGGATCTTGAGGCTATTAAGATTTTTTAACTATGCGCATGACACTAATGGGTTTTTCTGGTGGCTTATCGGTAAAGAATCTATCTGCAATGCAGGAGGCTCAGGTTCAATCCCTGGGTCGGGAAGATTTCCCTGGAGAAGCAAATGACAACCAACTCCAGTATTCTTGCCTGGAACATCCCTTGGACAGAGGAGCCTGGCAGTCCATGGGATTCTAAGAGTCAGACATGACTTAGCGACTAAACCACCACATGCTACTAACACCAACTGAAAAGTTTATGAAAGGAAAAAAAATATGTTGAATCATCAGTTTAGAAGTAAACATAGGTTTCTGTTTAAACCTATTAAATGTGCATGGGCCAAACAGAATAAGAATCAATGACAAGTACACATAAACAATTTCAAGAAATAAGCAATTTCAGTGCCTTGTCTATCGTTTCATTCTTACGGGTTGATGTATCTCTTTTGTTTACTTTTTGACTCAGATATTGATAAATAGAAATTCTGCATTAGTAATTTTGTTTACATATATGGCACGTAGTAAAAAATAAAATATACCTAATTCTGTGCAAATGTGTTCACACATTTGTAAATACCAAATTGGTGATTTCAGTTCGAACTGCAAATTACATATATAAATGTCTAAGAGAAATTGCAAATTCTTTGCCCTACTTATTCTACGTTGATTTTCTGAGATTTGTTAGGCTTTGTATTATGTGACATTTTTTTCTCAGACCTGTGTTTTGTTTAAGCAAAGGAAAAATAAAACACAGAATAACTTTTCCTAAATAGCTGTGTTCCTGTGACCTACCTTTGACGGTGGTGGGCTTCCCAGGTGGCACAGCAGTAGAGAATCTGCCTGCCAGTGCTAGACATGGGTTCAATCCCCGGGTCAGAAAGATCCTCTGGAGTAAGAAATGGCAATCCATTCCAGTATTCTTGCCCAGAAAATTCCATGGACAAACAAGCCTACCGTGCTACAGTCCTTGGAGTTGCAGAGACACGGTCAGACACAACGGAGCCACTGAGCATGCATGCACCTTTCAGGGCAATACTGCATTCCAGTTTTGATTAAAATAGAATAAAGCACACAATAATTATTTGATATGAATTAAAATCATAGTCATTGCCATCGGTGTTTGTTCTGCTAACATCGTTCAACTTACCTCTGAAATGCAGGGAATGCTTGGTAAGTAGTCTCTGCCTACTGGTTCTGTTCTTTTCTTGAAGGATGTTTTCACTGATGACACAAATAGTATTACTAGATATGTGGCCACATCTGTCCACCTTGCTAGAGCTGCATGCCCTAACACTGCATAGTTCTGTGGGTTGGAGTGCAGTCTCTAGGGTCAAACTTGGGTTTAAATCTTGGCCCAGGTACTTAGCAGGTATGTGACTTTGGACAAGTTACTTACTCCTTGTAAGTGTCATTTACCTCCCTTCAAAATGAGATTAATGATAGTGCCTAGGCAATGGCACCCCACTCCAGTACTCTTGCCTGGAAAATCCCATGGATGGAGGAGCCTGGAAGGCTGCAGTCCATGGGGTCGCTGAGGGTCGAGCGCGACTGAGCGACTTCACTTTCACATTTCACTTTCCTGCACTGGAGAAGGAAATGGCAACCCACCCCAGGGTTCTTGCCTGGAGAATCCCAGTGATGGGGGTGCCTGGTGGGCTGCCCTCTATGCGGTCGCAGAGTCAGACAGCTAAATAGTTGTAAAGGTTAAAGAGATAATTCAAATAAGTCCTTAGTAAAGAGCCTAAAGCATAGCAAGTGCTCAATAAATTGTTGTTGTTGTTACAGATTTTGCAAAGCATGACATGGTTTAAAATCAAATGGATTAGGAATTAGAAATACTAGATTATTGCCAAATTTCCTTCCAGCTGTGGCTTTCCATAGGGAATGGTTAGATCCTTGACATCAATCTTCTGTAAGACTATTGGTGTGTTTTAGTAATACAGAGTATAAACTAATTACTAAGGTGTTTTCATGACTATGTGTGAAGAAACACAGTTACATTAGGGAGACAGACATGACTAGAAAGATGATTTACAAGAAGCAAGACTATAGCTTATCTGAGAGAGCAAGTAATGTGATACAGGACTTAAAGCAAAGAAGGAAAACAAGTCACTGAATTGTTACTATTGACCTCACATTCACTAAGAAAAATCCAAGCATTTCACAAAGGTAGATCCTTTGTAATTTTAGAAAGTTAGATTAAAATGTTGCAAATTTAATTCAGTTCAACAATATTGATTATGTTTGACCAATTAGTTCCAGGTAAGTGCGCTGCTGCCATTGATTTTCTGTTGGAGTTTGCTCAGGATCCAAAGGCTTCCTGCTTTATCCTCTTTGTTAGTATATTTGAACACTCCCCTGGTTTCATTAAGCTTCAGATGACTTTATTCTTCATTCAGCAGCATTTGTGTTCAACAGATTTCCCAAGCTTCCTTATGAATCTTCCTCTAGATGTTGAAATGCATTTGGCATAGGTGACTCAGGTTTGGGGTAATGGGCCATCTTCTTGAGTTTGGGAAAGCTATGACTATTGTACCTATCACACCTCTAAGGTCTTTGCTTCAGCTGCTAGGGGACAAGAAAATAGTCCCAGGTGGACTAGTCAGATGTTCTGTGGGGCCCAGGACTGCACCATCAACTATTACATTTCGGAGGTAATATTGGAAGCAAAATTTATCGAGAGTTAAGGAGACTCTTCAGGACTTACTCAACCCTTCTACTGGCACTGAAAATCTCCCAAAGACTTCCCCTGAAGTGTCTTGGCACTAACCTTGTCTGATACCATCAAGCTGACCTTAACATATGCAATTTAAGTAAATAATTCCAGTCTATCTTAAAAAGGACAAATAGAGGGAGCCCTAATTCCCTAAAACAGAACTATCAAATAGAACCTTCTGATTTGATGGAAATATACATAGACCATGTAACTGAGGGGTTGAATTTTTTAATTTATTTTATTGGAGTATAGTTGATTTACAGTCTTGTGTTAGTTTCTGGTATATAACAAAGTGATTCAGATATATATAAATATACGTTCTTCCTCATATTCTTTTCCATTATGGTTTATTACAGGCTGTTAAGTATAGTTCCTGGTGCTATGCAGTAGGACCTTGTTGTTTATTCATCCTATACTTGATGCTGTGTATCTGCTAATCCCAAACTCCCAATCCATCCCTCCCCACCACCTTTCTGCTTGGCAACCACAAGTCTTTTCTCTATGTCTGTGAGCCTGTTTCCGTCAAGCAGATAAGTTCATCTGTGTCATATATTAGATTCCACATATAAGTGATGTCACGTGATATTTGTCTTTTTCTTACTGGCTTACTTCATTTAGCGTGATAATCTCTAGGTCCATCCTTGGTGCTGCACATGATGTTATTTTGTTGTTTTATGGTGAGTAATATCTCATTGTATACATGCACCACATCGTCTTTATTCATCCATCTGTCTTTGGACATTTCGGTTGTCTCCATGTCTTGGCTATTGTAAATAGTCCCACAGTGAACACTGGGGTGCGTGGATCCTTTTGAATTAAAGTTTTCTCTGGCTATATGCCCAGGAGTAGAATTTCAGAATCTTAAAGGTAACTGTGAACATGAAGGAAAGAGCCTCCAGTTTTCTGTTTTTGGATGGCTACCTACCTAGGTTTGAGAAAGTTTAACCGGTGTTCCTGGTGAAGGTCTGGGGAAACCTACATGTGACCGTATACCTTAGATCTGCACTCATATCCGCCTACTCTCATGTGTTTAGATATCACCTCTATTTTCTTCTGAGTACAATGCTTGTACTACAAATAATAACATAGTTTAACAATCCTGAGATTAATTTTACTTAAAATTTAGGAGAAAAACTCTATTCTAAAGCTTGAGAAAAATATTTTCTTACATTCCCTCTCCCATTAAAACATATTTGAACTATGTATTATTTCATGCATCTCATCATCAGCACTGTAATTTTCACATTATGAATCATAAATCATTTCGGAGTCTGAGAAGGGGGCTTCCTTCTTTTGGTCTCTTGCTCAACGTTGTTCCCCCAGAGCCTAGACCAATTGCATAGATGTCTGCTGAATAAATGAGCAAATTAAAGACAGCATCTTCTTTTGAAGCAGTTCTCATTTCTGGTATCCTGTTGTTCCTTTGATGTTTTTGTTGGGCTGGGAATGAGGAAACTAGACAAACATGAGCTCAACCAGATAACTGGAAACTGATTCCTTTTCCATGACTCCATTCAACCAATGCTATTTCTCAAGCATCCAAAGTCTGGTTGTAGTTTGCTTAAAAATGTGTATGCTCATTGTGTGCAGAGGGATTTTATCTCCACTGGCATCTTTTCTTTTCTTTTTTTCACAATTGGGAGCCAAACCATGTTAAAGACTGGAAGAAATTAGCAACTGTTTAACATCTGTGGGCAAAAGAGTTCATAACTGGGAGAATTTAAAGTTAGTCCCAGGGTCACTCTGTGTGCTTTTTTCTTCTCTGTTCATTGTTGGAGGTGCTCCGGCTGGTTAACAAGGGAATTTATCAAGGTGGACCTGACACGTAACGTGATTTCCACTGTGTATCACTCAGCAAGGGCGGGGGTGGGAAGGAGGGAGGCACTGTGATTGATCATGTTTCCATTTACCTTGGGAGAATATTCCATTTGTCACTCGTATTACTACTTTCAGTGGCTTCTCTCCAGAAGTTTACTTCACAGATGGGGCCATAGGATTTGTGACAGACTTGAGGAGAGTGTTGCCAGTAAGAATTATCCAAACTGTATCCTCTGGGGACTGAACAGAGCTCATGCCTGTAAGGAATAGATCCCAGAGTCCTTGAGCCTCTGAAGGGTTCCATGAACTATGTGGCAGGATTGAGTGAAGTAATAATTGGTGGGAAAGTATCTCTGTTCTACTGAGGTTAAGTCTGGACCAATAGTTTTTTTCAGTCAGGAAGTGAATATGGACTGTTTCTGTTTTGTGGCAGGTCTTAACATGGTAAGTGGACAAGAGAAATAAGGTATCTTAAAAAGGGAATCTTTCCCAGGCCCAGTACCTCTAAGAGTTATACCTCAGTTACTATTGCTTTAGGTACATAAAGAGAGAACCTTCAAGATGTCACTAACTTTGGTGCTTTGGGGAGATTTATAGTTTCTGAATTACCAAAGAAAGCACCAGCAGAGATTTTGCTTGCTATAAAAAAAAAAAAAAAAGGTGTGGGTAGGGGCACTCAGAATGACAAGAAGCAAAGTTACAACTTGTCTACCTTTTCTGGCTCCTCATCTCTGATATTTGGTTGACAGGTTCATTCCAGCCAACTGTGGACCCAGGCTTATTACAATGGGTCCAGCTCTTAAAGCATTTTTTTTCCTGCTGTATGATCCAAGATTCATTATTTAAAACTTTTTTGACCATACCACACAATACGTGGGATTTTTGTCTCCTGACCAGAGATCAAACCCATGCCCCCTGCACTGAAAGTGTAGAGCCTTAACCACTCTTCATTTTTTAATCGTATTATATCTTTGGCTTTAAGAATAACAGCAGAATTAGACATATTTGGTAAAGTGCACAATTCCTAAGTGTAGTGTTCAGTACATTTTACACATCTCAGAAAGTTCTCTCTTGCCCCTTACAGTCATTACCCTGCAAGATAACCAGTCTTTTGACTCTCTTCATGTAGATGAATCTTGCTTATTCCTGAATCAGCATTTTTCTAAAAACCCAAGAGATTCATGTGTATATTGATGTCTGAGAACCACTGACTGGAGCTTTTGAACATAAAGCAAAATAGACATCTCCGATGCAGGTTCTTTAAATAAAACAAAGCACAACATCCATGTGTTGAGATTGATCTATAATGTGGTGATCTACAAATCAATATTTTCAATTTCCTCATGAAAGCTCTGCAAGGAAGTAAAATACAGTTTTCTGCCAGGACTAAAATTAATGCCAAATATCAGAGAGGTTCACCTGAATCCAGACACCTACAAGTTCCTATTATCATAAATAGACCATGATGTTTCCTGGACGTGGACTGCATCTATATTTGTGTGGACAGGAAATTCAGATTCAGGTCATATTTTTCCCCTTGTCAGTTGTCGTATATTTTCCTGACCCATTCTAAATCTGCCGTGTGCAGTCCCATGGGTAAACTTTACGGTTTACTGTACTGTAATTTTAATATTGAATGCAATTTAACATATAGGAGGTGGTATACCTTTCAGTGAATCCAAATAAAGCTGTCAGTATTAAGATAGGAACTCTCCATATCCACTTTCTGTAGTTTACAAAATTTTATTTGGAGTTGAAGAGAGAAAATCACATCTTGGTATTCCTTGGCCAACTCTCCCTATCTTGTTTAGCAATATCTTCTAATATATGATTCTTCCAGAACATTGTCAATCTTTCTGACTTTCTGAACCAACTTTTAATGACTCGTTTGCCTGATAATCTCTTTGCAGCTAGCAGTGACTCCTCAGTGCATTTAAATCTTCCCTGGAACTTCTAAACTGATTTAGAGTGTCACTCTAAATCAATATTTTTAAATTAAATGGCCATCTGAGTAAGGTTACATTATGTTTCTTTCATATCCCACTGTGGGTTGTGATGGACCCAGACAGACTCCCAGGATCATCAGTGGGGTCATGATGTTTGAGAATATTTGTCAATGTCAATAATGATTACCCAGATATTTTCATTATCTGTAGCCCCCATCACCATAGTCTACAAAGAAGGCATGACTTCCATGGCTACCAGTAGCCAGAGTTAAGAATTATCAAATCAGCTCAAAGAGATGTTCATTCTCATCCTGACAGACTCCAATGCAATCCTTGTGAAACAAGCAAACCATGTGAGTCAGATGATGGAGTCTGTACTGTCATGATGATAGGGACTAAAATCCGGCACCAAAGATTTACATTTTATTCTTACCAATTATATCCTTAAAGCAAAACTATGACTTATCAGAGAGGAAATGGTTAATGTTAAAACTCATTACAAACTTGTATGGTACCTATAAATCTATATATGGAGAGAAAGATAGATATTTAATACATTTAAATTCACTTCTGAAAGTGTAATTTACATTATGATGCATTATGATGCAAGGGAACTTGATTTGCTGTTAATGACACCAGTTCTTTGTTCAATAGCACTAGGCTAAAATGAGGCACGTTAGTATCGACTATTTTCCCAGAAACTAAAGTTGAGGCAGTTCAGTTCATTTCAGTCGCTCAGTCATGTCCAGCTCTTTGCAGCCACATGGACTGCAGCACACCGGCTTCCCTGTCCATCACCAACTGCTGGAGCTTACACAAACTCATGACCATCCAGCAGGTGATGCCATCCACGTGGTGATTTCCACAGTTTGTTGTGATCCACGCAGTCAAAGGCTTTGGCATAGTCAATAAAGCAGAAGTAGATGTTTTTTTGGAACTCTCTTGCTTTTTTGATGATCCAGTGGATGTTGGCAATTTGACCTCTTGTTCCCCTGCCTTAGCCTTTTCTAAATCCAGCTTGAACATCTGGAAGTTCACAGTTCAATTGCTGTTGATGCCTGGCTTGGAGAATTTTGAGAATTACTTTGCTGGAGTGTGAGATGAGTGCAAGTCTTTGAATATTCTTTGGCATTGCCTTTCTTTGGGATTGGAATGAAAACTGACCTTTTCAAGTCCTTTGGCCACTGTCGAGTTTTCCAAATTTGCCGGCATATTGAGTGCAGCACTTTAACAGCATCATCTTTTAGGATTTGAAGTAGCTCAACTGGAATTCCAACACCTCCACTAGCTTTATTCATAGTGATGCTTCCGAAGGCCCACTTGACTTCATATTTCAGGATGTCTGGCTCTAGGTAAGTGATCACACAATGTAGTTATCTGGGTCATGAAGATCTCTTTTGTATAGTTCTGTGTATTCTTGCCACCTCTTCTTAATATCTTCTGCTTCTGTTAGGTCCATATCATTTCTGTCCATTATTGTGCCCATCTTTGCATGGAATGTTCCCTTGATATCTCTAATTTTCTTGAAGAGATCTTCTAGTCTTTCCCATTCTACTATTTTCCTCTATTTCTTTGCATTGATCAGTGAAGGCTTTCTTATCTCTCCTTGCTATTCTTTGGAACTATGCATTCAAATGGGTATATCTTTCCTTTTCTCCTTTGCCTTTCGCTTCTCTTCTTTTCTCAGCTATTTGTAAGGCCTCCTCAGACAACCATTTTGCCTTTTTGCATTTCTTTTTCTTGGGGATGGTCTTGATCACTGCCTCCTTTACAATGTCATGAACCCCCATCCATAATTCTTAAGGCACTCTGTCTATCAGATCTAATCCCTTGAATCTATTTCTCACTTTCAGTGTANTTTTCTTATCTCTCCTTGCTATTCTTTGGAACTATGCATTCAAATGGGTATATCTTTCCTTTTCTCCTTTGCCTTTCGCTTCTCTTCTTTTCTCAGCTATTTGTAAGGCCTCCTCAGACAACCATTTTGCCTTTTTGCATTTCTTTTTCTTGGGGATGGTCTTGATCACTGCCTCCTTTACAATGTCATGAACCCCCATCCATAATTCTTAAGGCACTCTGTCTATCAGATCTAATCCCTTGAATCTATTTCTCACTTTCAGTGTAAAATCATAAGGGATTTGATTTAGGTCATACCTGAATGGTCTAGTGGTTTTCCCTACTTCCTTCAATTTAAGTCTGAATTTGGCAATAAAGAGTTCATGACCTGAGCCACAGTCTTGTTTTTGCTGACTATATAGACCTTCTCCATCTTTGGCTGCAAAGAATATTATCAATCTGATTTCGGTATTGACCGTCTAGTGATGTCCATGTGTAGTCTTCTCTTTTGTTGTTGGAGGAGGGTATTTGCTATGATCAGTGCAGTCTCTTGGCAAAACTCTGTTAACCTTTGTCCTGCTTCATTTTGTACTCAAAGGCCAAATTTGCCTGTTACTCCAGGTATCTCTTGACTTCCTTCTTTTGCATTCCAGTCCCCTATAATGAAAAGGACATCTTTTTGGGGTGTTATTTCTGGAAGATCTTGTAGGTCTTCATAGAACTGTTCAACTTCAGGTTCATCAGGATTACTGGTAGGGGCACAGACTTGGATTACTGAGAGACTGAATGGTTTTCCTTGGAAATGAACAGAGATCATTCTGTCAAACTAAAGTTGAGTTTGTATTTTGGTTTTTTGTTTGATTGAGTCTTTTTGTTCTTGACTTTGTATTCTCAAATATAAAAATGATACAGGCACATTAGAAATACACAGACAATACAGAAAAGTAGAAAGAAAATAGGCACTTGTATTCACCCACCAGTGAACAACAACAGCTATTGCCTCTGTGATGCATTTCCTCCTAGGCTCTTCCTGCTTGCAGTTTTGACATAGCTGTGCTCACTTTGTAATCTACCCATTTCATTTGTTCTTTTATCATGATGCTATCCATGTTACTGAAACACTTCATAAACACAATTTTTAACAATTACATATTTTTGTTAGGTGGCTACAACCTTGTTTAATTTTCCATCTGTCTAATGTTGAGCAATTAACCTAACCTGTTTCAGATTTTTCACGGTTGTGAGTAAACCTATGATGGATGGACATACTTACCCACGAGACTTAATATTTTTCTGATTGTTTTCTTAGGATGATTGCCCAGAAGAGTTAATGCAGGTCAAAGGGAATTCTCATCTTGAGGGTACACACTACAATTTTTTTCCCAAAAAATTTGCACCAGATAACACATCCATGAGAAATGCACCCTTTCTGTTTCTATTATTGAGTCAACGTCTTAAACCCTTACCTTAGCAAACTCCTGTCTTTATATGAAATTGCTTTCACCCTCCTCAATGTCTAGGCTTATCAAACAAAGGAATTGGAGGAAAAGGAAGATAAATAAACTAGGGATGGAAGGAAGGGAGGGAAAGAGGAAGAGAGGGAAGAAAGGAAGGAAAGAAGGAAGAAAGGAAAGGAAGAAAAGTAGGTGGAAAAGGAGGAAGGAAAGAAGACAGACATGCAGCAAGGCAGGACTCCGCAAAGGAAACCGATTCCATAAAGCTTCCCCAGCCCAAAGGATAGCCTTTAACACGAGCTAGTTCTCACTCTCCTTCTGATTCATAACTAGGGACTGACTTATACATAAAACGGGTTCCAAATCTTCTTCCTAAATGTCATTCTTCAAAACTCTAAGCTTATTAAGCTTATGAAGATAAAAATAGAGTTAAAATTAGCCCTCTTTATCTCTGCCAGGCTTCGTGAGTTTTCACACACATCATCTCATTTGTTTCTCCAGCGAATCGTTGTGAAATAGATATTATCACCCCAAATTAACAAAAACCTAGCTCAGAGAAGTTAAACCATTTCCCTTATGGCAGCTGGTAAGTGGCAAGGCCAGGTCTCAGTGTCAGGGTTGGTGACTCCAATTCTACTCTGCCCCAAGGTTTCTATGACTTCTTGCTCTCTTTTCACTTATTTGATTTCTCTTCCCAAGCCCGCCCTGGCATTCTTGGATTTTTGCCTGGGCTTTGCTTCTTTCATCTGGGCTTCTTGCCTAATTCCTTCAAACTGCTACTGCCCACGTCTCAACCTGTCACCTTGCCAACCATGTATTACTGAAGTGTGTTCATTTAAGAAAATTTTTTGGTGTGTTTTAGACAACAAGGAGACTTTCTTAGAATGTCTAGTGAGGTATTCCCCTTAAATGTAATCCCTGGCTTTCTGTTCATGTAAAGCACAGACCTGTTCCCCAGCCAGTGGTGTCTCATGTCCCTCCATCCCCAAGCTGGGTACAGGACAGTTGTTCCTCCTGTAAATTCACCGCATTAGTCTAGTTGCTACACCATTGTGGAAAATACTACCAGTTGTTCACTAGCTTCATGCCTCGTCTTCCTGAAAACACAGATTACATTGCTCATGTGACTGTCTTCTGGAGATTGACTGTGAGTGAAAGTCCCGTGTGCCCCTTCCAGTCCTGGAAATGTCTTCCCCCTGTAGCCAGTCTTTCATATTTATTTCCTTTCATTGGTTTGAAGCTGGCCTGTTTTTTAATTTTACATATTTATTTATTTTTGTTTGCACTGGGTCTTCAATGCTATGCAATGAAGATCTATCAATAGGGAAAACTCATCTGGGGCTTTGTATGAACAAGCAATAAACCTCTTTCTTGTTTGTTGGGGAGTTTATGTTTCACCAGTTAACCTACTCTAACATAACTAAGAACATCTCTGCATAAAAACAGTGCTAAATAAGGAATACCTCTTTGGTTTTGTGGTTTGACTACATAGCAGATTAAAGATACTCCTTTTTAAATGAGAATTTTCAAAAAGTTTATGTATATGAATGAATGTTTGTGTGTGTGTGTGGATACTGTTTAGAAGATAGGACTTGTATATTTTGTATAAGCTTTAAATTTGTAAAACAAAGCCCCGTATTTCTGCTTTGCTTTTTAAAGTGGCATGTGGATGCATTGCATTTAATAGAATCTTACCCCAGGGTTGGAAGGCGGAGATCTTTGTGAAAGTAGAGTCTCATAACCCAGCCCACAGAAGCATTCCTAGGGCAATGCCAGCCATCTCCAAGGAAACACATGTGGCTGCCTGTGATGACTGCTACGGCAGAAAGTCCCTGCTCCCTCTGCCAGGAGTGGTGCCATGAACCTGGCAGGTCATTTTTCAGCCTGTCTCAGATGTGATGAGGATTAATGAAGAGGTCTTGATGATGTATAAGGTGTGTGGAGGACTTAAGGAGGTGTGAGAAGCATAAAAGGAAATTACTTTCAGTGTTTAAACCCAGCAGGTGGAAAGATTCAGGGATCCATTAACAGAAATAAGGAAGTCAGAGAAGGAGGAGTTTGTTCATTGACGGTGATTCTGATCTTCGGGCCCGGAGCCACTCTTGTTTCAGCTGTGTCTCCCCTCCTCTCCTTCGGCTCTGTTATCTGTCCTTAGCCCAGACTGCCTCATCTCTGCCTCTGATATGTGTTTTATCATACCACTGAGTGATCCTACGTGCATTTCTGAGTATGAACATCTTCTGGAGATGCCTTTTCAGAAATGGAATTTTTTAAAAAAGAGCACAGTATAATGTATCCCTCTTTTATTCATCCCATCCTGTTTTTTTAAATAAAAAATGCTCTAATCATCTATCTTCCTGATTTGTGGGCTGAAATAGTCCATGTGATTTCTTCTGTCTTGATTGGGCTATAATACATTTTGGAATTTCTTTGTTTCACCAATTAATCTGCCCTCCTGAAAACAGCTATGAACAGTTTTGCACAGTAACATTGCAGATGAAAGAACACTTCACAAATCACAGTTGACAATCAAGAGGTATTTACCAAAGTAATCCCACCATCCCTTTCATTGTGGGGAGAAATGAAAAATTAATTTATAAAGTAACTTTAACTCTTAAGTTACAGCTCTCAATATTCCTGAGACATCCCAACCCTAAGCTTCTTATCTCCAGCATCCTTTTCCTTCGATCCTTTTTGATCACTCCATACCCTGAGTCATCACCACCTGAAACACCTTCATAGCTCACTCTGATCACAGCCTACATCTTTCTAAAGATCTCACTCTGTTGCTCCTGATACAGATTATCTATTTTCTTTTTATTTATTTAGCTGCACTGGAGCTTAGCTGTGGCACTCAGAATCCTCAGTCTTCATCATGGCATGCGGTATCTTTAGCTGGGGCATGCAGACTCCTAGTTTCAGCTTGTGGGATCTAGTCACTTGACCAGGAATCGAACCTGGGCCCCCTGCATTGGGAGCACAGAGTCTTTTTCTCTGGACCACCAGAGAAGTCCCAGTGATATATTTTATCTTTGAATTCACTTCAGTTTCCAATGTTGTGATCATCTCTATTTTCTCCTAGGTCATCATCTAATCCCCGACCCCGACCCTAGCCACCTCCCTGTCCAAATTCCTTCTAATCCAGTCTAGACTTCATGACACATCATTTCAAGAAAGTTCTTGTTAGAATCAAGGCCCCCTCCTCCAGCCCTGCTAATTGAAGATCTTTTTCAAAACATTCGCCTTCTAGGTTCCTATACCCAGACTCCTGACAACTAATACAAAACACCATGGTAAAAATATACTGCCTATCTCCTCACCTGAGCTTTCTAGGTCAACTTTTGGTTAGCTGTCTTTCCCATTCTCTTCAGTGGCTGTCCCTAACACCCACCATTCTCCCCTGACATCATATCCCTTCCCAAATCTCTTTTCTCTCAGCAGATATTTCCTCACAGTTCACTGGGAAAACAAATAAATGTTGTCTATCAGGAACAATCTTTTTCACAATTCCTTTCCCCACAGATATACTTATCTGTAGCTCTGCCATCTTTTACTCATGTCCTAGAGAAAGAAATTTTTACCCAAGGCTGGTCCCTCTTCTATTCCTTAGATCCCATCTGCTCTCAATTACTCAAAATCTTCATACTCTCAATGATCTCTTCTCTTTCCTGCATCATCAACCTCCTCTCAGTTGGGTCCTTCCCTCAGCACCATGGTAAAAATGTTCCTGTTTCTCCCACCTTAATAAAAAACCTACCCTTGACCCATTCTGACTCTTCCCTTCCTGTAAGAGTTGTTTATGCTTCTTGTCTACATATCCTCCTGTGCACCCCTCCACCTTTTGCAATTTGCTGCTACTTCACTTATACTATTGAAATTGCTCTTGGTAAGATCATTTCAATAAACTCCAAGTTTCTAAATTTAAAGGCCAACTTTTCATTCTCTCATTTGACCTCCCTGCAGGAGCTGATGCTCCTGGCCAATTCCATNAATTTGCTGCTACTTCACTTATACTATTGAAATTGCTCTTGGTAAGATCATTTCAATAAACTCCAAGTTTCTAAATTTAAAGGCCAACTTTTCATTCTCTCATTTGACCTCCCTGCAGGAGCTGATGCTCCTGGCCAATTCCATCCTCTTTAAGTGCTCTCTCCTGAATTGTGGGATAACATTCTCTTGTTTCTCCTTTCACCTTTTGTAACCAGTCTTTTTCAGTCAGCTTTCTGGATTCTTCTTCCTTTATTTTTTTTTTTTTTTTTAAGTTTAAACACAAAGCAAAGAGAATTCTATGTTTGGTCCTCTTCTCTTCTTCCTCTTTATACTTGTAATGAGTTATTCAGTCACAGATCTGAGTTCTGCTGTTGCTGCTTCAACTCAGGTGATCCCAATATAATGCTGTATTTGGGGACCACTCCCTGGCAGGATAATTCCAATGGACTCCTCAACATGACTCCAGGCTCCTTCCTGACATGGCCATCCTCCAGCATCCTCTGTCCTCTCCTCTTTATGCCCTAGGCTATAAAAGATAGGGACTGCCCTGGTTGTCCAGTGGTTAAGAATCCACCTTGTAATACAGAGGATGTTGGTTTGATCCCTGGTCAGGGAACTAGGATCCCACATGCCACAGGGTGGCATGATGCAAAGGGCATCCTGTGTTTTGCAACTGAGACCTGACACACCCAAATAAATATTTTTAAAGATTTTCATGTTTTATAAAAAACATAACCCGAAATAGCTCTTGTTACACTAAACACTTAAAATATATACTACAGTTGAGTGATTAAGAGTTCAAACTTGTAAGCCCGCAAGCTGTAGTTCAGATCCTGGATCTGGCACTTGGGAGCTCTGGGACCATGAGCTGATTAAAAGCATCCCTTTGTGCCTCAGTTTTCTCATTTGTAACATGGAAATCTATGGAGTATTGTGAATATCTGTAAAGTGATAAGAACTGGAGCCTACATATAGTAAATATTCAATAATGTTAGTGACCACATAAGTCATTATATGAGGTAATTTGCAAACAATGACTTATCATATCAGGTAGTTTGCAAACAATGGCTTATCCCAGGACTGAACAACACTATGGATACAATCTCCCCAAGGTAGAGGTCACAGACTTACTTTTCCCAGCCTCTTTTGAAGATAGGCATGTGGTAAAGACATCTCCAAGACTTCACTTCCAAAGAGAACAATGTGAGGACAAAGGCACCATGGAGGATTCATTCTCTGAAGAGCATGGATAGCGGAAGGCACTTGATTTAAACAAAGAAGAAGATGCGGGTATTTGACGTCTAGGGTCAACAGTGAACAGCATGATGTCAGTGCCCAGAGGTGGCAATGGGGACTTTCCTGGAACAGCTCTGCTGTATGTTACAGGAGTTTTACACAGCTGGGTACCCTTGATGTCCAACTCCACAGCCCTTTCAGTGACTCTGGGAACTATCCAGTAAAACCTTGAATGACTCTTGCTTAACCTAGGACTTCCCAGATGGCTCAGAGGGTAAAGCATCTGCCTACACTGCAGGAGCCCTGCAGTGGGTTCGATCCCTGGGTGGGGAAGATCCCCTGGAGAAGGAAATGGCAACCCACTCCAGTATTCTTGCCNCTTGCTTAACCTAGGACTTCCCAGATGGCTCAGAGGGTAAAGCATCTGCCTACACTGCAGGAGCCCTGCAGTGGGTTCGATCCCTGGGTGGGGAAGATCCCCTGGAGAAGGAAATGGCAACCCACTCCAGTATTCTTGCCTGGAGAATCCCATGGATGGAGAAGCCTGGCAAGCTACAGTCCACGGGGTCGCAAAGAGTTGGACACGACTGAGGCAACTTAGCATCCATGCATTGCATCCAAACAAACAGAAGCTGCCTGATGTCTCTGACCTCTGCATCTCTGGGGACTGGAATTCTGACACTTCTATTTCCCAGACACTCTGGCCAGGTGGCTGCAAGTTATTCCTGTCAATGGAAGACTCTGCAAGGAGCTGCAAGGTGGCAGAAAGGGATCAGCCATTTTTCTTTACCTTTTCTGCTTCTGGCAGTGTCCCAGGCAGTAGCAGCAGCAGTCAGTGTGTGTGGGCTCCCTGCTCCCTGCTCTGAAAGTGTGGTTTCAGAGGTGGCAGTAGCAGTAGGAACCTGGAAGCTGTTGAACTGGTTCCAGAGGAAGCTGCGGTGGGCAGGTGACTCCCAGCTCCTGGGCTCCTGGCTTTATGCAGGATAGTGACTCTTGTGGTCCCGCAGCGCCAGCAGATGCTCTGGTAAACCTGCCTCCAGGGAGTATGGGCTCAGGTAACAGCATTTCCTCTTCACTCCCAGATTCGACCTTGAAGTTCTTCATGCTGCTACAAGCCTGGATCACTGCATCACCTTCTTTTTCTGTCTCCAGACTTTCCAACACCTATATAACCAATTCACTCTGTTAAGACACCCTGTTTAAAATATCTGGAGGGATTTGTTTCCATGACTGACAGAAGAACTAAAGGATATGAATTATATTTTTTTAATTCTTGGTAACTTTATTATTTGTGATTATACTTACTCAGGGCTTCCCTGGTTGCTCAAACAGTAAAGAATCTACCTGCAATGCAGGAGACCTGAGTTCAATCCCTGGATCAAGAAGATCCCCTGGAGAAGGAATGGCTTCCCACTCTGGTATTTTCACCTGGCAAATCCCATGGACAGAGGAGCTTGATGGGTCACAGTCCATGGGGTCACAAAGAATTGGACAGGACTGAGCCACTAACACTTATATTTTCATACTTACTCAAGTGAAAGCTGTTTTTAAGTAGTCCTTGAATAATCATTCATTGAATCTGAGTGCTAATCCTATACCACATATATAACTCATATATAGTTTATATGATATGATTGATAAAGTTTATAAAGTCTTTGATTTCAGCTAATGAGGGTGGAAGACACACTGCCTGGGCTCACAAGTTGGCTTTGGTGCGTGTCTGCTTTGTGAACTTGAGCAAGTCACTACTTTCTCTCTGTTTCCTCATCTATAAAGTAATATAATAGTCACTAATAATAGTCATGCATAGTTGCATGATTGCTCTGCTAGCTACCATGTCGATACCTGCAAAGTGCTCAGGACAAGGCCTGGCACGTTGCAATCACTCAGTAGCTGGTAGGTGGGTTGTCACTGTTCTAACTACTGTTATTATGTTAATTTTTCCTGAAGCAAAGAGAAACAACTCAAAATCTTAAAATAATCTATACAATGAATGAATCATCTTAAATATAAAATAAAAATAATTTTTTAAAGTCTTTGAAAATCTCTTTGAACCAAAAAATTTCTATTTGCCTTGTATATTTGTTAATGCAGTTCCTAATATACACATCTTCAATTCAGCTCAGTCGCTCAGTTGTGTCCGACTCTTTGCGACTCCATGAATCACAGCACGCCAGGGCTCCCTGTCCATCACCAACTCCCTGAGTTTACTCAAACATGTCCATTGAGTCNATCACTATGAACAAAGCTAGTGGAGGTGATGGAATTCCAGTTGAGCTACTTCAAATCCTAAAAGATGATGTTGTGAAAGTGCTGCATTCAATATGCCAGCAAATTTGGAAAACTCAGCAGTGGCCATAGGACTAGAAAAGGTCACTTTTCATTCCAATCCCAAAGAAAGCCCAAAGAATCTTCAAACTACCACACAATTGCATTTCACATGCTAGCAAGGTAACGCTTAAAATCCTTCAAACTAGACCTCAACAGTTTGTGAACTGAGAATGTCCAGATGTACAAGCTGGATTTTTAAATGGCAGAGGAATCAGAGATCATATTGCAAACATCCATTGGATTATAGAAAAAGCAAGAGAATTCCGAAAACATCTGCTTCATTGACTACACTAAAGCCTTTGACTTTGGAGAGATAACAAAAAACTGTGGAAAATTCTTCAAGAGATGTTAATACCAGACCATCTTACCTGCCACCTGCAAAACCTGTATGCAGGTCAAGAAGCAACAGTTAGAACCAGACATGGAACAACAGATTGGTTCAAATTTGAGAAAGGAGTATGTCAAGGCTGTATATTGTCACCCTGCTTATTCAACTCATATCCAGAGTACATTATGTGAAATACTGGGCTGGATGAAGCACAAGCTGGGATCAAGATTGCCAGGAGAAATATCAATAACCTCAGATATGCAGATGACACCACCCGTATGGCAGAAATCAAAATGCCTCTTGATGAAGGTGAAAGAGGAGAGTAAAAATGCTGGCTTAAAACAACATTCAATAGATGAAGATCATAGCATCCAGTCCCATCATTTCATGGCAAATAGATGGGGAAACAATGGAAACAGTTGCAGACTTTATTTTCGTGGGCTCCAAAATTATTGTGGGTGGTGACTGCAGCCATGAAATGAAAAGACGCTCCTTAGGAGGAAAGCTATGAGAAAACTAGACAGCATATTAAAAAGTAGAGATATCACTTTGCCATCAAAGGTCCATAGAGTCAAAGCTATGGTTTTTCCAGTAGTCATGAATAATTGTGAGAGTTGGACCTTAAAGAAGGCTGATGCTGAAGGTGAAGCTCCAATACTTTGGCCATCTGATGCGAACAGCCAACACATTTGAAAAGACCCTGATGCTGGGAAAGATTGAAGGCAGGAGGAGAAGGGGACGACACAGGATGACATGGTTGGATGGCATCACTGACTCAATGGACACACGTTTGAGGAAACTCCAGGAGATAGTGAAAGACAGGGAAACCTGGAGTGCTGCAGTCCATGGGGTCATAAAGAGTTGGGCATGACTGAGGGACTGAACAGCAACAAGTGTGTACATGTCCCTTCTAAACTCCCTAAGTATCCTTTCTTCACAGCCTTCCCCCAGCAACCATAGATAGGCTCATTCTCTAAATCCGTAAGTAGTTCTCTGATATAAGTTCATTTGCATTAATTCTTTTTAGATTTCCACATATAAGGGATGTATATTTCTCCTCTGTCTGACTGGCTTCACTCAGTATGACAATTTCTGGGTCCACCCATGTTGCTACAAATGGCATTGTTTCATTCTTTTTAATAGCTGAGTAATACTCCATTGTGTGTGTGTTGTCTATATATATATATATATATATACACCACCTCTTCTTTATCNATGTTGCTACAAATGGCATTGTTTCATTCTTTTTAATAGCTGAGTAATACTCCATTGTGTGTGTGTTGTCTATATATATATATATATATATATATATATATATATATACACCACCTCTTCTTTATCCATTCCTTTATCAATGGACATTTAGGTTGTTTCCATATCTTGACTATTGTAAATAGTGCTACAGTGAGCATTGGGTGAATGTATCTTTCAGATCATGTTCTCCAGATACAGGCACAGGAGTGGAACTTCAGGGTCATGTGTTAGTTCTATTTTTAGTTTTTTAAGGAAGCTCCGTACTGTTCTCCATAGTGACTGTACCAATTTGCATTCCCACTAACAGTGAAGGAGGGTTCACTTTTTTCCATACCCTCTCCAGTATTTATTGTTTGTGGATTTTTGATGGTGGCCATTTTGACTGGTGTGAGGTGATATCTCACTGTAGTTTTGATTTGCATTTTTCTAATAGTTAGCAATGTTGAACATCTTTTCTTGTGCCGCTTGGCCATCTATATGTCTTCTTTGGAGAAATGTCTACTTAGGTCTTCTGCACATTTTTTGATTGGGTTGTTTGTTTTAATGCTGTTAAGCATCATGAGCTGTTTGTAAATTTTGGAGACTAATCCCTTGTCGATCACCTCATTTGCAAATATTTGTCTTTCCGTTTTGCTTATTGTTTCCTTTGTTGTGCAAACACTTTTGAGTGTAAATAGGTCTCATTTGTTTATTTTTGTTTTAATTTCCATTATTCTGGGAGATGGACTGAAAAAGATATTGCTGCAGTTTATATGAGTGTTCCGCCTAAGTTTCCCTCTAGAAGTTTTATAGTGTCCAGTCTCACGTTTAGGTCTTATAATCCATTTTCAGGTTTTTTTGTGTATGGTGTTAAAGAATGATCTAATCTGTTTTCGTGAATTGGACTAAAGAAGGTTGCGTATTTTCTTTAGTCCAGTTCAAGAGCTTTAGTGACAACAAATATTCTTATTGTGCACCTACTATGTGCCTTGGCTTTGTCTGAGACACTTGGGCAAGACAAACAAGAGAAACAGCCTCTGCTCTAATGCAGCATACGGTCTAATGTGTTTTCTAGGAAAGAGTTCTAATGCTATTTTATAAATTTTTGGTATTGTCTGTTTTCATATCATAATATTATATACAAAATTAAAAATTTCATTTTAATGTTTAAATTTAAGTAACATAAATATTAAATTCTAGGATCCAGGATAAATTAGATCTCTTTGTATATGTTTTCACTTATTTTTCAAAATATCAAATACCTACTTTGTTCTAGAAAATGTGAAACTTTTGTCCATGTGGTAATTATCTTTTTCAGAGATGTCTTTCTATATAAAATTAGAAAACAAAATGCTATCATCATTATAGATCCTATTGAGTAGTTTTAATAAGAGGGTCTTTTGGGGGGTTGCTGAAATTTAAATGTATTGCTGTCAAATTTTGGACCAGTGCTGCATAAAAATAGTTCTAAGCAATTTATACTAGAAATTCTTCAAGGTAAATCATGTCTACATAGGTTTTTTTTTTTTTTCAAGAACAAAGTATATTCACATATTTCAATATACATAAGTGTGGGGCTTTTTTTTTTTTTTTAACTGAACAAGAATATACTGAATATTGACAAATTCTTCTCTGAGAACCAGTTACAAATCCAACTAATGAAAGCCTATTACTTCCAATATATCTATCATAGTATTACATCTAACATCAGATAAACAAATACATCATTAATAATTACAACTGTGAAATAGCACAGTCATCCAGTTGGGAATCTACTCTATTAAATTAAGAGATATTTATCTAATCCTCATAGTGACTCCAGTATTCTTGCCTGGAAAATTCCATAGACAGACAAGCCTGGCGGGCTACAGTCCATGGTGTACACAAAGAATAAGACATGACAGACTACACACACACACATAGTGGTCTTATCTGGAAAACTGTATATATTTATTCCATATAATTGGCAAAAAGGAGTTATTTTAAACATGGTATATTATATAGTAATAGCTAATATTCATTGATTTCCTACTTAATACAACACCATATCAACTCATTGTAAGGCTCAATAACTGGGTACTACTATCCCCATTCTAAGTTGAAGAAATGGACTTCCCTGTAGCTCAAATGGTAAAGAATCTGCCTGCGATGCAGAAGAACAGGATTCATTTCCTGGGTTGGGAAGATCCTCTGGAGAAGGGAATGGCAATCCACTCCATTATTCTTGACTGGAGAATTCCATGGACAGAGAAGTCTGGCAGGCTATAGTTTACAGGCTCGAAAAGACTGTGACACACATACACTCACTCATGACACAGATATAAGAGGAGCTAGAACAGGGCTTACATCCAAGTGTTGTCTGGAAAGGGTCAAGGTCTTATTCTTGGCCCCCCTGCCCTACTCTCATATACTAGCCTCCCCAAAAGAATTCACTGCTGTCAGCAAAAAACAAGAATTTTTCCTTCCTTTTTTTTAATCCTAAGAAAAATGTTCATAACTGTGACCTGCTTCTCTCTCATATAAGTAATAATGGTTCTGGTGTTCAATGGACATTGATTTAGGTGCCTCTTTTTATCTCTAGGTTCTTTGGAAACACCTCTCACTATAATGCCTCTGCCCTCAGACAAATTTATGAATCATGCTTACAAAGAGAAAGATAAATTTCCCCTGGTTTCTATCACATTTTAATAGTGGGAAGAATAATGCAGAGGACAGATAATGAAAACAATGAAGAATAGTAGCAGGAAACTTCTTTGGTGTTTTTTTGGCTGAATCACCAAACCATAACTCAGACCTTGGCTATCCTGGCTTAGATTTCTGAATCTTAGAGCAAAAAGACAGAGGAGTAATGGGGACATTGAGATGCAGTAGTATAAAACTTGCCATATATATCTAATACATGTATTGTCATAGCTAAGTGTTAAAGTATTTTAATTAAATTTTCTTGTACTTCCAATAATTACTGTCCTTGGACAAGAAACCCAGTGATTCTACTTCATGATGAATTCCACAGTACAGAATAATTAGAGTACTGTTAAAAGAAAAATCTAAATTGATTATTTTTAATTTTTATTTTATATTAAGTATAATTTTACATTGGATTTACAATGTTGTGTTCATTTCAGTGTACAGCAAAGTGCATCAGTTATACATAGACATATATCTGTTCCTTTTCAGATTCTTTTTCCATATAGGTCATTACAGAGTACTGAGACAGTTATTCGTGCTATATAGTAGGTCCTTATTAGTCATCTATTATATATATATTAGTGTGTGTGTATTCATCTCAGACTCCTAATTTGTCACTCTGCCCACCTTTCCCCTTTGGTAGCCATAAGTTTGTTTTTCTAAGTCTTTGAGTCTATTTCTGTTTTGTAAACAAGTTCATTTACATAATTTTCTTGGATTCCACATATAAGTGATATCATTACACATTAGATACAACTTCATAAATTATTTGTGAAACAAAAATGTCATGTTAAAGGTACTAGAAAAACACGAAGACAAAATCTAACTCTATGCTCCTACATTTCCACATTGTTTTGGGCAGGAGTGCCTTCCTTTCCTAGTTTGATTACTTGTAGATAATTTAATTAATTTAACAATTTTAGTTTGATTGGGTTTCTGTTTCTGTTTGATTGGAGGCACATTCAGCTCCACAGTCAGGCATCATCCTTGTGGGTCACGTCTGGGAGGGCAGGTAGTAGCCATTTGTCCCCCTCACTTGTTGTTTTTCAGGCTTCAAGTCAGCAAGCAGAGGAGGGAGACAAGTGACGAGGCTCAGGCTTTCAAGCCCCTCTGTGACTGCTCAGGCTGGCGGCACTGCCAGGAAGAGCTGCTGGAGCCACAGGGCAGGACAGGGTGCTTCCCGTTTAGAAACGACTCTGTGGATCCCTCCCAAAGCCTTTCTTCTCCCTGCAACTGCCCTGAAGGGTGGGAATAGAAACCAGCACATCTCTGTTTAAATTCAGTGCTTGTTCCAGGTGTCACTTTGGGGGATATAATTTTGACAGAAGAAAATTAATTATGATGTAAGTTCAATTACTTAGAGACTTAGAGAAGACAGGTAATTAAGAAGTGCAATATCCTACTATATTGCACAGGGAATATTGAGCAACATTATGTAATGACCTAAATGGGAAAAGAATTTGAAAAAGAATAGATATGTGTATATGTTCATGTGCGTGTGTGTGTGTATATATATAAAACTGAACTACTTTGCTGTACATCTGAAACTATCACAACGTTGTTAATCAACTATAATAAAAAAATTAACAGTTTTTAAAAAGATACAGTAGTTTATCTTACAAAAACTTTTTACATTCAGAATTTAAAGCACTTTTCAGGCCTGAAATAAGTATAGTTTCTATCGCCCAAAGAGATTCAGAACTTTGTGGTTCTGAACTTTTTGATCTTATCCATGCTATGTGAAATGTACAGTACCCGATTAAAAAAAAGAATTCCCCATTTATTTACAATAATATTTGCACAGAAATTCCTCATAAACCTTACCTTGCTTCATAAAAAATGTTAAATCAGTAGTGTACTTACAAAGAGACTTCTGAAAAGGTACATCTTCTAAATACATTTTCATTATTCTTGCAATGTACTTTAATCATAATTAGAATCTTTTAATGTTAAATCTTTCCTTAGCTTTGTACTATGACTTTTTGGCCCTTTTTAATATTATGTGATAGTATCATGTTACATTAATATTCAATATTCAAAGGGATTGCAAAGAATCTGTTAGTGATGATGGACATTAGTTTGTTTTATGTTGACTTTTTGTTGTTGTTGATGTCCAATTAAAAGCAACGTATAATTTAAAAAGTAAGTTATTGATCTTGAATAGTGATTTGCTTTAGACCTTGTTTTATTGAAAACCTATCTCCATACCGAGCGTGCTTCCTCACAATCCTGAATACTCAAAAAGGAATTATTTACAATTTCAGTAGTGTTACACTCTCCACCCATCAGTATGTCATACTGTTCAATAATATAACCACTATACTATGATATATTTCTCTCTATTCATCCTTAACTTTGTTTTTACCTAAGCTTTTTAGTTACTAAAAATTTAAGGCCAATATCTTTATTTCTAAGATCAAATCATTGCAGACTAATAATTTTCCAGTTTTTATACTGTGAGTTTTGAAAACTATGGGCATACTCACCACTAAAAGATAGTGTTTTAGGAGACATGCAGTCCATTGCTGTATCTCAGTTTCTGATGTGATGGTCTGGGGTATTCTTGCATGATTTATGTAGGTGAGAGAGAGACTATAAACAAAAGCGAGAATCCCAAGTCAGAGAACCTAGGCTCTAATTCTGATTTTGTCACTTAAAAGCATTACGGTATTAGGAAAATTCTGTTTTTGCATCTGTAATATAATACTTCTTGCCTTACTGAGTTATTTTGAAGGTTATATGACTTATTATTTATTAAGTGTTCAACACTGTGTGTGGCCTCAAACAGATGGTCAGTAAATGTTAATTTCCCATTTCTTCAGCCCCAGTGTCTTCATCTGTAAGTCAGCAATAACAATACCTTTACAGCCCAGTTGCTGCTGGCTCATACTAGCTCACAAAAGCTGGTTAAATTTTTAAGAACTTTGTAAGCCTGTTTTTTTTTTTTTCCACACAGCCAATAAATATTAAATTACATTGGGCTTCCCTGGTGGCTCAGACAGTAAAGAATCTGCCTGTAATGTGGGAGACCCAGGTTCGACCCCTGGGTTGGGAAGATCCCCTGGAGAAAGTGTTCCAGTATTCTTGCCTGGAGAATTCCACAGAGGAGGCTGGTGGGCTACAGTCCATGGGGTCACAAACAATCAGAGACCACTGAGTAACTAACACTTTCACTTTTCTTTTTTTACCATTAAAAAATCTATGTTAAAAACAAAGGCAATAAATATTCAAAACTCATCTCTTCATAAGTATTTTACTATTATCATGCCCTTGAGGTTATGTCCTTCAGAATGGACTGGTTTGATCTCTTTAAAGGAGATCAGCCCTGGGATTTCTTTGGAGAGAAACTCCGGTACTTTGGCCACCTCACATGAAGAGTTGACTCACTGGAAAAGACTCTGATGCTGAGAGGGGTTGGGGGCAGGAGGAGAAGGGGACGACAGAGGATGAGATGGCTGGATGGCATCACTGACTCGATGGACATGAATCTGAGTGAACTCCGGGAGTTGGTGATGGACAGGGAGGCCTGGCGTGCTGCGATTCATGGGGTTGCAAAGATCGGACACAACTGAGTGACTGAACTGAACTGACTGAACTGAAGTTTATGTCAATGTGTTGGTAATCAGTGTGCTGGAAAGTCAGTGAAGTCATTTTATTGAAAGCTTGGAATTGGCCATGGAAGTATTTATATCATAGAAATTGTAAACTCTTTAAATCAGAGCTTCCCCTAATCCCCAGAGAACTGATTGCTACACATTTTTCAGCATTGTGCATACCTACCTAGTTTTTAAATGGAAAAGCACTCCACACATATAGATAATTTTTGAAGTTCATTCTGAGCTTAATATCCATCCAATATTATGTTGAACACTTTGAGGAACAGATGTTGCCAGTGATCAGGGAAGCATCAATAGTTAACAACACATTGATTATGTATTAATAGCTTGGAGGGAAGGTAGCCTTTAAGATTTGGTCTGAAAAATGATTGAATCCTTGTATTCAAATATATATGGAACATATGACTGTAATCATTTGTCAGGCATGAATTTCAGGAAGTAAGTCCTGCAAATGGCCCTAAATATCACTTAGTCTCTTATTCTAATTATAATATGTAATTCAGTGGCTCCATTTTTAAGACTGACTTGGCAATGTTTGCATGACTATTATTACTATTATTTATGGTACCATGATATGCATTTATAAGGGGACTTGTTGATAAAGAGGTCAGTGATTTGTGTAAATTGTTATATTTAAGCAGCTACAGCCTTAAACCTAATTCCATAAGACATAGAGGCCCCAGTTTTTACTCCTGGAAAGATATTTTACTTAACTGAGACTGTGATTAACTACAAAAAAAAAAAAAAGGATTTACTCAAAAGTTCCAAGAAAAGAAAAAAATAAATACTGACTTTAAAATACATACTAGTGATGGAGTATTTCCATATATTTTTCAATTATGATTTGGAGTATTTTTTCTTGTCAGTGCTATTTTTAAAAGCTCTTAAATCTCATAAACCTCTATTTTGAAGCAGTGTTTGCACCTAAAACCCTTTTTCATTTTAAAGTAACAAGTCAAATCTTCTAAAAAGCAATCTCAGCATGCCAACTTGAAAGAATAAGACATGACAAACTGTAATGTTTGTGGAAAATAATATAAACTAGCTATTTTGAAAATAAAATCTGGAGAATACAAAGAATAGAAAACAAGTTGATATTTGAATAATATTTCCAATGATTCTTTTTATTTCTCTTATATTCAAAGTCACTTTTTTATCCAAGGGATTAGTTTCTATTACAAATTGTTTTATTACAAAGAAAGTTATCCTAATATGATTAGATAATGTGAGAGTAAAATGGAAATTATGAGAAAGTCATTCTATTGATAAATTTTATTCCTAAATTTGATATTTTGCTTTAAAATTATTCAATTATTTTCCTATGCACATTTTTTCTTACATTAGTGCATACTGTTCTTTTTAACTTTACAATTGTGAGATTCAGTTTTATGTCTACTGCTTACCAATCATGAATAAATTAACATAGTTCTTCTGATTAGTTCCATGCACACATAAAAACCAGGAATAACAGAACCTAAGAAGCAGTTCTAAAGATGTTCATATCAGGCAAAAAATTGATTTCCACAGATGTTCCTTTTATAAATGATGTTAGCATTTCTCCTGACACTAATGTAGGGTAAGGTAGACACACTGTCATACAAGGGCTCAGACTATCAAGAGAGTAGTTTTTGTTGAGACTAGTGACCTAAATGGGAAGGAGATCCAAAAAAGAGGGGATATATGTGGGAATGGCAGCCCACTACCATTCTTTCCTGGAAAAATTCCAAAGACAGTAGAACCTGGCAGGCTGCAGTCCATGGGGTATCAAGAGTTGGACAGGACTGACCACAAGTGTGGGCACACGTGAACGATTCACTTTGCTGTATGACACAGGGAACTCTACTCAACGCTCTATGGCGACCTAAATTAGAAGGAAATCCCCAAAAGAGGGGATATATGTATAACAGATTCGCTTTGCTGTAAGCAGAAACTAACATGTAAAGCAACTATACTCCAATAAATAAATATTTTTTAAAAAACAGTTGGAAAATGGTACAAGATACCCCTCAACTCCACCCCATTTGTCACTGGCTTCAAAAAATGAGGTGAGCTTCACTCACTAGAAAGTAAGAAAGTTAATTTTCCACATTTCTTCTGTCACAGTGCACACATACATGCATGCACACACACACACACATTCCAATAATGAAAGGAGCCAATGGAGAGATACCCTAGCATTCATCCTTGGGAGAGACAATTTTTCAGGATATTTTACATGTTCCTTCAGGAGTCTTCAATGGAATAAAGTCCTAGTGGTCCACAGTTGTAATGAACTCAAAAACACAATCTTCATTGACTTTCTTTTCCTTGAAGTCTTTCACTCCAGCTCTTTGGGAATCACACTTCTTTGGGATCAGTGGAATTACCTACACCTAAGCCTTTATGCGGAGAAGGAAATGGCACCCCACTCCAGTACTCTTGCCTGGAAAATCCCATGGATGGAGGAGCCCAGTAGCCTGCAGTCCACGGGGCCGCTAAGAGTCGGACACGACTGAGTGACTTCACTTTCACTTTTCACTTTCATGCATTGGAGAAGGAAATGGCAACCCACTCCAGTGTTCTTGCCTAGAGAATCCCAGGGACGGGGGAGCCTGGTGGACTGCTGTCTATGGGGTCGCACAGAGTCGGACACGATTGAAGTGACTTAGCAGCAGCAGCAGCAAGCCTTTATGCAGGTTGTGTTTTCAGGGACATCCAAACTAGGATGAAGGTCCTACTTCCCCCTTGTTTGGCTGCTTTATAATTTTTTTCACTCTTTAAGACTTAGCTCAGACATCACCTCCTCAGAACAGCCTTACCTGACTCCGCCACTCTGATTTAGATACCCCTTTCATTGTTGTTCAGTCAGTGAGTCCTCATGTCTGACTCTTTGCAGACCCATGGACTGCAGCATGCCAGGCAGAGCAATCTCCCAGAGATTGCTCAAACTCATGTTCATTGAGTCAAGGAGTCCATCCAACCATCTCATCCTCTGCTGCCTGCTTCTCCTGCCCTCAATCTTTCCAGTGAGTTCGCTCTCTGCATCAGGTGGCCAAAATATTGGAGCTTCAGTTTCAGCATCAGTCCTTCAAATGAATATTCAGGGTTGATTTCCTTTGGGATTGACTGGTTTGATCTCCTTGCTGTCAAATGGACTCTGAAATGTCTTCTGCTGCACCGCAGTTAAAACCATCAACTCTTTGCTGCTCAGTCTTCTTTATGGTTCACCTCTCACATCCATATATAATTACTGGAAAAACCATGGCTTTGACTATACAGACCTTTGTTGGCAAAGTGATGTCTCTGCTTTTTAATACGCTGTCTAGGTTTGTCATAGCTTTTTTCCCAAGGAGCAATTGTTAATTACTATAAAGTGATGGTTGTTTTATTAATCAGATTGTGGACATCATTTTACAAAGTTTACATATATAAACTCATTACACTGCATGCTTTATACAATTTTGTCAGTTATACCTCATTCCCTGGCAGCTCAGACGGTAAAGCATCTGCCTGTAATGCAGGAGACCTGGGTTCGATTCCTGGGTCGAGAAGATCCCTTGGAGAAGGAAATGGCAATCCATTCCAGCACTCTTGCCTGGAAAATCCCATGGATGGAGGAGCCTAATAGGCTGTAGTTCATGGGGTCACAAAGAGTCAGACATGACTGAGTGACTTCACTTTCACTTTCATACCTCAAGAAAGTTGAGTAGGGGGTGGAACATTTTTTTTTAATGTCAAGCAATATTTTTTCCTGCTGGGAATATAGGTTTACTCCTATTTTTCAATCTTATGCAAAACCTCTTACTGCATAATTTATGAGGTATAGCAGCTTTTGATTGTTGTTTTTGAAAATTCTAAACTATGGACCCCATGGTGGCATTTTGCTAAATAGCCTTGCACATGTTGGCTTTTGAACATTTAACAAATAAAAGCACACACACACAAAAAAGTCAATATGCTCACATTTTTGTTGGCATGTGTTTGTGAGTTATAGATTACAATATGAAAATATTCTGTTAAGTGAATTGTGCTTTAAAGTGTTTGAAAGTCCCTGCTATAGGCTAGTGCTTCTCCCAAATGTAGTTCAGAATCCTCAAGTCCTAATAATTAGGCTAAAAATGCAGCTTCCTGGCCTCATCCCAGAAATTCTGATTCAATAGGTCTAGGCTGGGGCCCGGAAATTTGTATTTAAGAAGAACTACAGGTGATTCTCACTGAATCACTAATGTTACAGGCTCAGATGATAACACTTCAAGGGGTGCAATGAAGGGATGTAAATAATTGCCTGTCGGTTCACTTTCTAACACTATAGGGGCTTCCCCAAGGTTAGAATTGTGTCAGAGACCTTAATTCTTGATACAAAGCAGTGTAGTGCAGTGGTTAAGAGGGTTTTTAAAATGAGACAGACTTGAGTTTTTATCCTAATTTGTCATTTACAAGTTGTGAGATATTGGGACCCTCATTTACTTTGTATAAGCGAGGTTAATAACTGTTCCTACTGCACAGAGCTAAAATGATTCAATGAGATAAAGCAACTGGTGTATAGTAGTAAAGGAAATGTTTGTCATTATTATCTTTAGAAATTCCCAACATTTTGAAAAAAGTTCTGCCCAATTTAACAGACATTAGTAGAGTGTGCAAAGAATTATGCTAAGTGCTTTTGGAAATGCAAAGATGAAAAACAGCCCCTACTTTCACGGAGCTTATAATCTATTATGATCATGGACTTTTACAGCAGAAAATAATCAGGTTACCCAACCTACCTCTCATTTAAGAGGAGGAAGGTGAGACTCAAGAGCCTAATCATGTTGCTCACAGTTGTCCACATAGTGGAGGAGCAGAAATAGAACCCAGGCCAATGTCTTGCCATCAGACTGGACTTCACTTCAGGGCTCAGAGCCCAGTCCTCATAGGGATGTACTGGTAAATGGTAACAACCAGTTCTCCTGGTAGGAAAATGTTTGTGTACATATTTATATGTAATTTTATTCTACACTTTACTCATATGAATAAATAACACATGCCTTACAAACGATCATGAAATATACAATTTTTTTTAATGTAAATTCCATATGACTAGTTGATTCTCACTGGATGCTCTGTTTAACTTTTGCTCAATTCTTATAT
The DNA here is from genome assembly GCA_006410875.1 of Neotragus pygmaeus. Taxonomy (NCBI): domain Eukaryota; kingdom Metazoa; phylum Chordata; class Mammalia; order Artiodactyla; family Bovidae; genus Neotragus; species Neotragus pygmaeus. The sequence goes on along the minus strand of SJYV01009358.1, from coordinate 762,634 downwards.
TCATAGCCAGCACATGGATTGGCTCAGATGGGTTTTTGTCCACTAACTCCTTTTTTTAATTGTGGTAACATACATGTAACACAAAAGTTATTAATCATTTTAAAATGTATAGGTCAATAGTGTTAAGCATATTCACATTGTTGTGCAACCAATCTCCACTTTTTCATCTTGCAAAACTGAATCTCTATACCCATTTAACAATAGCTTCTCATTCTTCTCTCCCCCTAGCCCCTGGCAACTACTATTCTACTATTTGTTTCTATGAATTTGACTACTCTAGATACTTTATTTCAATGGAATCACACAGTATTTGTCATTTTGTGACTTTTTTTTTTGCTTAATATAATGTCCTCAAGATAATCCAACTGTAGCATATGAAAAAATTTCTTTCCTTTTTTAAGGCTAAAAAGGATTCCTCTGTATGTATAGACTGCATTTGGTTGTGGACATTTGGGTAGCTTCTATCTCTTGGCTATTATAAATAGTATGGATACGAACATTGCTGTGCAAGCATCTCTTTACAATCCTGCTTTTAATTCTTCTGTATATATACCCAAAAGTGGAATTGCTAGATCATATGGCAGTTCTATTTGAAAATTTTGGGGGAATGGTCATGCTTTTTTTTTCATAGTGGCTGCACCATTTTACATTCCCAACAGTGCAAAAGCATTTCAGCTTCTCCATTTTCTCAGCAACATTTATTTTCTGGGTTTTTGATAGCAGCCATTCTAATGGGTGTGAGATGATCCACTAACTCCTTACCCAATAAAATTTATTCTTAAATCCGGCATGTGATCCACTGTTAGATTATGTGAACATTAATAAAGGGAAAGCTCATTAATAAAGGGAAAGCTTTTTAGGAAAACCTAAAATGGAGTCAGGAGGCCAGTGGGAGAAGCTCTCAGGTCAATACAGAGTCCAATATCTGTATTTGAATCTCTGGCAGGATGTGATACTACTCGACCACCACTAGAAAGAGGAAGAAAGATTTTTCCTCTGCCTAGCAACATCTCAGCCAATGAGAGACTGTTACAACTCAGCCAGTGAAAAGTCACTATACTTCAAGCTCCCGGTTTCCTCCAATGGACTTTTTGTTTGTAACCCAGGCAATTTCCCCTTCTCTATAAAAGTGTTCCCCACCCCCCCGGCTTGCTTTACTATACTTGCTTGTGGCTCACTGTAGTGGTGTGTTCTGAATTATGTTTGCTGCTCTCAAATAAACCCATTTTGTTGGTAAAAATAACTTGCTGTTTTAAGATTACACTGAAGTCTCATAAAGCTCCAGAGAAGAACACTGACCACTCCAAGTGTGGCTTAATCCACGGAGTTCATGCTTTTTCGCTGACCCTGAAATCTGAGGGTAAGTTTTTCTGCTGGATCCGAGCTCCGCCCTTTTTTGCATTTTGAAGCTCTCCAGGCTGTACTGGGGATGTGTTTCAAGCTTTTGTCATTTACCTGTTAAGGCTTTGTGCTGTGAGTATTCACGCTGTGGGTGGCACTTTTGAAATCAGACCCTTCCTACTGTAACTGTGCTGGTATTTTGGCCTGCAGCCTATTTAAGAAATCCTCTTTGCTCCGGGGTGGGGAAACCTATGAAAATAGGATCCCAGTTGTCTGAATGTATTGAGCCCCGCCCCACCAACCTTCATGGACCCCAGCCTATATTCGTTTAAAATCCATGGTCTCCTCCTCATGTTCATTTGCGTAAAGCACTTAACCAAAAGCAACTCAGAACATCAGTGGCCATTGTGGGGAACTTTAGAACTCTCTAGATTTACCTTTCTTGAAATGTTAGATAGCCATGGCCCTGAAATCATCTAAACTGAACTGGACACGTATTTTGATTGGTATTTTGAGGCTTCCAAATGTTATCAGCAGTCTGAAAATTGCCTGCACAATTGAGGCAAACGTTAAACTATTAAAAACTAGTGAGTGCAGTGCTTAGTCGCTTGGAGTCATGTTGACTCCAGATAAACCCCAAATTACTTAGGTTCCTGGACTAGGCCAAATTGTGAGCTACAGTAAGTTTTCTAAAGTAATCAAGGACCCCGATAGGTTGGCTGAAGAATTTAACAGAGTTATTCAAACCTACCAGCCTGGGTTCTCAGATTTGTATCAATCCACATGCTTGCTGGTGAGGGTCAAGCCAAACATTGGATGAAACTAGCCCAGTGGGAACATCCTGGAAGGGATTAGAAGAGCGAACCCCTAACTTGGCAAGAGGCTACAGCACTCCCTGAAAACATCCACCAAGCAATGACAATAGCCTGCCCTAATCCACTCCAGCACTCTTGCCTGGAAAATCCCATGGACGGAGGAGCCTGATAGGCTATACAGTCCATGGGGTCGCAAAGAGTTGGACACGTCTGAGTGACTGTCTTAAGCCTATTGATGGGAACAGAATTCAGGCTTGCACACAAAAATCTGACTATTGTAATTGACCTCAGAATATTTTTAAAGACAATCTGGTCTTCCTTGAGATGTTAAGTCCACTGGGGTAGCCTCTAACTGTATGTTTATTAATCAGAACCTTTCTCTTTTAGTTGAAAGGACCAGGATGGAATGGGAAACTATGTCCATTCCAGATTTAGTTAATTTAGCAAATTAGCATGTTCAAACTCTAGATGAGTCACCAAAAAAAATTGCTAAATTTCTTAATCTTCAACTGTGGCAAATGAAGTTCCCTAAACAAAACCAAAACCTTCCAGTTTCTGCTGTTATTGCAAAGAGCCAGGAGACTGGGGGAAAAGTTTGTTACAAATGTAAACCTTTCTGGCATCTTCAGCCTTCTAACCAGCCTTTCCATTGTTCTCCCAATTCCAAGTGATGGACCTCTGAGCAACAGCAGATACTTTTCCGATTTCTCCTCAATCAGCTCAGAGAAACAAGTCTCCAGATGGGGAATGAGATCTCTCTATCTTAATGGATACTGGAGCCACACCCTTGGTACTCAATCCCACTGCTATAAAGCAGCCCCTGCCTTGAAGTACTAAAACTGTTCAAATTGAGGGAACTCTCTAGTGAACCTCAAGAGGTCTTTATCTCTGAGCCGATTCCCTTTTGTTTAGGCTCTTTGAGAGATGCACACTCTTTCTCCTAAGCTCCTCTGCCCCTATCCATTTATTAGGCTGAAACTTTTCGGAAAAGTATCTGACCACGATTTCTTTCTTTTGAAAAGGGAAAATAATTTCTAGAATTTGACAGAAGCCATCAAATTAGCCAACTAAATGAATTAAGTAACTCTTCAACATCTGGGTTTGATCCCTGGGTTGGGAAGATCCCCTGGAGAAGGAAATGGCAACCCACTCCAGTATTCTTGCCTGGAGAATCCCATGGACGGAGGAGCTTGGTGGGCTACAGTCCATGGGTCGTAAAGAGTTGGACACGACTGAGCAACTTCACTTTCACTTTCAACATCTTTTTCTCTGCCTTTAACAGTACAGGAGCTGGTTCTGGAGAAACCATCTCCTTTATGGGCAAATCTCTAGTAATGGAAAAATTCACAGTGCATCTCCCACAAAAGATTCAAACAGAGCTCCTCAAAATCTCTTCTCAGAATTAATCAATACTCTATAAGTAAAAAGCCACGAGTGATAAAAGAACCCACCTGCCAATACAGGAGACAGGTTCGATTCCTGTGTCAGGAAGATGCCCTGGAGGAGAGCATGGCAACCCACTCCAGTATTCTTGCCTGGAGAATCCCATGGACAGAAAAGTCTGGCGGGCTACAGTCCATAGAGTCGCAAAGAGTCGGACACAACTGAAGTGACTTGGCACTGGCTATAAGTCAAGAAGCTCTTCAAGGAATAAACCCATAATAGAATTCAAGGCTCAGGGTATCATTATCCCTTGCAGAAGTTCCTGTAATAGTCTTATTTACGTATAAGAAAACCCAGGGGCCAAGGATGTAGGTTTGTTCAGAACCCCTGAGCAATAAATAACACCATTATCCCTTGACACCCTGTTGTTCTTACTGACATCCATTCCCACTGGGAGCATATTTTCACTGTAATTGATGGGTGTATTAATAACGTATTCTTTAATGTTCTGGGCTTCCCTGGTGCCTCAGATGGTAAAGAATCTGCCTGCGATGTGGGACACCTGGGTTCAGTCCCTGGGTTAGAAGATCCCCTGGTGGAGGGCATGGCAACCCACTCCAGTCTTCTTGCCTGGAGAATTCCATGGACAGAGGAACCTGGCGGGGTATATAGTCCATGGGGTTGCAAAGAGTTGGACACGACTGAGCGACACTTTAGTGTTCTAGCTGGTGAGGCAAGTCAGTATCTTTCTGCCTTTACTTGGGAAGGGTAACATGACACCTGGACAAGCATGCTCCAGGATTTCACAGAAAGTCTTTTCTATTTTTCACAAATCTTAAAAGCTGATGGTTTTCTGCAGGTTCTTAGTTCTATGGACAATTTACAATATGTTGATGATCTCCTTCCCAAATCTCCGCACCAGATGATAGTATCCACTTATTAAAATGTTTGGCCTTGTAGGGACATAAAATCTCCAAAGAAAAGCTGCAGTCTGCTCACACTCAGGATCAGTATTTATAGCACCTGATCTCAGAACAAGGGGCTGCTATTTGGTTCCTGATAAGCTTTCTGGCCTTCTGAACTTCCACAAACCTAAACCTAAGCACCAATTCCCAAGTTTTCTCCAGCTAGCTAGTTACTGTTGAACCTGGATTCCAAATTTCTCTCTTATGGTTCATCCACTATATGCTTTATTAAAACCTAGCAAACCTGACCCCATTAATTCAGGAGGTCAAGATGGCACAGCTTCTGAACGCTTACTGAAAAACTTACTGAGATCACCTGCCCTTGGACATTCTCATTATCAGCTTCCCTTTTCCCTTATATATGTGAAAAGGAAAGGAATGCCCATAGAATGCTCACCCCCAAACAGGGGGACTGTCAGTGAGGGCCAACAGCTTCCAACTCCTTGTAATAATTTACAGAAGATTCCTCTAACCAATGCAGATTTCCATGGTTTACAGGTGGTTCTTATTAAAAGGAAGAAAATGGTAAATCTCGATAAGCCATTGCAACTCCTTTGACATCACTGAGGCCATACCTTTACCTATAGCTACTTTGGCCCAATTGACTTCACTACACATGCTTTCTCACGCTTAGAATTTAGCCAAGNGTTCTTATTTAAAGGAAGAAAATGGTAAATCTCGATAAGCTATTGCAACTCCTTTGACATCACTGAGGCCATACCTTTACCTATAGCCCAATTGACTTCACTACACATGCTTTCTCACACTTAGAATTTAGCCAAGGGCAAAACCACAAACATTTATACCAATACTGTAGTCAGTATGTCCTTGGAGCAGCCCATGACTTTGGGATGCTATGAAAACAATGAGGTTAAGTTTCCCTTGCATCCAAAATTAATTAGCTGGCATACCTTGCCAGAAGCCTTGGCTATTATTGAGATCCCTGGACATGTCAAGCTTGACTCCCTAGAGGCAAAAAGGTTTCACTGTGCTGATATTTATGCCCAAAATGCCGCTTTCAAAGGAATAACCAGACCTCTGTTGCGGTCCCAAAGGACACTGGTTTGATTAAAAAAACAAAAAAAACTCTGGTTCAGGTTAAATAACTGATTCTATGAGAAATTTAAAGATTCCCATTCCTTATGATTGTACATGCATTAAACCAGTGGTCCACTGACAAAATGATGGCATTCATGAAGAAATATTGTTGGGGGAATACTAATAAAGCCACAAAGAGTGCTTCCCTCTCGTTTCCTCCCTGTCTAGAATACATTCCAGGGAAACCTCGCTGCACTGCTCCTGGGTATCTTGAAATGCCAAGTGGGCCATGCAAGATTTGGCACATGGATTTCATACTGCCCTATCTCATGGATATAAACGTGTTTTAGTCATGGTATGTATGTCTTCTCACTGGACCAACGCTTTCCCTTGTGGATAGGCTAGTGCTGCTTCTGTGGCTAAATTTTGTTAGAAAAGATGATCCCCACCTGGGGGACTCCTCTTGACCTTCACAGGGTTAAAGAACCCACTTTACTGGCCAGGTATTTGGACAAGTCTGCTTTGAGTCTGTTCTTAGTGTGTCTTCAATATGTTCACTATTCTAAGATATAGACAGGCTTGATTTTTTTATTTTATTGAAGTATTGTTGATTTACAGTTTGGTTAATTTCTGCTGTACTTACCATCCTTAATCATCAGGGTTGGTGTACTGTCCTAACATATTCGCACTTTTCTAATAATTAAGCCCAGGGAACTAAACTCAATGTTTTGTAATAACCTGTAAAGGAAAGGAATCTGAAAATATATACATATATATATATATATACACATACACATGTATATATATATATATGTTTGTGTATATATAACTGAACCACTTTTCTGTACATCTGAAAGTAACACAACATTGTAAATCAACTATACTTTGATTTTTTTAAATTGTTTTAAAGACCCAACTAGCAAAATTTATAGAGACTATCCAGATACCCTAGCCAAAAGCATTGCTCAGATCCATTCCTTTCGAAACTTATAAACTCTTTTCTTTTAAGATGGTCCAAGGGATACCCAATGCAATTGGCTTCTGACTCCTTTGATCCACCGTTGATAAGAGAAGATATACTTCAATATTGCACAGGCCTAACTGCTTGTGTTAAGAATAACTGTTTCAGTAGAGTAATCTTTTCATGCTGTGCTCTCAGGAAATGAAGACCTTAAGCGTCACACCTTGCAGGTCAGATTCTCCATTTATTGGAAAAGACGGGCTCCAGAAGGGCTCTCTTCAACCTCACTGGAAAGGCCGCTATCACGTGCTGCTAACCAACCTTCTGGATTCTTAGCTGAACTCATATTCTCTGACTTTGCAACCTATAAGCTATAACACAAGAAAGCAGTTCCAAACAGTTTAGGGTAACAATATCGTTTAATTACTTCACGCTTATTCCTACAATGCCTCGTCCCAAAAAATGGTTTTCATTCCTTCAGTTTTTAGTGTGTTTTTATTATATTCACTATTCTAAGATACAGACTTTATTTTATTGAAGTATTGTTGACTTACAATTTTGTGTTAATTTCTGCTGTACAGCAAAGTGGCTCAAGTTACACATATATACATTCTTTTTTATGTTTTATCACAGGATATTGAATATAGTATCTGATGCTATATTGTTCTTCCATTTTACATATAATAGTTTGCATCTGCTAATCCAGAACTCCTAGTTAACCCCTCCCTCACTCCTCTACTCCTTGGCAGCCATAAGTTTACCATGTGGGCATCTGTTTCTGTTTCGTAGGTAAGTTCATTGGTGTCGTATTTTAGATTCCACATAAAATGATATCATGGTATTTGTCTTTCTCTTTCTGACTTCACTAAGTATGATCATCTGTAGGTCCATCCATGTTGCTGCAAATGCCATTATTTCATTCTTTTTATGACTGAGTAGTATTCCATTGTGGAGAAGGCAATGGCACCCCACTCCAGTACTCTTGCCTGGAAAATCCCGTGGACGGAGGAGCCTGGCTGAAGTCCATGGGGTAGCAAAGAGTCTGACACTGAGCGACTTCACTTTCACTTTTCACTTTCATGCATTGGAGAAGGAAATGGCAAACCACTCCAGTATTCTTGCCTGAAGAATCCCAGGGACGGGGGAGCCTGGTGGGCTGCTGTCTATGGGGTCGCAGAGTCGGACATGATTGAAGCGACTTAGCAGCAGCAGCAGCAGCAGTATTCCATTGCATCTGTGTACTACATCTTCCTTATCTATTCATCCATGGACAGACATTTAGGTTGCTCCCTTGTCTTGGCTATTGTAAACAGTGCTGCAGTGAATATTGGGGTCCAGGTATCCTTTCAAATTAAAGTCTTCTCTGGATATATACCCAGGAGTGGAATTACAGGATCTGGGCTTCCCTGGTGGTTCAGACATAAAGAATGTGCCTGCAATGTAGGAGACCCAGATTTGAACCCTGTGTTGGGAAGAGCCCCGAGAGAAGGGAATGGCTACCCACTCCAATATTCTTGCCTGGAGAATTCCATGGACAGAGGAGCCTGGTGGGCTAACACTTTCACACTACTTCATGGTAACTCTATTTTTTAGTTTTTAAAGGAACCACCGTATTATTCTCCATAGTCCTGTATCAATTAACATTCCCACCAGTAGTATAAGTAGTCTCCACACACTTTCCAGCATTTGTTAGTTGTAGACTTTTTGATGGTAGCCATTCTGACCAATGTGAGGTGATGCCTCATTATAGTTTTGATTTGGATTTCCCGAATACTTAGCAGCTTTGAGCATCTTTTCATGTGCCTTTTGGCCTCCATATACGTTCTTTGGAGAAATGTCTATTTAGGTCTTTTGCCATTTTTCAGTTGGGTTGTTCTTTTTGTTGTTGCTACTAAGCTGCATGAGCTGTTTGTATATTTTGGAAATTAAACCCTGTCAGTCACATCATTTGGAAATATTTTCTCCCAATCCATAGGTTGCATTTTTGTTCATGATTTCCTTTGCTGTACGAAAGTTTGTAAGTTTGATTAGGTCCCATTTGTTTATTTTTGCCTTTATGCCTTGGGAGACTGACTTAAGAAAATATTGGTACAATTTATGTTAGAGAATGTTTTGCCTGTATTCTCTTCTAAGAGTTTTATGGTTCCATATAAATTTTAGGATTATTCTAGTTCTGTAAAAAACTGGCATGGGTAGTTTGATAGAGATCGCATTAAATCTGTAGATTGCTTTGGGAAGTATGGCCATTTTAATAGTACTCTTCAATCTAAGAGCATGAGATTTTTAATTTCTTTGAATTGTCTTCAATTTCCTTTATTGAAGTTTTATAGTTCTCAGCATGTAAGTCTTTCACCTCCTTGGTCAGATTTATTCTCAAGTATATTTTGATGTGATTTTAAAAGGGTTTTTTTTTTTTTACATTTCATTTCTAATATTTGTTAGTGTAAAGAAACTCAATCAATTCTGTTTGTTAATCTTGTAGTTTGCTGCCTTGCTGAATTCATTTGTTAGCTCGAGTAATTTTTGTGTGGAGTATTTATGCTTTTCTATATATAGTAAATAATCTGCAGGTAATTACCATTTTACGCCATCCCTTCCAATTTGGATACCTTTTATATCTTGTCTGATTACTATGGCTAGAACTTCCAATACTATGTTAAATAATAGTGGTGAGAGTGGTCATTCTTGTCTTGTTTCAGATTTCAGTGGGAAGGCTTTGAGCATTTCATCATTGAGTATTATGTTGGCTGTGGGTTTGTCATAAATAGCTTTGATATATATTACCCTTCTACCCACTTTGGTAAGAGGTTTTAACCTGAATAGATGTTGAATTGTATCAAGTGATTTTTCTGCATCTATTGAGATGATGATGTAGTTTTTGTCTTCTCTTTTATGAATGTGGTCTGTCACATTGATTTTGCATATGCTGAGCCATCCTTGTGACTGTGGAATGAATGATACAGACTTGAGATGAAAGATGCCTGAGACAATTCCCTTCTACCCTTCCTTATTACTCACCCACAGTAGGTTTCCAGTCTGTACACTTGCTCTTTGATGAGCGACATGACTTTCAGGAAAGATCCTTCCTGGCACTGAGAGATTAAAAAGCCACTAAATGCTAGTTAAAAACAGACTCTTGATCAGTAATGCTTTCAGAGAAAGATCTTGATCAAAAAGGAGAAATGTGAAAATTAATCAAGGCAAATCTCACTAAAACAGAAATGAGAGATCAGAAGGGGGAGCTCTCATGCATATACTACACAGCCCCACACAGATCCTAACAGAGAGTTGTACTTTACACCTGTGGCAGGAGGTGACACTACTTTATTATTACTGGGAGGAGGAAGGAAACTTTTTCCTGGCAACAGCTCAGCCAATGGAAAAAAACCACTATCCTTTAAACTCGCAGTTTCCTTCAGTGGACTTTTTGTTTATAACTTTCCCTTCTCTTCTATAGAAGAGTTTCTGTCTTTTCTTTGCTGGATTTGCATGTGGTTTGCCATAGTTGTGTATCCCAAATTACAGTTGTTTGCTGCTGCTGAATAAATCTGTTTTTCTGGTAAAATAACCTGCTATATAATTGTTATAGTTTGTTTCTTACTCTCACACAAATTACATTCAATAAACTAAAATTTGTCTTAGGTTCAGCTTACATATGTTAAAATTTCACTCACTCATAACAGTGTAAGTGAATATCTTGCTGAGTCAGATAATTTTCTAATATTGGAAGAGTAACAGTGTAAGTGATTATCTTGCTGAGTCAGATCGTTTTCTAATATTGAGTCTTTCCTCAGCTTTTTGTGCTATTCCCAGTGGAAGAACTGCAAACAACAACAGGCTTTTAGTTTAATTTGCATTATTATAAACATTATCCTAATCACTGTTTTAAGTCTAAATAAGAGATGGGCCAATTTCTATCAGGGACCAGAGAGTAAGTATTTCACACTTTGTAGGCTTCACCGTCTCTTTCCCAATGGTTCATCTCTTCCCTTGTAGTGTGAAAGTGGCCATAGGCAGTACATAAGTGAATGGACAATGCTGTATTCCAATAAAACTTTATTTATAAAGACACATGATAAGCAGGCCCTAGTTTTCCTAACTCTGGCCTGGACAATCAAGAAGACAACAAATCATTAGCCCTGCTGCTTGCCAGTTTCCCTTGTGTTAATATTCTCACCATTGGGTACTTCAGGTTACCAACACGCAGTTACTGAAAGTAAAATCAGAGTTACACAGAAGCATGCTATTTATAGCATTCCAAGCATACAGACTAGGGAGACATAACCTCAACAGCACAGATAATAATGGAATATAATAAAATAATTAGAAGTGTGGATTTTTAGTACTTAATACCTGTTTTTAATATCATTAATTTTAGTTAAATTTTTGTTAATGACTCTAATTAAAAACTGGCTCACAAAACACCTAAAAATTGAACAACCAGATCTCACAAACCAGTGTCAGCCAGCTGATTCCAGACTCCAGTCTTCTGCCAGTCCCCTCCAAGAAGTAATAACCAATCCATTTCCTGCTCCTTGTACCCTTTCAAGCTTTAAGAAAATGTTGTCTTCTGAAAGAAGTCAGAAACCCGGTCTCTGGGTGTGTACCCTACTCCCCCACAAGCTAACTTCTATAAAAGCACCTCCTCTTCCAGTCATTATTTATACATCTGCCCCTCAGGTACATTTCTGACCAGATGCACACTGTCTTAGAACTTACAGAACCAAACCATTTCTCATGTGTTTATATTGTGAGTCACATCTGGTCAGAAAGAATTCCTGTACGCTTTAGAAGTTTCTAAAATTACAGCTTTGCCCAGTCCGGAAACCAGTGACTTAGGGTAGCAGGCGAGAAGGACGGAAGGCAGATGTGCAAGCAGAATCAGTTCACCTGTATTTTCACTCAGCGCCAGCCTTCACAATGGAATCTTGAACAACCACCGATTTCACTTTAGTCTCCGTTTCCTCCTTTTCCCAAACCAAGGGTGGTAATAATGCTTTGTAAAGTTTATGAGGGCAGATATTGCTAACGTGATTTGAGAACACTGGCTAAGTATGTGTCGGAAATGTAGGTCATCATTTATCATCTGGACATGAATGTGAGGCATTGAAGACTGTAATTCCATGAACATGAATAAACACTTTAAGCTCTGAAAAATGTGCTTAGGTTGTTAGGGCAAATGGAAACCACCAGCTTTGAAATTTGCTTTTTTCATTTTTATCTTCATTTCCTTCAGCATGCTTTCCCCTTCTTCCTTTGTCCTAAGTAACTGAGAGGTAATGGTTTAATATATTTGTTTACCTTTATGTACCCTTTGGACCTGGAATAGAAAGTTTATGGCACCAAAATCACCATTTCCATGTCTCTCCTTCCTCTGTTCTTCCTTTCCTACTCTATATATCCCATCCTTTTATCCCCTTTTTTCCTTCTTTCACTTTTTCTTTTTTCTTACTTGCCAGAGTACATGTAAACTCAAACATTCCAACCTATTACCCTTAAATCTGTTTGAGGCATTAAGTTACATAATGATGTATGTGCTTCTCCTTTAAATAAGAGGCAACCTAGATTCAAATGGTCATTGAATCCATATTTATTAAGCCATTATATTACATCATCCTTTTTCTGCTTTCCAAGTTACTTTCAGGTTCTGCTTTTCACTCTGCTCTGTGTACATATATCAAAACACAACCGTCTAACAAAACAAGCAGAAACACAGGATTTAGGTACTAGAGTTCATTCTAGTAAAGCATGACCTCTGCATGATAACTCTTCACAATACATTTCATGTATTTCGTCAAGCCCAGTTGGGTTCGTGCTTTGGTATCATGAGAATGCCACCAGAGTCCAACCTGTCTCCCTGTTATGAAGACCAGTATGAAAATCTGTACACTTAATATCTTTGATTGAATCCTTCTTTCCTGGCATTCTATATAAGAGTAAATTTTCAAAACCACATCAAGTTGGGAAATATATTTCTCTTTTTCAGTGGACCAACAGATTTATACTGGGCTTCCCAGGTGGCTCAGATGGTAAAGAATCACCTGCAATACAGGAAATGCAAGAGATGCATGTTTGGAGTAGGAAATGGCAACCTGCTCCAGTGTTCTTGCCTGGAAAATCCCATGGACAGAGGAGCCTGGCAGGCTACAGTTCATGCGGTTGCAAAAGAGTTGGACGTGACTTTGAGATTAAACAACAGCATTCTGTTGAGGAGGGTAGTTGTGAAAGGGCTATCTAGCTCTAGGTTTTCTTTGCCCCTTGTAAGTGTATGGATGGGAAAAAGAAAGTGCTTGCTTTTATATCAGCTATGATTAGCTACAAGTAATTGTAGTGAGCTTTGCTGAAATTCCTCATCCTAATGATGCAAACAGAAATCACGGAGCACAGAGCTTCAGGTTTCCGAGGTGACTCACAGAGTCTAGCAATCCATCTTGGAAGTCTTCGCAGGCCTATTTTGGGCTGTTCTCCACACATGGCAAGGCTGAAGAATCCCAGGTGTTCAGGCTGAGAGCAAAGTGAGAGTGTGAGGATTGCCCTGCGAAGCAAGAACATGCTCATTAAAGCAGGTTTCTGGTGGGAGGTGGGTCACCTGGCAGTTCTGCATTTCTCCTTGAGTTGACCCCTTTCCTTGTTAGAAAGGGGGTCTGAGGTCCAAATGCATCTAGGTTTAATGAGTTGCAGTTCACTGGGGACCCAGAGAGGGCAAAGAAGTGCCTCCTTGGTGAACCAAGAAGAGTATACTGTTTATATCATGGATATTGTACTGCTTAAAAAATGTAAAATTTTTTCTGCTGTGAGATCTTTCTACTCCTTGGAAGTCTGAAATGGCATATGTGAATATAGAAGACCTACAGCTAACAGGCTTATCAAGTTAGTTGGATTAATGATTCTCCATGATAAAACACTAAACTCTTTAAAATGATAAGATCAGAAGGCATTCATCTATCTCAAATGAGGATAGAATAAACTTAGAGAAATTCTTCTCTGCAGATGTTGGTTGGCTAATTAGGAGAAAAGATCTTTGAATAATAGATTAGGGAATCAGGCCACACCATACTGATTGTTTTAATCTGATAAATACTTGTTAACAGCAAGAATACTTTGTCTTGCAGGACATATTTTAATGAAACAGTGAATAAATGTGCATCGTGGTGAAATCAAAAGTGAGAAGTTGTATGTAATAAAATTGAATAGCAAAATGGCAATTTATATATGGCCAAGGCTAGGATTTTATATAAAATATAAAGGATGTGATGTCTGTATAAGAATATGCATGATGACTACAGCAGTGTCAAAGCCCTCAAGAAACATCAAATGTGTATCAGAAGCTAAGCTGAGCATTAACTTGGCATTAAGTGCCATCAAAAAAAAAGATTTTTTTTCCTTTGCCATATTTTGAAAGATGTTTCCATTATTTAAACGTACGAGTTCTTTTCTGTCAGTATTTTAGAAATAAATATGAATGCAATTAAACTATATGAAACCTTTTCTACTATTAGCATGAAAATTCAACTGCAAAGGAAAACTCTGTGCTTTCTGAATCAATATGCTAAATATCTTTACAGGATCAATTAGGTTGCTGCTGCTGTTGTTCAGTTGCTAAGTCATACCCGACTCTGTGACCCCATGGACTGCAGCATGCCAGGCTTCCCTGTCCTTCACCATCTCCCAGAGTTTGCTCAAATTCATGACCGTTGAGTCAGTGATGCTATGCTATCTAACCATCTCGTCCTCAGCAGCTTCCTTCTCCTCCTCTCTTCAATCTTTCTCAGCATACAGGGTCTTTTCCAGTGAGTCAGCTCTTCACATCAGGCAGCTCGAGTATTGGAGCTTCAGCTCAACTTCAGTCCTTCCAGTGAATATCCAGTATTGATTTCCTTTAGGATTGACTGGTTTGATCTCCTTGCAGTCCAAGGGACTCTCAAGAGTCTTCTCCAACACGACAATTTGAAAGCATCAATTCTTTGGTGCTCAGCCTTCTTTATAGTCCAACTCTGACATCTGTACATGACTAATGGAAAACCATAGCTTTGACTATACAGACCTTTGTCGGCAAATTGATGTCTCTACTTTTTAATATGCTGTCTAAGTTNAATTTGAAAGCATCAATTCTTTGGTGCTCAGCCTTCTTTATAGTCCAACTCTGACATCTGTACATGACTAATGGAAAACCATAGCTTTGACTATACAGACCTTTGTCGGCAAATTGATGTCTCTACTTTTTAATATGCTGTCTAAGTTTGTCATAGTTTTCCTTCCAAGGAGCAAGTATCTTTTAATTTCATGGCTGTAGTCACCTATCCACAGTGATTCTGGAGCCCAAGAAAATAAAATCTGTCAATGCCTCCACTTTTCTATCTGCCATGACGTGATGGAACTGGATGCCATAATCTTAGTATTTTGAATATTGAGTTTCAAGGCAGTTTTTTCACTCCTCCTCCTACTTTCATCAAGAGGCTCTTCAGTTCTTCTTCACTTTCTACCATTAAGTGGTATCATCTGCATACTTGAAGTTGTTGACCTTTCTCCTGGCACTCTTCATTCCAGCTTATGATTCATCCAGTCCAGCATTTCACATATACACTCTGCATATAGGTTATACAATGTAAAATTACATAATTTATTATATAAATTTGCTTTATCCTATTTGAATAAAAGTTCTAAATCTTTGGAATTAATTAATTAATATAAATACTTCCTATTTTTTATGGATTCTGTAACTCTAGTCAACTCACTCAATTTTCTTTGCTTTGACTTCCCCACTGAAAAATGTGGATTGTGAGATAATTCTACCTCCTTATCATACTACGTAGGAATCAGTTAAACTGAGCACAAGTAAAATTATTATATGATGTCATAAATGTATTATATAAAGGTATTAATAGTCTTAAAATTTTCAATTATCATGACTGAAATTGCATAATTTTCTAATTAGATGAAATATATGATCCAAATAATCATTGGGCATATCTGGTTGGCTGGGGAGGAAACTGATTCAACAAATACCATTTATTGTCTACTGTGTGCCAAGAATTTTGTATGAACTATTTCATTTGAATAGTTCACATTTCATATGAATGTGTTGACACTTTGAGGTAAATACCACTATAAAGGTTTACTTGATAAATGAGAAAATCGGAACTCATGAAAGTCACTTGCTTTCAATAGGTGAGAAAGACAAGGATTTGAACCCTGTCCTCTTTGATTCCATAGTCTAAGTTCTTCCTCATACTTTGTGACTGCCTCTCCAAATTAGGCTCCCTGATCCCAAACTCTGCAATACTGCATGAAGCCCGTCATCAGTACACATGGAAGGCTGCAGTTGTTTGTCAGTACAACACTTCTGAGATCTTTCTGTCTTTCCAAAATTCAAATCGAAATGCATGCCCTTTGTCATCTAAATGAAGATAAGCATAGGAGAATCTGTCCCCTGTGAGCTGGTAGGCGGGAGATAGGGAAACATTAGGTCTTCTGCTTTGTTAACTGTGTGGGTTTGATAAGAAGATGATGCACTTTCTTTAGAGACGATCAAATATTTCTCATCTATTCGTGAAAGCTTCAAATAGAACAGTTAAGCCAGAATTCATTTGCCACTGCCAGGAAAAAAAATGTAACCATGCATTATTTGGAAGTTTCTTTTTCATCTTTGGAATTGTAATAAATATCTTTTCACCACTTCCAAACAGGAAAATGTTATCATGGTCCAGGAAAATGACAGTAGATGCATAAGTATTATGAATAATCGGTGTGGAATTAAGTAACATAAATAAGTTAGCCAATGACTTCATGTACTCACTTAGTATGCATTTTATCTGAACAAGTATTTAAATTTTGACAGTTTTCCAAAACAA
The DNA here is from genome assembly GCA_006410875.1 of Neotragus pygmaeus. Taxonomy (NCBI): domain Eukaryota; kingdom Metazoa; phylum Chordata; class Mammalia; order Artiodactyla; family Bovidae; genus Neotragus; species Neotragus pygmaeus. Next base: position 746,280 of record SJYV01009358.1, on the reverse strand, counting down.
TTATTTTAAAAGGTAATATGTAAATTAGTTTAAATTTTAGAAAAAGGAAGACAAATATACTCTAAATATTGGGGGAAACAATATACAATGGTTCTTTTTTTAATAGTGATTTCTTGAGGATGTACATCTGCTTATTAAACAGAAAAAATTGAAAAACATTTATGTACTATAAATTGCTATGGCTTTCAGCTCAGAAAAGAAAGTTTTCCAAAACCATATTTAATTGTTTGAACCTCCTAGAACAGGCTGGGCTTCCCAGGTGGCACTAGTGATAAAGAACCCAGCTGCCAACACGGGAGACTTAAGAAATAAGGACTCAATCCCTGGGTCAGGAAGATCGCATCAAGGAGGGTACGGCAACCCACTCTAGTATTCTTGCCTGGAGAATCCCATGGACAGAGGAGCTTGGCAGGCTGCAGTCCATGGGGTTGCAAAGAGTTGGACATGACTGAAGTGACTTAGTGAGGCACAGCATAGCACATAACAGGTTGGCTTAGTTTTGTTTTTCTGAATATTCATGTTTTTCTTAATGATATATATTATAAACAGTAAGTATCACAGTGAGTTCAGCTCACTTTTCAAAGTGTGAGGAGGGTCCAAAATGAACAATGACTAAACACCAGGGAGGAATCCAATTACTAAGAAACAACTACCTATATAAAAGCTTCATCCAAATGAGGATTTTTGTACAATGTCAATGAGCCCCTTTTACTAAACATAGACATTTACCATTGCTAATAACACTTTATCCCCAGGCGGTACAATTTTCCCAATGCTAAGTAGCAACACAAATATGCACAACAATTATTCCTCCTAGGAAAAATATCCTGCTGCGTTCAATTTATATTATCAGTTTCCAAAAACACTGGAACATAAAAAATACACCACATAAACATTCACTCTACATAAAACTAATCCTCAGAACTGTTTTCCAGCCTGCCAGATGTTTTCCTCCTTTATTATAAATTAACAGTGATATATCAAGGATACAGAGGAATTCACAAATGCGTTAACACTCTTGCTGCCTCGTGTGTAGGCACCTTATTCAATTGCAATAAATACATATATATACATAGACATAAATATATATACACACACATATAAACACATTAAAATTTATACATGGTCAACAAAAGAGTCCGAAACGCAGTACTTGGATGCAATCTCAAAAACGACAGAATGATCTCTGTTCGTTTCCAAGGCAAACCATTCAATATCACAGTTATCCAAGTCTATGCCCCAACCAGTAACGCTGAAGAAGCTGAAGTTGAACAGTTTTATGAAGACCTACAAGACCTTTTACAACTAACACCCAAAGAAGATGTCCTTTTCATTATAGGGGACTGGAATGCTAAAGTAGGAAGTCAAGAAACACCTGGAGTAACAGGCAAATTTGGCCTTGGAATGTGAAATGAAGCAGGGCAAAGACTAATAGAGTTTTGCCAAGAACATGCACTGGTCATAGCAAACATCCTCTTCCAACAACACAAGAGAAGACTCTACACATGGACATCACCAGATGGTCAACACCAAAATCAGA
>SJYV01009358.1:681526-742840 GCA_006410875.1 Neotragus pygmaeus | reverse complement strand
TGATGCTTTTGAACTGTGGTGTTGGAGAAGACTCTCAAGAGTCCCTTGGACTGCAAGGAGATCCAACCAGTCCATTCTAAAGGAGATCAGTCCTGGGATTTCTTTGGAAGGACTGATGTTAAAGCTGAAAGTCCAATACTTTGGTCACCTCATGGGAAGAGTTGACTCATTGGAAAAGACTCTGATGCTGGGAGGGATTGGAGGCAGGAGGAGAAGGGGACGACCAAGGACGAGATGGCTGCATGGCATCACGGACTCGATGGACGCATGTCTGAATGAACTCCGAGAGATGGTAATGAACAGGGAGGCCTGGCATGCTGCAATTCATGGGGTCGCAAAGAGTCGGACACGACTGAGCAACTGAACTGAACTGAACTGATCTTCTAACTGAAAAGCTGCTCTAAAAGATACAGAAGCTGTATTTCCATTAAGCTAACTTGTGTTATTCATCCCACCTCATCCTGTTAACTGACAAAGAAGATGAAAAATTCTCTCATTTGCTTTCATGAGAAAATGCCACTGTGAATGTGTTAATGTTACAATAATCCTATTATACTCCATTTCTTTTTAAGTGACTCCGGAGAAGTAATCCAAGATCAAGAGAAGAGTTGATAGAGTCTAGAAGCACAAGCTGGAGCTATCCAGGCAGGAAATGTCACTGCACCATTGCGGCCTGGTGGTTCAGAGCAGGAGAGTTAGAGGGGAAACATGTTCACATGCACAGACATCACTGCACACGCGTACACAGAATACATCATCAAGCAGAGTCTCCTAGTGTTGTCTGGAACTTCTTTATCAGATAGCATGCTGTTCACATCAAATTGTGGCTGAATCAGATCTGCTCAGAAAAGCAGAAAGAAATGTCTTTCCAGGAACAGCTCCAGTGTCTGAAGCCTGTTGCAGTTCTGGTATCAGATCAGTGAAGTTTCTCTTTCCAGTCCTACCAAGAGCATGGGATCCTTAAACCTTTGCAGCCTATTATTGCTTCCCAAAATCGGGCTAATAAAAGTCCCAGGCCATCACTTTGGTTTCACATAGCATCTCCAAATGCTTTAGAGTCACCTGGGTGATAACTGTACTGTGGGCTATTATTAGCAGTATTAAAAGCTCAATCAGTTTAGAGAGGAGAGGTCAGAATCATACTCAATACAGTCTTGATCTTTTGATCAACACGATAAATCAGTTCAGTTGTTCATTTGTGTCCGACTCTGCAATACCATGAACTGCAGCACGTCAGGCCTCCCTGTCTGTCACCAACTCCCGGAGTCCACCCAAACCCATGTCCATCAAGTCGGTGAAGCCATCCAACCATCTCATCCCCTGTCGTCCCCTACTATTCCTGCCCCCAATCTTTCCCAGCATCAGGGTCTTTTCAAATGAGTCAACTCGTCACGTGAGGTGGCCAACGGGTAAGAGTTTCAGCTTCAGCATCAGTCCTTCCAATGAACACCCAAGATTGATCTCCTCTAGGATGGACTGGTTGGATCTCCTTGCAGTCCAAGGGACTCTCANACTGGGGTGGTCGCTGGGGTGGTGGCCCTGGGCCGGGGGAGCCGTCAGGAGTCGGAGGAAGCACGGTCCCCCCATCTCATATCCGCTTGGCCAGGGTGGTGTGAATGCAGGGTTCAGCCCACAGCACTGTCGACCAGAACTTTCAGCAGCAATGGGAATGTCCTCCGTCCTGTCCAGTACGGTGCCCATGGGCCACATGTGGCCTTGAGCTGAAGCTGCACCTGAATGTAACTGAGGAACTAGATTTTAGTACCATTCGGTTCTAATTAGCTCAAATTGAAGGAGCCACGTGAAGCTGTCAGCTACCTTATCAGTGGCTCCACGTAGGGCGTAAGGAAAGGATACAAAACACGAGAGGCTTGAACACAGCCCCCGGGAGAATCGGGGGGCAGTCTGCGGGCCCAGCGCAAAGGAGTGCTCTTCCCCAGGCGTCTTCTGGCTTCTCCCGGCGTCTTGGTTCATAGACTCGGAACTCCCGCGCCTTCCAGGCAGCGCTGGGTCCCGTTATGGGTCTCCGTGTTCTCCTCTATGAAGTGGGCTTCCTTGCTCCACAGCCTGTTTTCAGTAAAACACAAGATAACGAATTCAGAGGCTGTCTGTAAATTATTTTGGTGGCCGACCGTGCAGAAATTAATCAGGCCAGATCTTGGTCAGCATCTTTGCCTTCGCTCGGGCTCCAATCGCTTACACACCAGAATGGAAATAGGAACGTGCTCACGTGATGTGGTTTTTAATGTCGTCCTCACACTGTTAAGATTTAAACTGGGAGGTGGGTTTGCGGTCTTTTTTCCTGAGACGGTGACTGTGGTCGAGAGGGCGGCTTGGGGCCTGGGGCCGCTGACTCCTCCTGGAAGGGCCGGGGCTGAACCCTGGAGGTTTGTGAGCTGGATGCCGTCTCTGTTGCTGCTGCTGCTTTTCTAAAAAAAAAAAACCTTTAAAATGCAAAGCACATCCTTAGCTCTTGATTATGCGGAAGCAGACCCTGGCCAAAATGTCATGGCCCCGGCTCCCGACCTGCTTGGCCCAGTCGGGCGTGGTAGCCGCTCGCTGCCTGGGGCCACGGACACTTGAATGAAAATGGAAGTTCAGTTCCCGCTAAAGTCAGCCACGTTCCAGGTGCCCCGTCGCCACCCGAGCCTGGTGGCAGCGGGCCTGGGCAGGAGGGCAGAGTGTCCCCAGAGCGCAGGGAGCTCGGGCGCGGCCCCCCCGAGACTGGTCAGCCCCCAGCCTGGCCGCTGACTGGCCTGACGCCCGAGACGAGCTGTCGAATCTTTCCGAGCCTCCGCTCACGCACCCGTAGGACGGGAAAAGGAGAGCGCGCCGCTCCCGAGGGCGCGGTGAGGAGGCAGTGAGTCTGAGCTCCTGCAGCCCTGGCCGCACTCAAGCCCACTGCTAGTACTACAGCTCAGCTGCGGCGCGTTATTATTCATTCTGGAAAAGCTTCACTTCAAAAGTTTTATCTAGAAGGGTCATCATCCTTTTGACGGGACATTCATGAAGTGTGACCCTACGTTTGGGTAAGAGTTGCTCAATGCAGGGAAGGGCTCTGGGCCCTGAATTTCCTGTCTGTCATTCCTCTGTCTTGTCTTCGGCTTAACCCTTCTGTTCCCCTCGTGCTCCTCCTGTGGTAACTGTGTGAAAAACCCACGCTGAATAGTTGCTGGGCTTAGCGATGGAGTGGAGATACAGGTTGGCTCGCGGGGCCAGTGCCCCACAGTCAGAATTGTCGTCAGCCATGGTTTTACTTCGGCCTGTGAAGGAGTTCAGCGACACCGTGTCGATCGGGGCTCCTTCAGGGCTCGAGTCTTCTCTCATCCAGAGCCCCGAGCCCAGCGTGACGTCGGGAGGCCAGCCTGGGGGCCACAGGCTTCTCATGCCCACTTCCCGCGGGCACCTGTCAGCCCCATCACGTCATGGTGTGAACGTGCCGCTGAGAGCCAGCCCTTTCCTGCTGTGATCTGCCTCTGTCCCCACCGATCAGAGGTCATGGTCATTACCAGCTGATAACGGTAGTACTGTTAGTAATCCCAGGTGGTCAGTNTGATTCTCTTTCCATTTGAGATTTGCAAACTAAATTCGCATGTTACTGTCTTCCATATACAATATCTGATTCAGGGCCTTTTATTTACCATTTCTTCACATATATTACATACTACTGAAATGTAGTGACTGTGTATTTATACTTTAACTTTAGAAAATAAAAAGCTAAGGACTTTGAACCTGAAATTATTTTGGTGACTTATATACATAATCCTCTATACCATACTCATTAAAGAGAAACCTGTTTTATATAGTCTTAATTTCTCTAAGAATGTATAGCACTGTGGTTATCACGGTATGTGTGGGAAGTGATACAGCACATTGGTTAAGAGGCGGACGCTGGCTGAGTAATATTCCACTGTATGTGCACCGCATCTTCTTCATCCATGCCTCTGTCGATGGATGTTTAGGTCGTTGCCATGTTTTGCCTACTGTGAACAGTGCTGCTATGAGCATGTATCTTGTTGAATTATAGTTTTCTCTGAGTATATTTCCAGCAGTGGGATTGCTGGATCATGATGCAAACTATTACATTTGGACAACTATGTATTACTATTACAATAGACAACAAGGTCCAAGATTTAGGATAAACTGGACATGGAACAACAGACTGGTTCCAAATAGGAAAAGGAGTACGTCAAGGCTGTATATTGTCACCCTGCTTATTTAACTTCTATGCAGAGTACATCATGAGAAACGCTGGACTGGAAGAAACACAAGCTGGAATCAAGATTGCCGGGAGAAATATCAATAACCTCAGATATGCAGATGACACCACCCTTATGGCAGAAAGTGAAGAGGAGCTAAAAAGCCTCTTGATGAAAGTGAAAGAGGAGAGTGAAAAAGTTGGCTTAAAGCTCAACATTCAGAAAACGAAGATCATGGCATCCGGTCCCATCACTTCATGGGAAATAGATGGGGAAACAGTGGAAACAGTGTCAGACTTTATATTTTGGGGCTCCAAAATCACTGCAGATGGTGACTGCAGCCATGAAATTAGAAGACGCTTACTCCTTGGAAGAAAAGTTATGACCAACCTAGATAGTATATTCAAAAGCAGAGACATTACTTTGCCGACTAAGGTCTGTCTAGTCAAGGCTATGGATTTTCCTGTGGTCATGTATGGATGTGAGAGTTGGACTGTGAAGAAGGCTGAGCGCCAAAGAATTGATGCTTTTGAACTGTGGTGTTGGAGAAGACTCTTGAGAGTCCCTTGGACTGCAAGGAGATCCAACCAGTCCATTCTGAAGGAGATCAACCCTGGAACTTCTTTGGAAGGAATGATGCTGAAGCTGAAACTCCAGTACTTTGGCCACCTCATGGGAAGAGTTGACTCACTGGAAAAGACTCTGATGCTGGGAGGGATTGGGGGCAGGAGGAGAAGGGGATGACCGAGGATGAGATGGCTGGATGGCATCACGGACTCGATGGACGCGAGTCTGAGTGAACTCCGATAGATGGTGATGAACAGGGAGGCCTGGCGTGCTGCAATTCATGAGGTCGCAGAGAGTCGGACACGACTGAGTGACTGAACTGAACTGAATGTATTGCACAGGGAACTATATTCAGTATCCTGTGATAGGCCATAAGGGAAAAGAATATAAAAAAGAATGCATAAACGTGTATAACTCAGTCACCACGCTGTACAGCAGAGATTGGCACAACATTGTAAATCAACTAGACTTCAATAAAAAATAAATAAAATTTGTAGAAAGTGGACTTTGAATCCAGATTCAAATTCAAGGATCCTGGCTTCAAATCCTAACTCTACCACTTACTAGCTATGTGAACAATGAGCAGGTTATTTTACTTCCAATGTACCTTGGTTTCCTCATCAATTAAATAGTTCCTACCACACCATCCCATTGGGCTTCTCTGTTGGCTCAGCAGTAAAGAATCCACCTGCAAATGCAAGAGACATGGGTTCGATGCCTGGGTTGGGAAGATCCCCTGGAGGAGGAAGTGACAACCCACTCCAGTATTTCTGCCTGAGAAATCCCATGGGCAAAGGAACCTGGTGGACTACAGTCAGTGGGGTTGCCAGAGGAGTTGGACATGACTTAGCAACTAAACAACAACACTGTCCCATTAAGAGGTCAAGATAATTTAATGTTAATACAGCACTTGGAATGGCACCAAAGCACTTCCTTATATAATACAAAATATCTCTGCAGTTGACAGTAAAAAGCTAATTTATCACTCTGTATGTGACCAACTCCCTCTAAGGACTATTAGAACATAATATCACCCAACATTTAACTTGACTAGCCAGAGTTAAATTATAAAGACTGCAGATTTGTTCAAGCAGTCTCTCTGGTGAATTCCTTTCTCACTGATCACAAATCAAAGGATAGAAAAGAAGAAGAAAGGATAGAGTATAAGTGAGTCAGTCTCCTCCATTCATTCATTCAAATGTCGAAACCAGCTGGCCCCATGAACTGACCCACTAATAGCGGCACCATCTTAAGAATTGACCAGGGAAACTTTTTCTTTTCAATTTTTAAATTGAAAACCCACATAAAGTACCATCTTAACTACTGAAATAGCCATGTGTCTCCCATCTCTCCCTACAGTATTGCTAGATAAGTCTTCCTAAAGCAAAGAGATAAGAGTGTGACTCCATTTCTGCTGTTTCATCTCTGAGACTTTCAAGCCCCAATTCCCCCTCTTCCTTTGATGCCTCACATCTGGGAAAACCAGTAAGAAGTGTGTAATGTATATAAATATCAAGCTGCTACTAATATAATATTGCATGTCAACTATACCTCCGTTAAGAAAAGCTTAAAGGCCAAAGATGCCATTGCTCTTTTGGATAACTGCAAAATGGACCAACCAGGACTATGGGTTCTATTGAGTGCAGAGATTTACCAACATGCCAAAGAGTTATTTCAAAACTGCCTTAAGCCCAGTGTCTCTTCACCCAATAAAGCAACAGTTAACCATGGAAGCCCCTAAACCTGAGTCTGGACTCTCTATAGGACAAAACATATAAATATGACCAAAGGAAAGAGAATCTTTCAAAGTAAATCCAGTAACCACCAAGCAGAGGTGTTGGGGACTTTGTTATGGGAGAAGAATCAGAAATTAAGCAGAGTTCTGCAATTTGATCCAACCATAAATCCAAAATATACTAAAATAATTTATAGAACAGAGAACAGATTGTCTTTTGTGCCTCTGCAAGATTGTTTCTAAATTAATGTTAACATCAGCTGAGATGTACCCATTGGCCTTTAAAGACTCAGTACTGTTGCCCAAGTTACAATTATAGCTGTAATACATTCAAACAAGGTACTCCCCTAAGAATAAATCTATCTAAGGAGGCAAAAATTTGTTGTTTGAAAATTGTAAGATTTTGATGAAAGAAACTGACAATGACACAGATAGAAAGATGTACCATGTTCTTGGACTGGAAGAATCAATATTGTTAAAATGACCGTACTACCCAAGGCAGTCTATAATAATAATATAATCGCTAAGTCGTGTCTGACTCTTGGAACCCCATGGACTGCAGCCTGCCAGGCTACTCTGTCCAGGGGATTCTCCAGGCAAGAATACTGGAGTGGGTTGCCATTCCCTCCTCCAGGGGATCTTCCCAACCTAGGTATCAAACCAGATCTCCCAAACTGGAGGCAGATTCTTTACCAGCTGAAAGCTACCAGGGAAGGCAGTCTATAGATTCAATGCAAACCCTACCCAATTATCAATGGCATTTTTCACAGAACTGAAACAATTTTTTAAAATTTGTATGAAACACAAAAGACCCTATTCCTTTGAATAGCCAGAGGAATCGCGAGAAAAAAGAACAGAGCCAGAGGAATCACACTCCCTAACTGCAGATTATACTACAAAGCTACATTCATCAAAACAATATGGTACCAGCACAACGAATAGATACCTAGATTAACAGAACAGGATAGAAAGCCCAGAACAAACACACACAGTCAATTAATCTATTGCAAAGCAAGAATATACAAGAAATAAAAGATAGCCTTGGAGGACTTCCCTGGTGATCCAGTGGTTAAGACTTAACCTTCCAGTGCAGGAAGTGTGGGTATGACCCCTAGTTGTGGAGCTAAGACCCCACATGCCTTGTGGGCTAAAAACAAAACATAAAACAGAAGCAATATTGTAACAGATTCAGTAAAGAATTTAAAAATGATCCACATCCAAAAATGTGTGTGTGTGTTAGCTGCTCAGTCATCTGACTCTTTGCAACCCCATAGACCATAGCCTGTCAGGCTCCTCTGTCCATGGAGTTCTTCAGGCAAGAATACTGGAGTGGGTAGCCATTCCCTTTTCCAGAGGATTTTTCTGACCCAAGGGTCAAACCTGGATCGCCCACATTTCAGGCAGATTCTTTACCATCTGAGCCACCAGGGAAGCCCCTCCAAAAAGACAGTCTCATCAATAAGGGGGACTGGGAAAACTGGACAACTACATGTAAAGGAATGATTTAGAACATTCTCTTACACCGTACACAAAAATAAATTCAAAATGGATTAAAGAACTAACTGTAAGACCAGATTTCATAAAACTTCTAGAGGAAAAACTAGGCAGGACACTCTTGAGACATAAATTGCACCAACATTTTTTTAGATCCATCTCATAGAGTAATGGAAACAAAAACAAATGATACCTAGTTAAGCTTAAAAGCTTTTACACAGCAAAGGAAACCATAAACAAAAAGACAACTTACAGAATGGGAGAAAATATTTGCAAATGATGTGACTGACAGGGATTAATTTCCAAAATATACAAATAGCTCATACAGCTCAATATTAAACAACCCAAGTGAAAAATGGGCATAAGACCTAAACAGCTATTTCTCCAAAGAAGACATATAGATGGCCAACAGCATGTAGAAAGATGCTCAGCATCACTAATTATTAGAGAAATGAAAATCAAAACCAAAAAGATACCACCTCACACCAGGTGAGATAACCCACACCTGTCAGAATGGTCATCATCAAAAAATCTACAAATAATAAATTCTGGAGAGGGTGTGGAGAAAAAGGGCCTTCTAACACTGTTCCTGGGAATGTAAATTGACTCAGCTACTATAGAGAATGGTATGGAGGGTGACTCAACTACTATGGAGAATCGTATGGAGGGCTTAGAAAACTAAAAATGGAACTACCGTATGATTCTGCAATCCCATTCCTGGGCATGTATCTGGAGAAAACTTTTAATTTGAATGGATACATGCATTCCAATGTTCAATGCAGCACTATTTACAACAGCCAAGACATGAAAGTAACTTAAGTGTCTGTCAACTGGTAAATGGATAAAGAAGATTTGGCACATATATACAATGGAATAGTCACCATTAAAAAGAAGGAAATAATGCCATTTGCAGCAACATAGATGGACCTGGAAATCATCATATAAGTGAAGAAGTCAGACAAAGACAAATGCTAGTTGATATCACTTATATGTGGAATCTAAAAAAAAACTGATACAAATGAAATTATTTATAAAACAGAAATGGTCTCACAGAAAACAAACCTATGGTTGCCAAAGTGCAAAGAGTGGGGANGATCACTCAGGATAAACTGGGAAAAGGGAATTCATTTATTTATCCATGATAAAGTCACCATAAAAACTGATGGGGCCGTCTAGCAAGCTGCTGCTATCCACTCCCTAACCAAGTCCACCTACATCAAGGATGAGACTCAAGGATTAACACAACTGGCCAAACTACATGCGGTGATGAAAAGTCCTTGATCAATAATTGGTTCAGTGTGCATGTTTTTTTTTTTTTAACAAAATCTTGAGGCATTACCAATTATCTGTCCATTTAGTCTGACCAGGGGCAACAACTCCTTATCCATGGTCGTCACCTTTGGGCTAAAGCACTATGGGATTGACTTCCCTGTAGATACTTAAGATAAAAATCAAGGCTTGATTTTTATTAATTTGTTTGCCCACATTAGGTTTGTCCATACTAACGTCAAAATTAAAGGCCTCCTCAAAACTTATTCCTTTCAGAGTTCCAGACATTATTGATGATGACCATGGCTTGCATTTCACTTCTCAAAACATATACCAGAAACTCTAGAATGAGACATTCAGTGAAACTTCCACCTCCCTAAGGGCCACATGCCCTAAACTTTAGAAAGCCGTAACAGCTTTCTTAAACAAGTCCAACATCAATTAAATGAGACACAGCACATCATCACGCAAACATTAGTGGTGTCTTTTAATTGAGTCTGACTTCACTTGTGATGTCTGAGTACTGACAGCTTTCAAGCCCATCCCCTCCCCACTTTCTGCCCCATGCTGGGGCAAACCCATACGGTGGTCCATGAGCTTCATCCTTTGGCACCTGGTGGGCAGTTAAAATCGTGAAAACCCCAACTCACTCTGGTCCTACCCTCTAGTCACAATGAAACACAGCCAGGCCTTGCCCTCCCAGAAAATCCTGTATGAGAGTAATAAGCCTTTTTCGTTCCCTCCTGATGCACCTGTGGTGTCAGCAGGCTTGATCACCCAAACTTATTTGGGGAGGCAGTGTGGATGTCATCCCCGAGGGAACAGTCACATCTATGCATATCACTCCCCTGCTCAAAGACCTCTGATACCTCCCCACTGTCTACTAAATTAAATGGAAACTATTGACCATAACTGCTTCCCAAGTGGCGCTAGTGGTAAAGAACCTGCCTGCCAATGCAGGAGACATAAGAGATGCAAGTTTGATCCCTGGGCCAGAAAGATCCCCTGGAGGTGGGCATGGCAACCTACTCGAGTTCTCTTGCCTGGAAAATCCCATCGACAGAGGAGCCTGGTGGGCTACAGTCCATAGGGTTGCAGAGAGTCAGACACGACTGAATGGGTTAGCATGCATGCCCACATGCACAGATGTATCTTTCTACTAGCACTTTCCACTTTTCTCCTGGATAAACATCATGCTTCAAATGCTATTGTTCCTACAACACGCTTGGTCCTTAGTCGCCTTCATTCTCTTTGCTTATGCTCTGACCCGAGTTTTCTCTGCTACCCACTGTCTCCATTTGGTTCTTCTTCAAGTTCATCTTAAAGATTTAAGGATTTGCCAGCCCTCCATGAACACGTCTCTGAATCTTCCAATTAGATAAGCTCTCTCCCTGCTTTGAACTTCACATCACACGGTTTGAATCTCTGGCAGTGCTTTATCATATTCTGCCCTATAACAAAGTCATTCACATTTTATTGCTCCTAAAGGTCAGGCGTTGACAGCACATGTCCTGGAAACTGACCAAAAAAAAAGAAAAAAAAAGAAAATTCCCACATCTGATTCTTGCTACCTAGTTGTCCTTGGGCAAGTCACCTAGCATCTCCAAGCCTGTTTTCTCTTCCAATGAGAGTAAGATCTTATATGTGAAGGGTTTGCCTAGTATCTGATTCATACTAAGCACCCAATAAAATGTTGGCAATTATTATTTATCCTCTCCACTGGATCAGAAGCAATTTTATTTCAGAAATTCATTTTTTACTCTAATGCAACAACGTTTGGTATATAGAAAGCACTGAATAAATATCTATTGAGTGAACTGAATAAATGGTTCATAGGACTTCAATAAAATTTTAAAGAAATTTAACCATAAGATTAGCACAATTAAATCACATGCACGACTCTAATTCTAAGAACACACAAATCACCAAAAAAGAGAGAATTCAGGAAAACAGGTTTGTCTTCCAAAAACTGCTTGCTAACTTATAACTAATTTTTCAGACATTCTCCATACCCCATACCACCTCTCCCAACCCTGCAACACACACACGCACAAACACATATACAAATGAGTTATTTCATTAGCTATCTTCTAATTCTGATATTTTAACAGAGCAGACATTTTTGGATTAAAAACAGTGACAAATTAAATAACAGTTTAAACTTTCTATCTGTTCAAAATCTTGTCCACAGATCATTCAGCACTCTATAAGAAATCTGATATGAGACTCTTAAAATATACAATGAACAATGCAATTCTACATTTAATATTCTCAAATAGACATCGAAAATATTTTTAGAGTTAAAAAAAATATCGCCATCTTTTGCAGTGAATCTCATTCAAGGATCTACTCTAAGAGAAAAATAGAAGATGTATTATAATAGAAACACAGGTGAAAATACAGGGAGATGTAGTATAATAGAAACACAGGTGGGTTCAACAGTGCTTATTAGAACATTAGCAAGAAACATCCTCTTTGTGTAAAATACCTGATTGTCTGCAGTACTTTAAACTATTAAAATAGTATATAATGATAGTGGGGAATGCTCATAACATTGTAGATGAAAAGACAAGTTATAACATAATACAAACAGAAGGTGGTTTAATCGATAATATCAAGGTGCTTTTTCCTTAGTAATAGGATTATTCATGGTGTTTGTCCCCCTATATTTTTAAATAATCTGCAAGAAGCATGAGTTAATTTAAAAATGTTCTTTATATGTTTAATAGCTATGTGTTTGCCATGATCTATAAGAATAACTACAGAGGGATTTCGCTGGTGGTCCAGCGGTTAAGACTCTGTACTTCCAATGCATGGGGCGTGAGTTCAGTCCCTACTTGGAGAACTAAGAGTCCCTGTGCCGTGTGGCGCAGCCAAAAAATAAATAAAAATAACTACAGAATGTGCCTAACTGAAAGAGTAAAGTCATCCTCGAATACATTTAACTAGCTGTACTGTCATAAACTCAGAGAAGCTGCGTCACACACAGAAAGGCACATCTGTAACTGACCGACCTAGTGTTCCAGTCAGCGCATTTCTCTACGGTGCCAAGTCGTCACCTTGGAATGTTACGTATCATGGTTCTCTTTGAGGAAAGGAAACAGGTGTACAAAAATGACTACAGAGGTTCAGGGTGGGGGAGAACTGTAAACTTCCACTTTAAAAAAGCCTCTCTTTGTAACATCTTCAAGCCCTGGAAAACATATTCTCAAATATTTGCTTTTTCACAAAAAGTATTATACTTGGTCATATATTAAGCTCTGGCTTCCTTAAAAGCAAATGAATCCTTATATTCACCACCTTCGAATGGGAACCAGCAGTAAATCCTATTATCAGAAAACGTCAGCTAAAAATAAATTGCATTTGTTTTTATCAACATTTCCATACAGGTTTTGTGATATGGTAATCATGATCTCAAATCTTACACTGTGTTTTCATTTTCAGTAGTCAAGCAAACCTAATGAACTTCCATGTAACACGTTAAAAGGCACCAACGATAGTTTTTTCTCAAAATCCACACAGATGAAGTCTTTGTGATCTGTGACATGATCTGTGCGGATGTAGAGGTTGTCATGAGGTCAGTCCTGTATATATATAAAGACAATGAACTTGGCATATCAGCAGCAGGGCTGGCAGGATTTGGCCCGTCAGTCCACTGGTTTTCCAGGGTGATGAGGGATTTGCATTGATTTGGATTCCCTGTTTGGTCTCGGTCCTCAGAGAAAGGGAGGCAGCCTGCACCTGGAGCTGGTGCGGGCCTGGAGAGCCGAGCATGCAAAGCTGTCTCACCTGGTGATTGAGTGACTTCATGGCCATGAACTTGGTCTTATTTGTTTGTTGTTCTCACCAGCTGAGCTAACTCATCTTTTAAGATAGAATTACAGAGGCTAGTACAGCTTTCCAGAGTTTTCTTTTTCACTTCCCAAGAAATACCACCATTAAATTTCTGAAATACTTCCTATGATGGACTCATATGAGCTCAGAGGAGCTTTACAGCAATAAGATTTCCTATGACCAAATTATTTCAAATATATTTAAGCATATTCAGGGGTCTGAATGTCTTTTTCATCACAGGGGACTAGAATCAAATCCCTTATGATTATACAGTAGAAGTGACAAATAGATTCAAGGGATTAGATCTGATAGAGTGCTTGAAGAACTATTTGTGACACTGTACAGGAAGCGATGACCAAAACCATCCCACAGAAATAGAAATGCAAAAATGGCAAAATGGTTGTCTGAGAAGGCCTTATGAATAGCTGAGAAAAGAAGGGACATGAAAGGCAAAGGAGAGAAGTAAAGATATACCCATCTGAATGCAGAGTTCCAAAGAATAGCAAGGAGAGATAAGAAAGCCCTTCTCAGTGATCAATGCAAAGAAATAGAGGAAAACAATAGAATGGGAAAGACTAGAGATCTCTTCAAAAAAATTAGAGATACCAAGGGAACATTTCATGCAAAAATGGGCAAAAGACAGGACAGAAACGGTATGGACCTAACAGAAGCAGAAGATATTAAGAAGAGGTGGCAAGAATACATAGACGAACTATTTAAAAGAGAGCTTAATGGCCCAGATAACCACAATAATGTCTTCACTCACATAGAACCAGACATCCTGGAGTGAGAAGTCAAGTAGGCCTTAGGAAGCATCACTATGAACAAAGCTAGTGAAGGTGATGAAACTTCAGCTCAGCTATTTCAAATCCTAAAAGATGATGCTGTGAAAGTGCTGCATTCAATATACCAGCCAATTTGGAAAACTCAGTGTGGCTACAGGACTGGAAGAGGTCAGTTTTCATTCCAATCCCAAAGAAAGGAGAATGCTCAAACTACCGCACAATTGTACTCATCTAATATGCTAGCAAAGTAATGCTCAAAATTCTCCAAGCTAGGCTTTAACAGTTTGTGAACTGATAACTTCCAGATGTTCAGGCTGGATTTAGAAAAGGCATAAGAACCAGAGATCAAATTGCCAACATCCTCTGGATCATTAAAAAAAGCAAGAGAATTCCAGAAAACCATCTGCTTCATTGACAATGCTAAAGCCTTTGACTGTGTGGATCACAACAAACTGTGGAAAATTCTTCAAGAAACGGGAATACCAGATCACCTTACCTGCCTCCTGAGAAATCTGTATGCAGGTCAAGAAGCAAAAGAACTGAACATGGAACAACAGACTGGTTCAAAATTGGGAAAGGGGTACGTCAAGGCTGTGTACTGTCACCCTGCTTATTTAACTTACATGCAGAGTACATCATGCGAAATGCCGGGCTGGATGAAGCACAGGCCAGAATCAAGATTGGCAGGAGAAATATCAGTAGTCTCAGATATGCACTCTTATGGCAGAAAGCAAAGAGGAACTAAAAAGTCTCTTGAAAGTGAAAGAAGAGAGTGAAAAAGTTGGCCTAAAACTCAACATTCAAAAAACTAAGATCACAGCACCCAGTCCCATCACTTCATGGCAAATAGATGGGGGAAAAGTAGCAGTGACGAATTTTATCTTCTTGGCCTCCAAAACTGCTGAGGATGGTAACTGCTGCTATGAAATTAAACATGCTTGCTCCTTGGAAGGAAAGCTATGACTACCCTAGATAGTGTGTTAAAAAGCAGAGATGTCACTTTGCCAACAAAGATCTGTATAGTTAAAGCTATGGATTTTCCTGTAGTCATGTATGGATGTGAGAGTTGGACCATAAAGAAGGCTGAGTACCAAGGAATTGATGCTTTTGAACTGTGATGTTGGAGAAGACTCTTGAGAGTCCCTTGGAGTCTCAATCCTAAAGGAAATCAGCCCTGAATATTCACTGTAAAGACTGATGGTGAAGCCAAAGCTTTGGCCACCTGATCCAAAGAGCTGACTCTTCAGTAAAGACCCTGATTCTGGAAAAGACTGAAGGCAGGAGGAGAAGGGGACAACAGAGGAAGAGATGGTTGGATGGCATCATTGACTCAATGGACATGAGTTTGAGCAAGTTCTGGGAGATGGTGAAGGACGGGGAAGCCTGGCATGCTGCAGTCCATGGGGGCTCAAAGAGCTGGACATGACTAAGCAAATGAACAACAACAACAAAGGTCTGAAATTCATTTTTTTAAAACACACTGAAAGTTAAATTTAAACAAATATAGTGAATGTTTGAGTGCAAAGCAAAAACAATAAAACAAATTCACATCTATTGCCTTTTTGAAAATTAGACATGAGGATTTCAAAGGTCTCAAGGTAGGTAATTAACAATACCATCATGTGGTCAAAAAAGGACTGGAAGGGGAGGATGGAACCCAAGACCTAGTCCTGGTTGTTGCTGTATAACAACAGGTCACAACTATTAGATTTTCATTTGTAGGGTAGAATGAGAATCTGGGCTTGACACATTTAAGAGCCCATCCAATTTTAAAATAGTGAGAATTCTGATTCTTGTTAAAAATACATAAATCATATACTAAATATTTTTTAAATCTAGATTTTTTTGTTTAACCCATGGCAAAGTTAGAGCTGCAAAAATGTTTTAAGGTTAGAGATGACCTCTTTTAAGGCAAGAGAGAATAACATGGAAACTTATATTACCATATGTAAAATAGATAGCCAATTTGCTGTATGTCTCAGGAAACTCAAACTGGGGCTTTGTATCAGTTTGGAGTGGGACGGGGAGGGCAATGGAAGCAAGGTTCAAAAGAGAGGGGATATGTGTATACCTATGGCTGATTCATGTTGAGGTCTGACAGAAAACAAAAAAATTCTTAATTATCCTTTAATAAAAAATAAATAAAAACAAACAAAAAAAAAAAGAGGTAAAACACAACATAAAACCAGCCTGTGTTTTTAACCAAACATTTCTAGGAATGAAAAATACCTGTACAAAACACCCTCAAGGAGCTGTTTTTCTCCTTCTAAAACACAGGATCACCTGGACAATACAGAATATATTTTCTTAAACTATTACAAGCACAGCACTGCAGAGTTACTGGAAGATTTAAAAAGGACATCATCGAGGTCTTTTCCATATACAATCTAGAAATCTCATTTTCTTCTTCCCTCTCCTTTACTATGAAAAATCCTTGCACAAGTTTAAAAGTGAAACTTGAATCTCATCTGAAAAATGTCTCTCTTCACTTTAGGGTGCTGCTCTCTGAAGGATGGATGACTGAATGGATTTTGGAGCAGGAAGAAAGCACGGGCCAAATTGGTTTTAACCTTGCAAACCAGCACAGATGATAGCAAATCTTCCCAAACTAGAACTGCAAAGCCTCTGATGTCCTCAAGTAAGTAAGCCCCATATTTTGGAACACAAGTCTAAGATGATGAGATGGTTGGATGGCATCCCCGACTCAATGGACATGAGTTTGTGCAAGCTCCGGGAGTTGATGATAGACAGGGAAGCCTGGCGTGCTGCAGTCCATGAGGTCACAAAGAGTTGGACACACTGAGCAACTGAAATGAATGACAGAATCCCTAAGGAAATAATGACAGTTCATTTGGGATCTTCTTTTTTTTTTTCCTACCCACTTTAGTTAAGACAGAAAACAAAGCTGTAACTTATTTCTGATAATATATTGAGGTGACCATAATCCACATTTGCTCCCAATTAAGGTAATTTTGAAGGATTTACCATTTATTTCAAACAATCTTTTCTCTATCTCTGGGGGAGGGGGGAAATCTTATCTATTATCAGTCTTTCAATTTAAGCAGTTCTTCTGTCTTTAAATGTTTTATTTAATGTGCTTCAAAGACTCCTCACTTTGTAAGAAAAATCTATCAGTTATAAGGTATAAATGTGCCTAGTGGGTCACTATTGAATCACATGGGGCAGCAAAATTGATGATACATGTATTAATGTTGCAAACTGAATTAGTCCATTGAAAGGGGGGAGTTACAATTCAGGGTCAAGGTGTATTAGCCTAAATTCTTGCCACTTTAAATTGAAATTTATTGGACATTTTAATAACCTTTTAAATTGAAGGATTTATCAAGTGCTTACATTTATAAGTATTTTTCTAACTTTCTTCAAATGAAACTGGCAAAGAAAAAAAGGTGTTTTCTGCTGAAACCTTTGCTGAGTAACAGAATGTATCACCAAGCAAAATAAATTTCAAAAATGGACTACTTGTAGGTTTCTAGGATCGATAATGCATAATGATACCAAGAATCAATGTTTAAAACAAGTACACTTCAAGTGATGATACTCTCTCTTTTTTTTTTTGCCTATTCAGTTATCGTTTTTGAATTTGTGTAGCACTTATCTGCCAAGGAATTCAGAATGCCTTAGAAACTTATGCTGTGCTGTGCTTAGTGGCTCAGTTGTGTCTGGCTCTTTGAGACCCCATGGACTGTAGCCCGCTAGGCTACTCTGCCCATGGGATTCTCCAGGCAAGATTACTGGAGTGGGTTGCCATGCCCTCCTCCAAGGGATCTTCCCAACCCAGGGTTCAAACCCAGATCTTCCGCATTGTAGGCAGGTTCTTTACCAGCTGCACTACCAGAGAAGCCCTACAAGCTTATAGACTTAAGTTATAACCATACAATAGAATTGTTTTCAAACTAATATTTTTTACCTTAAGAATGTGTATTACCATGTACTGGAGAATAGCAAGCAGTGATATGATATTAAATTGGGAAGTTTATACAAAGGAAGAAGCAAGAAATCAAACTTCAAAAAAGCCATCACTTAACAGGCTAAAAACTCAGCTTCGTCATACCACAGATTCTGCTTCAGTGAGTTGATGATGAGAAAATCTAGACTAACCAATCTACTGCTTTCCTGGATCTTAGATAAAGGTCAGTTTTAACTGTTAGACTTTCACATGATGAAATAATTCTTCTGAACAAAGACTCTGTAAATATTACAATTTGTTGTTTTGTACAATATCAGCAGACTTACAATGAAAGTCCATTGGCAGTTTGTTCCTAAGATGGTGTGCTTTTATTTATTAGATATCTTTGATAATTTGGCATCATCCTTAGGAAATAATGGCAGCTGGCCAGTTTATGAATTCCTGGTGAACATTTAAAATGTTTAATGGAATATTAAGTACCATATATTTAACCTTTTTTTTGGTAATTATAGGATCTAAAGTATAACCCCAAAATAATGAATACTATTTCATAAAATGAGCCTTAGAAAACTTAATATAGTTAAAATTAAAATATTGTATCTGTCTAATCTAAACAAGGAACGAATTCAGATATTTTTAGCTCTATTTTGAAAACTTCTGAGTTTAACTCAAAGAGGGAAAATGTTTCTATTCTATTCTAAAAAAACATTTCTACAACTAAAGTACTACCTAATCCTATTTCATTTATAAAAATATGGAAACTTAAATTTTATTTCAAATATAAAACTCTCTAGAATATAATCATTTTAAACGGAAAGAAGGGCCCTAAGACTTACTGATACAAATTTACCTACACTTTAAGTTAAACAATAATAGCTAAATTAAGATCACTGTATATAAGAGATTAGAGATTAATGGAATTTACTCAAGCTTAATTGGCAAATGATAAACTGAAAAAAAAAGAAATTCTTGCCTATCGTTGACAATACCACTTCATTAACCAATTGCTTTTATTTACCGTTAAATGTGATTCTTCATAAAGGTGTATATGCTAACACTGAATTTAGCTTAGCAAAATGTTCCCAAATTCTTAAATACTGAATTGAACATAAACTGATTGAGACACTTGTTTATAGACAGCTCTGGTTATTTCCTCAGATTCATATTGTACCATGACAATTTTTTAAGCACATTAGCAGGGTCTCTGATAATCAAGCCATCAACCCTGTATGTTCCATTTTATGCATTTTAAAAAATATATTTTCAAGAAAATTTAAGTTCCAGTTTACATTATGATATTAGGAATTTTTAATTTATATTTTAAAATCTTTTATTTTAGAATATTGTCTTAAGACACTTCACTTTCATACATTTATTTGCATTATATTTCATACTCTGCTATAAAAATCCACAGAACAATTTTATATGGAGGGTTTTATTATGAAACCAATTTTGTTCTGTCCTAACTTAATCAGCCTAGGAAAAAACCCCAAATATGAACTGTTTGTCTTACAGAAATCTTCCTCCTTACCAACTTTATAATGCTTTTACAAAACTGTTTAATGAATAGCGTTAACTTTCACATGAATATTCAACTTCTCTATATAAATCGTGAAAGGATCCACCATCTCAAATCTATCTCCAAAGCCTATCTGTATAAAACACTGCCCCTGTTTCATTCTCAGCTATAACTAACAGCTTAATTATCAGCAGAGCCAAAACCATTCAGTATCACTGCCCCTAATCCAATTTTCAAATAGCAAACTTGAACACAGCTATAATTCTTTTAAGAATCTTTATTGAATTTTTTTTTAACAATTTAGTTTGTTGGCTCTCGATGCAGTTTATAAAAAAACTTCAGCATAGTTTCATATAAACTGCAATCAAAAAAGTAACTTGGCAAGAAGTTATCTGAAGTTGCAAGTTATTTTTTGAAATATGCAGAACAGTAAAATGTAAGCATGCTCTCGGATGCAGGGGCTCCTGTGGACTATGGAGTTACTCTGAAGAGCTTGCTAAGGTCTGCAGGCAGTTTATGAAATGCAATCATTCTCTCCACAATTTCGGTACATGAGAATAAAACTGATATTTATGAAATAAGTCTTTTTCTCAAAAAAGTTGAGGCAGCTTTTGTTGAATGCTATCAGTGAGAGTACACTTGCTAACACCTTGAACTGTACTAAGAGAAAAACAGCCAGGAGGCCATGTTCATGCTGAAACTTGAAAACATCCCTCCACACATGTTGAGTTCCAAGAAGAAGGAAGAGGATAAAACACTATGCACAGTTGTTCATCGTCCCACAGTAACAGAACACACCAAGAAACTTCACAGAAGGGAGCAAACTCCCTTCGCTGCCTTCAGTCAAGGTCACTGGCGGCTACAGTGGACGGTGGAGGTGAAGCAAGCCTAGGACGGGATAAAGCTGAAGTCTACATCTCATGCAGAGTTGTCCTGATGCTGTCCTCAAGCGCTTCTCAGACATCCGAATTCGAGCTGAGGTTTGTTAACCTGGGATCCGCATTGATTTCGTATCTGTAATGATACCCTTCCATGTGATCCCTACAGGCATCTCTGATGTTATGCATCCACTTCTTTATCCCTTTGCGGTTCAAATACAGAACCAGGAGGAAGATGGCGCCTATCAGGGCTAAAACAATACCCAAGAACACATAAGACGTCTGCAGGGATGGCGGGAGGATAGGGTCACAGTCCAGGTCGGAGCTGTTGAGTTCCAAGAGGACCCGATGCCTCATTTTCTCCGGGAACGCACAGGCGAGCCTGCCTTTGCCCTGCACTACCTCGGTCTCCTTGAGCCAGGCCACCATGTCCACCATGTGGCAGTCACAGACCCAGGGATTGTCGTCCAGGAAGACCCGG
Source organism: Neotragus pygmaeus (assembly GCA_006410875.1). Classification (NCBI taxonomy): domain Eukaryota; kingdom Metazoa; phylum Chordata; class Mammalia; order Artiodactyla; family Bovidae; genus Neotragus; species Neotragus pygmaeus. The sequence goes on along the minus strand of SJYV01009358.1, from coordinate 722,151 downwards.
ACGTGAGGCAGGCTTTGCAGCTCGGCCAGGGTGCCGTTGCGCAGGACCTTGAGGGCGTTGTCCTCCAGGTGCAGGCTTTCGAGGTGCGTTAGGTTCCGAAAGGACACGTGGGTCAGGCCCACCAGCGAGTTGTTGCGCAGGTCCAGGTGCCGGAGGCCCGGCAGATGGGCCAGGACGTCGCGGGGCAGGTAGAGGAGCTGGTTGCTGGCCAGCTCCAGGCGGCGGAGCCCCCGCAGCGCGTGGCCAGCTCGCAGCGCCGCCGCCACCATCCCCTCCAGGCTCAGGTTCTGCCGCTCGGCCGCAGAGAGCTCGAGGCGGTTTAAGATGAGCTCCGCCAGGGGGCTGGGAGCCACGACGCTGGCATTGCTGCCCGAGAAGGCGAAGGGGCTGAGGTCGGCCAGCGGGTTGTGGCTGAGGTCAAGCTGGCGCAGGCCGGGCAGGTGCTCGAAGGCGCCGGCGTCCACCTCCTTCAGGCGGTTGCCGCTGAGGTTGAGCGCGGCCAGGTCGGCCAGCGGCGGCCGGCGGGCGAAGGCGCCGGCGGGCAGCACGGCCAGCTGGTTGCCCGTGAGGAAGAGGTTGCGCACGTAGGGGGGCAGGTCGGCCGGCACTTCGGTCAGGTTGCGGTTCACGCACTTGACGGTGCGCGCCGCCTCGGAGCACTCACACGGCGCTGGGCATCCGCCCGGCAGCGCGGGCTGGCCGGACGCCGCGGGAGCCGGGAGCGACGCCGAGGAGGTGGAGGAGGACGCCGACGAGGGGAGGGAGGTCGAGGAGACCCAGCCCAGGAGGACCAGCGCCAACCGCGCCAGCCGCAGCCGCCCGTCCCCGGCGGCGGGGCCCCGGGAGCACCCCCCAGGCATCGCGGCTCGGGTGTCCCCGGAGCCGGGCTGGGACGCCGCCCGCTCCGAAGGTTCGGGAGACGGGGCTCCGAAGGGCGCGGGCCGGCCGGAAGCTTCTGGAGAAAACTTTTCTCTCGTGGGAGCGGAGGAGGGCCCAGCCAACGCCGCCGCCGGAACTTGGCCAACCCCCTGGCCACCGGGCGTCCCCCTCCCGGGGCCGAGTCCCCCGCCCCTTCCCTCCAGAAAGTACGCANCGGGCCGGCCGGAAGCTTCTGGAGAAAACTTTTCTCTCGTGGGAGCGGAGGAGGGCCCAGCCAACGCCGCCGCCGGAACTTGGCCAACCCCCTGGCCACCGGGCGTCCCCCTCCCGGGGCCGAGTCCCCCGCCCCTTCCCTCCAGAAAGTACGCACGGCCGGTCGGGACGCTCGGCTCCGCGCTCCTCCTCCCGCTCTTCTCGCGGCCGCCGCCCCCGGGTGGCACCTCCCGCCTCTTTTGGTGGCGCCTCCCGCAGGATCCGCTGCGCGACCTGGGACAAGCAGGAGACAAGCATGAGGCGTGGTGGCGCCCGCGGCTCCCCGAGGACAGGAATCGCCGCCGCGAGCCAAGCCAACCCCACCGGGTACCCAAGACCTCCCTCCGAAAGCCCGTCCGGGCCTCGCCTCCTCCAGCGCCACGCACATCCTTACCCAAGCAGAGGGGCAGGCGACCCGGGGGGGGCGAGCCCTCACTATATATACCCTTCCCAGCTCCCGCCCTCCCTTCCCCATCAGANGGGGGGGGGGGGAGAGATGGGTGGAGAAGAGATTCACTCTTGATTCATTAGTTTTCCTGCTCCCCAAATTAAAAGCAGAGGGAAGAAAACGGCCGCCAAAGCGTCCTAGAAACAAAAGACAAATAGCGAGGACGTGAGTCACCGGAAAGCAGAGCCGCCCCCCTCCCCAGACGTGGCAGCCGTGTGTCAGCACAAGTCAGTTAGCTGAGAGTTCGCAGGGTGGGGGGTGGGAGGCCGCCTGGGAGAACAGAAGTTTGGTAACCCAAGTCTGACGCCGCAGGATGCGCCCGGTAGGCAAGGAGCAGAGAGGCTAGGATTGGGGCAGGAGACAGGGAATGATTGATTACAGAGAGGATTTGTTACCCCGGAGAGGTTTGGGGTCCTGAAAGCTCTATTCTTGTTCTCTCAATGAGTGTCTGTCTCTTTTGTCCCGAAAAAATAATTTCCCTAAAAGAGTGAAAAAGTGCTGATTATTCAAGGTTCTTCATTTTAGAGAGAAAATAGCAATTGGAGAAAACAGTTGCAAAAAAGTAAGATCTGGTAATATAAAAAGGATCCAATAAGGAATGCCGAAGTGTGTGCCTATGACATGGGCCTGCCTTTAGTGTGAAGGAAAGGTCCCCATTCTCAAGTCACTTCTTGATTACTTTTGTGGGAAGAAATAGACTGCACCGCCAACAGCAAGAAGGGCCCAGGTGATACTTAGAGGGCGTGAAGACTGCAAAAGATTTGTGCAAAAAGCCAGTTTTGTTCATTTGCGTCCTCAACACTTTTATCTAAATCTTTTTCGTGTTTTTAAAAGTGCTTTGTAATACGAATGTGAAACATTTTCAAAAAAAGGTTCTCAAAAGCTGGAGTCATGTTCTGTATCCTGATGGTTGTGGTGGTTACATAAATCTAGACATGTGTTAAAATTTACAGAACCTTGTACACTGAATCAGTTTTACTGTATGATAATTTTTAAACAAAATTAGTTATTCATGGGGAAAAAAATACTAATGCTCTGCCTTGGCATTCTGGTTCTGCTCTATTGAGGAGAGTAAGAAGATTATAAATATCTTTAGAATTTAGAGAGATATATTCTCATCTGATCTCACATCAGCTCAGCAATATAGATACCAGCAGTTATTCATATAATTATTCTGTTTCACAAATGAAAAAACTGGGGCTCTGATCTGAGACTAATTCACATTGACTTTTTTTTTTTTACTTTTTACTTGCCAAACCTCCTGCTGATCGCTTTACAGAAATCATCTCATTGTTCTTCCCATCAGTACTCAGGTAGATTCTCTCACTCCAGTTTTAAGAGAAAACTGAAGCCGAAATAAATTATATAACTTGTTCTAAGGTGTGGTGAAGGTAAGGACTGGGCCCAGATTTGTCTGCTTTTCATGTGTATCTCACATTCCACCTCTAGGCAAAATTGAGGCACTTATGCAAATTCCTACACTGCATACCTTAGGCAAAACCAAAGCCTCTCCCCCGTTCGCTTTCTCCTTATTTTCTTCTACCTGCCTGCAGCTGGCAGTTAGTTGGTAATGGCTGCTGAATCAGGACTCAGAAATTTGGGGTCATTTTTAGCTCTACCACTTACTGTGTGACTTCAGTATACTTCTGTTTCTTAATCTGTAAAATAGGACCACTAATAAAACATTATGACATTTCCATGAGAATTGAGATAAGATATCTAACATGCTTGGAAAAAATTGCCTGTTATTATTGTGTTATTCTTAATCTTCATTACTCTCTCGCTCGCCATTTGTTCTGTACCCACCAAATCACTGTAACTATGTTAGTTATAGGAGTCCAAGGATGGATAGTCTGAGGTCTCCTTCAAGTAGAATTGCCAGATTTAGCAAGTAAAAATACAGGACACTCAGTTAAAATTGAATTCCAGGTATACAATGCATGATTTTTTTAGTATGAATATGCTCCATGCAATATTTGGGATGTACCTGTGCTTAAAAAAAAAAAAATCCCTTTTTACCTGAAACTCTAATTTAACTGGGCAACCTATATTTGGTCTGGTAACAAAAGAGTTCATAACCTGGTGGAAGAAACAGACAGAAATAAAAGCTTTCATTGCAGAACACTGAAGGCAGTTTACTGTGTGTAGCTTTCCAGTCTCTCTGTTTGTATATATTTTACTTTTGTTTCTAATATTTTTTATATGAATGGGATCATAGTCTATGTATTATATTATTCATGATTTTTAAAATTTTAAAACAACTATGCCTCGTTCTGTGTCCATACTTTCTGTTTTAAAGATTGCAAAATGTAGTGTGGACTGTTTTACCACATTTTTTAAACTGCCCTATTGAAAGACAGTAAGATCAGTAACTACTTTTTGAAGAACTCTCCTTCAAGTGAGAAAAGCTTACTAGGATGAGTTCTATTTTGATTGTCTTAAGCATTTAATTATCCGAAATTATCATACTTGCTTAACTCCTGACAGCTTGAAAATTTTCTGTGTGTGATGCTATTTACATGCTCTAAAGCAGGACAGAGAATTTCAAAGCACATTTTCCTGCATTTATTCTTCCCTTCCAAAATAAAAGAAGGATCTGAATGTCCTAATGGAGAAGAACCAATCTAGTGCATTTCATAGGTCACATTGTAGCCTCCAGGAAAATGTCTCTGCACTATTATTTATGCAGCACATTGTTTCTCCAGGAACCATTTTTCTTCTAATGACCCAAAGGAAAGTCATTAGTAAATTTTTGAAATATTGCTGTTAAATTCTGGGAAGGCAAAGAACAATGTAGTATTAAAAAAAAAAAAAAAAAAAAACGACGGTTGATTATGGTAACCAGAAGAAAGAAACCATGTGGTCCGGCATGGACAAACATCAAGATTATTTGAGACTAGTTAATTTTCAAATTAGCAAAGGAACTGAAAAAGGTGAACACTCTCAAATCTAAAAAATTTCTAAAACAAAATTAAACATTGGTGAATATCAACCACACATGTTGTACAACCATGAATCAACACTTAAAACCAGAACTATCAATTTGACAGTTTGCGGGAAAAAAGTTATACATTCATGAAAAATATTTTTTAATTGTTAATGACTAAAAAGAAAACTCATGTGCTGATTTCAAATCATTTGAGAAAAAACAAGCTTCTTATCTGAGATATATACACTAAATTAAGTAAAAATACCAACTTCAGAATGGGTTGAAAGGACATATTTGTTTCATGAGTCAATACAATGGGAGTTGAAGCTGGTAAAAGAAAAATAAAGCAAAGACATTTCAGGATTTATCAGAAATTAAATAATAAAAATACAACAAGCTAAAAGGCTGTAATATTAGAAAGATTAAACTGAATGGAAGTATATGTTTCTTTAAGAATGGGAAAATATTGAAAGGTAAAAAAAAAAAAAAATTATATAGTAATCTGCAGAACTTCCCAAATAACATTATAGGGTTATTCAACTTGAAATGTGTTTAACTTTCTAAGACTTTACTGTATATTTCTACCTATTTGATTTTCTTAGAATATAAAGGTAGATAGGATAAAAATCTCTGCCTTCAGACATCTCACAGTCTAGTGGTGAACACAGGCTACCTACCAGTTACAAAACAGGGTGAGTGCAAAGGTCAGGGTGGACTAGGGAGATTGAAGATTTCTTTGGGGAAGTAATACCTGAATTGCATTTTGAATTATTAGTAGGAACTTGCCAGACAGAAGATCACCAAGTTGGTGGAAAGACTCAGAAAACTTGTTCAGTTCTAGGAGAGAGTGGTAGGAGCATGGGTCTGATATATGTTGGGATAGGATTACTGCCCTCTATTCTAAAAAGTTTGATTTCATCCTGTAGAGCTGGGAGAATGACGTGATTAGGTGTGTATTTTACAAAGATCACCTTCGCGATCTACTTGAAGGATAAATTCACAGGCAGAGAGACTAGGGACACAGAGAAATTGGGAGAGCCAAGTGATAGATGTTGAAGAACTATAAACCAAAGCAGTGATAAAAGATTGACAAGGCAGGAACAGGTATGTACACCAGTGGTTCTCCAGGGTGACACTGCCCCTAGTGGGCATTTTGTATATTTGTTGGAAGCATTTTCCGGTTATAGTCAATGGGGAGAACTACTGGCATTTAGCCTGCAAAGGCCAGGGATGTTAGACATCCTGCAATTAAAGGGACAGTATCATACAATGAAAAATTATCCTGCTTCCCACATGACTTTCAAGTATCCATCTGGGCATTCTTGTAGGTGAAAAACCTAAACAACCATCCTACATTTAAATTGCAAATACTTACAGAATGGTTTTAATATATGCTGAATTTTTCAGGAAGGCAGCTACTGTGTTCATCAGAGGAAAAATATATATTGTATTATCTGGGACACGACCAAAATTGTATCTCTGACAGCTGTGTTGCTCATGGTATTTGAATCACTAATACAAATCAACCATATCCGTGTGCATTTGTATTTATTGTATTTACAGTAATTCTTATTTCAAAATGTCTAATGTAAAGACACTGTTTTCACTGTTAACTTGAATCTTAGTCTGATTTCTCTGGAGAAGGAAATGGTAACCCACTCCAGTGCTCTTATCTGGAGAATCCCAGGGATAGGGGAGCCTGTTGGGCTGCCGTCTATGGGGTTGCACAGAGTCGCACGCACGACTGAAGCGACTTAGCAGCAGCAGCAGTCTTAATTTCTCAAGTGCTAGCCTGTTTATAAGTGTGTATGTGAGAGTCACTCAAACGTGTCTGACTCTGTGTCCCCGTGCACTGTAGCCCACCACGCTCCTCTGTCCATGGGATTCTCCAGGCAAGGATACTGGAGTAGGTTGCCATTCCCTTCTCCAGGGGATCTTGCTGACCCAGGTATCAAACCCAGGTCTCCCACGTTGCAGGCAGATTCTTTACCACTATGCCACCTGGGGTGCAATTAACACTTCATTAGATCTTCTAGTATAGGCACTAGAGAAGGACATGTCAACCCACTCCAGTATTCTTGCCTGGAGAATCCCAGGGACAGAGTCTGATGGGCTGCCATCTATGGGGTTGCACAGAGTCGAACACGACTGATGCAACTTAGCAGCAGCAGTATAGTCATTTATATATTATACTACCTGTTATTTATTATTTAATTATGCTCTTATTTCTCTTTTATATTATAGCTAGTGTAATGTGTATTTTTAAAATTTACATGAAGATATGCTTTATATAAAGGCTTTATAAAATGCTTGTTTTTAAAAAGGTTGAAAATAGCCCATATAAATACTTGAGGTAGAATCTAAAAATCTTGTTGATTTATTCAGCATGGAGGGGAGAATACAGGCATTTATAATTCTAAAACATATGACATAACGGGTAACTTCTATATTTTAAATGATATCCAAGAGAAATCCTGATAATTCTAGATGGAAGAGTCAGATTTACTGTAAAGAAGCTGAAAAATACCTAGAGGAAAGGATAGAACAGTGAACTTATTCACTTGAAGAAGACCTAGCCTATTTGTCTGTAATTATTGTCTTTTCAAAAGAAGTTGTAATGAATATTTAATTCAGTAGTGTTACCTAATACTCTTTTTCTAATGTAAATTAATTCAACTTTGAAGTTGACATTGAAGATTTTCCATTTCTCTAGTCCTTGCCCAAACTGGGTTCTAAACCAAAACTGGAATTCAGCCCAGCAATGGGAGCAGTTGCAATTGTAGCTACCATCCAAATTTAATTAATTTCAATTAAATTTAATACAGTTCAATAAATGTTTACTAATGTGCCTTTTTGTATGGAATTCACTTTGTCTTCCAAATAGAGCCATCTCCAAAGCCAGAAATTTTTCTTAAAATTTTTCTAATTCTGGCATATTGATAGGCAGTCTAGTGCATGTCCATGGCAGAGGTTCAGCAGATAGACTTGGGCCAGAACTTAGATATATGACCCAGGTGTCTTTAATCTATTCTCCAAGTCATATCTGGTGAGCTAAAGGACATAGGTCAATAAGTTGCCTGTAGCACTGCTTGAGATATTTAAAGCCAAAAAGCGAATATTTATCACATTTGGTTTAGCTCCCCCATACAAAAAATCCAGAAGAGAAGACTGAAAATATTGTGTATTTTGGAATACAAATTTATCACATTACCTTGGCAGTGAAAAAAAATGTTTAACTAGGGAAACAAAATCAAGCCGGCATCAAATCTTACGGCCTGAACAATGAGTGGATGTTACGTGTCTTCTGTAGTTAATAACCAATATTTAAATTCATTTAAAATGTTAGAATAAAGGAGTTGGGTACAAAGTGCATGTCAAAGGATACCTATTTTGAACTTGAACAAAAGCCTGCAGGAGAAATGTGTGACATAAAGAGACACTTGAACCCACAAAGTGGTGGTGTGATGACATTTGCAAAGGGGTAGTATCCAAAATAGTTTACAACTAGTCACTGACCACTAAGTGTTTAATAATCAGACTGGATGCCACCCATCAACAAACAATAGGGCTTTGCTGGTGCAAGCTGCCGGAATACAAGCAATTAAGTGTAAAGGTTTCTGATTCTCTTGGCACCCGCCACAGTACAGGTAATGACTAGAATTGTTCCATAACTTCTAAGCTCTACCACAAGGAATTGGAAATCTTTAAGAAAATAACCAGTAGGGTGAATAAATTGCATTTATTCATTATGCGTTAGATAAGTAATTTTGAAGGATATAAGTGCTTTTAGGTCCTGTCCTGAGAACTGGGGATGAAATGGTGAATTAAATAGACAAAAGCCCTGTTTTCATGGAAATTATTGTTTCCATCAGTTTATTAAATCAGCTCAGTTGAGAGAAATCTAGTTTCCTCCCTGGAGAAGGAAATGGCAACCCACTCCAGTAATCGTACCTCGAAAATCTCATGGAAGAAGGAGTCTGGCAGGCTACAGTCCATGGGGTCGTAAAGAGTTGGACATGAATGAGCAACTTCACTTTCACTTTTAAAAACTGAATTAAAATATTTTGTTATTAAATGTAGAAAACATATTAAAAACAGAATTGTATAACAAAAGTTTGTCAACTACTCAGCTAAAAAAATCCTAACATTTGGTTTCTTCTTCAATTTTGTTTTGTAAATAATTAAAATGACAAATTGGTAAGTTTTGACATATGCAAACATTCTTGAAACCATCATTCAAGAAAATTAATGAATTCATCACCCTGAAAAGTTTTCTCATGACCTTTTGTAATCTGTCTACATGTCACCCCCACCCCAAGCCATGCCCAGGCAACCACTGATTTGATTTCTGTCACTATAGATTACTTTGAATTTTCAAGAATTTTATATAAATAGAATCATATAGTATGTGCTCTCTTTTCATCTGGCTTTTTTTCACTCAGCATAGTTAATTTATGATCTATACATGTTATGAGTATCAGAAATTCATTTTCATTTCTTTACTAAGTAGTATTCTGTGATATGGATATAGGAAAATTTGTTTATCCCTTTACCTATTGATGGACATTTGGACTTTTTCCAGTTTGGGGCTATCACATATGATAAACATTCACATTTGAGTCTGTGGGCATATACTTTCATTTGTCTTGGGCAAATATCAAGAGGTGGGATTAGGTCATATGGTAGATTCTTTTTTAACTTTATCAGGAATGCCAAACTGAGTTTCTGAAGTGATTATACCATTTTATATTACTTCCCATTAGTGAAAAAGTGTTTGCTCTACGTTAGTGAAGAAGAGTTCCAGTTACTCCACATACTTCCAATACTTAATATCATTAGATTTCTAAATCTTAGATACACTAAATTTTGTGTAGTGGTATCTAATTTTGCTTTTAATTTTTCAGTGATGTTGAGTACCTTTTAATGTTTGTATTTGTTATCTGTATTTTCTTCTTTCATGAAGCATCTGATCAATTGATTTGTCCATTTTTTTAATTGAGTCATTTGTCTTCTTACAATTGAGTTTTAAGAGTCCTTTACATATGTATTCTAGAGAGTTCTACTCCTAGATAAACATAGTTGAAACTCCTAATTTAAGGAAATAATAAAGATTCTCCAGTTGTTGAAGCAAAATTGGCCCTTGTCAAGAGAATAGTTAACTGATTTTAGATTTTTTTCTGTTAGAAGAATTTGGAGCTCTATGAATAGACTGAGTTTAAAAAAAAATAATTTCTTTTTTTGAATATATAATGCATTTAAGCTGTTGAAAATTCAAAAGTGGAAGAAAGGTTATAAAAGGAAAACCTCCTTTCACTCCTGTTCCTTGACTTTCCATTTACCTTCTCCACAGACAACCAGCTTTTATCAGGTTTCTGTATGTATCTTTCCAGTTAGATCTTATGCAAGTGTATGCAAATTCCATTTCACAAATTTCCATTCACAAAGTGAACACTGCACATTGTTCTGAACCACATTTAACTGAACCATGAGACTCGGAGATTCTACATTATTTGGGTATTAAAGAATTCTTTGATGGGCAGACAGTATTCACTGCACAGTGTAATTAGCTGCCTCACTTGCTGTCTAATAAACCACTGAAACTCACTGAATAAATCACTGAAAACTCAGTGGCTTAAAACAATTCTTTATAAGCAAAGCTTATGCATCTGTATGTTGGTTGAGGATTAGATGGTTTGGCTTGGACTTGGTCGGCAAACTTGGCTAAGCTGGGCTGGCTCACACTTCTGCCAATTGATTGGTGGGTTCTCTTTTAGGTTGGGGTTGACTAAAACACCTTATCTGAAGACAGTTCTGTTCCAAATGGCTGTTATGTTCTTCCCAAGACCAGTGGAATAGCAGCCTAGGCAATACAAGCACAAGAGGGAGCAAGCCTAATCCATGCCTTTCAAGGTGCTGCATCCATCACATCTGCCACCATGCCATCAGCCAAGGCACCTCACATGCTAAAGCTGATGTGCCACAGTTTATTTCAACAACCTCCCATTAAAAGATTATTAGCTTTTCGCTATTACAAGCAATGCAGAAATGACTAAATATACATGTCATCTTTCGTATATAACAGTATCTCTTTGAATAAATGCTGAGAAGTGAACTTCAAAATTAAAAGATGAGCTTTTGTAATTTTGATAGGTATTGGGAAGCACTGTTTAAAGATTATTGTAACTGTATATTCCCATCAACAATATTGGGGCTATGTTATCATTTTTTATTTTTACCAATCTTGCACATGAAAATGTTATTTTTGCAGAGCTCTAACTTGTATTTTTTAATTATAAGTGAGGTTGACAATCTTTTCATATGTGTAAAAACAATTTATATTTCCTCCTGTTCATATCTTTTGCCCATTTAGTTCCAATGGGTTTTTAAATTTTTTTCAATCGATTAATATATCTTAAAGAAACTAATACTTAACCTATTAAATTAGGACACTCACACCCTCCAAAAAAGCTCCTATAATTAAAAACATAGTCTAACCAGTTCACCAGGGAGTCAGTGAAAGAGAGAGCTAAGAAAAGCCCTCTTTGTCAAAACAAATCTTAGAGATGTTTTTAAATGAGATGGTGTTAATTTAATGTCTTACCTCAGGCTGCCAATGCCATAAAGCCATAGTGAAATGTTATAAAGTGAATGACTTAAACATTTTTTCTCACAGTTCTAGAGCCTAGAAAAGTCCAAAATCTAGGTATTGGCAGGGTGGGTTACAGTCTGAGGCATCTTATCTTGGCTTGTAGGCAACCATCACCTTGCCTGGTGCTCATACAACCTCTGTGTGTATGGCCAGGAAAGGAAGTTCTGGTGTTTCTTCTTCTGGTAAGAATTCTAACTTCATGGGAGCCTCCCATTAATGACTTCATCTAAACTTAATTACCTCCAGGAGCCTTGCCTTCTAACACAAGCACATTGGGCTTCAACAGATGAGTTTGGAAGTGAGTGGATGGAGCCACACAATATTCAATCTTTTATTTTAAACAACTTTTTCAATAAACAAAATAATTCATTCTAGTTATAAGATGGTATTAATGAATATGTCTTCATATTTCTTTTCTTAACTAATTTAAAGTACAATTGTATATTTTGATTGTAATTGTACTGTTGGACCAGACATACAGAAATGTAATATATTTGACAATAACAACATCAAGAAGGTAGATGAGAGCAAAGCTGTGTTGTACTAAGGAAAGGACCCCTGATGGTAACTTGAATCCTTAGAATATACGTAGGGAACCAAAATCAGTAAATAGAAGGGTTACTCTAACAAACTCTAATAAACTTGTTCCCATATTTTCTCAGCCTATTTAAAAAATACATATAAAATTATATAAGATAGTACTATTGGTGGATTAATTGCATATATACATGTGACATGTATAGCAATGATAGTGGGAAAGGGGAAAGAGAGAATAACACTGCATGGAAGTAATGTTTCTATATCACACTTTAGTTAAGAATGTTTACATCTGAAATAGATTCTGATAATATGTACATAGTAACCCCTAGAGCAATCACTAAGAAAATAAGTTTAAAAATGGTGAAAAAGTAATCACAGTAATTAAAGTACTACTCTAGAAAATATTCACTTAATTCAAAACAGAGCAGTAAGGGGAACAGAAACAAAGAGACATTAGTTCAGTTCAGTTCAGTTTAGTTGCTCAGTCGTGTCCGACTCTTTGCGACCCCATGGACTGCAGCACGCCAGGCCTCCCTGTCCATCACCAACTCCTGGAGTTTACTCAAACTCATGTCCACTGAGTCAATGATGCCATCCAACCATCTCATCCTCTGTTGTCCCCTTCTCCTCCTACCTTCAATCTTTCCCAGCATCAGGGTCTTTTCAAATGAGTCAGCTCTTTGCATCAGGTGGCCAAAGTATTGGAGTTTCAGCTTCAACATCAGTCCTTCCAATGAATTTTCAGGACTGATCTCCTTTAGGATGTACTGGTTGGATCTCCTTGCAGTCCAAGGAACTCTCAAGAGTCTTCTCCAACACCACAGTTCAAAAGCATCAATTCTTCAGTGCTCAACTTTCTTTATAGTCCGACTCTCACATCCATATGTGACCACTGGANCCATCTCATCCTCTGTTGTCCCCTTCTCCTCCTACCTTCAATCTTTCCCAGCATCAGGGTCTTTTCAAATGAGTCAGCTCTTTGCATCAGGTGGCCAAAGTATTGGAGTTTCAGCTTCAACATCAGTCCTTCCAATGAATTTTCAGGACTGATCTCCTTTAGGATGTACTGGTTGGATCTCCTTGCAGTCCAAGGAACTCTCAAGAGTCTTCTCCAACACCACAGTTCAAAAGCATCAATTCTTCAGTGCTCAACTTTCTTTATAGTCCGACTCTCACATCCATATATGACTACTGGAAAAACCATAGCCTTGACTAGATGGACACTAGACAGTCATTACATTAGACAGTAGAAAATAAGAATTTTAATGACAGACATAAATCTAGCTATATTAATAATAATATTAAATGCAAATGGGTTAAATAATCCAATCAATAGGCAGAAATTGTCAAATTGGATAGGAAACATGATCCAACTGTTTACTGTTTACAGAAGAAGCTTATTAGGTTCCAAGATGCAAATAGATTGAAAGTAAAAGAAAGGAAAAAGATAAAATCATGTAAACAGAAACCAAGGAAAGCTAGAATGACTACAATAATATCAAATATAATAGACTTTAAAATGAAAATAAAATGGTGCTAGAGATAAAGTGGGAAATTTATAATGAAAGAGTCAAACTATCAGAATGTTATAATAACTGTAGACCTATATGCCCTCAACATCAGAGCTCTGAAATACATGAAATAAAAGCAAACAGAAATGTAAGGAAAAATAGACAATTTGGCAAAAACAGTTCACGAGTTCACTACCTTCCCCCATAATGGATAGAACATCAAAGTAGACTATCAACAAAGTAAATGGAAATCTTGAACATTATTGCAAAACAGTCTGATGGACAACTATAGAAAATTCTACCCAACAACATCAGAACACACATTTGTCTGAGTATATGCTCAGGATAGACTGTGCTAGGCTATAAAAAAAATCCTCGATAGAGGGATTGAAATTATAGAAAGTATTTATCTGATCACAGTGGAAATTAGAAATTAATAACAAAAAGAAATTTGAGATATTCACAAATAACAAAGAATTTAACCAGTATACTACTGAATAACCAATGGGTCGAAAAGGAAGTCAAAAGAAAAATTAGAAAATATTTTAGAATGAATGAGTGAAAATGAAAGTATACTAAAATGTACGAGATGTAATTTAAGCCATTCTCATATGCATGCGTGTTAGTCACTCAGTTCTGTCAAACTCTTTGCGACCCCATGGACTGTAGCCCACCAGGTTCCCCTGTCTGTGGAATTCTCCAGGCAAGAATACTGGGGTGGGTTGCCATTCCCTTCTCCAGGTATCTTCCCAACCCAGGGGTTGAACCCACATCTGCATTGCAGGTGGATTCTTTACCACCTGAGCTACCTGGGAAGCTAAGAAATTCTAAGGGAGAAATTTGTAGTTGTAAACACCTACTTGTGGTCACATTACTTCATGGCAAATAGATGGAGAAACAATGGAAACAGTGACAGATTTTATTTTCTTGGGCTCCAAAATTACTGTGGATGGTAACTGCAGGCATGAAATTAAAAGACACTTGCTCCTTGGAAGAAAAGCTATGACAAACCTATGCAGCATATTAAAAAGCAGAGACATCACTTTACCAACAAGGTCTGTATAGTCAAAGCTATGGTTTTTCTGGTGGTCATGTATGGATGTGAGAGTTGGACCACAAAGAAGGCTTGTACTGCAAGGAGATCCAACCAGTCAATCCTGAAGGAAATCAACCTTGCATATTCATTGGAAGGACTGTTGCCGAAGCTGAAGTTCCAATACATTGGCCACCTGATATAAAGAGCAGATTCACTGGAAAAGACCCTGATACTGGGAAAGATTGAGGGCAGGAGGAGAAGGGGACAACAAAGGATGAGATGGTTGGGTGGCATCACTGACTTGATGGACATGAGTTTGATCAAACTCCAGGAGATAGAAAAGGACAGGGAAGCCATGGGTTCACAGAGAGTCAGATACAACTTAGCAACTGAACAACAACAAATACCTGCATGGGGGGCGGGGAGAGAAACAATCTCAAACAATGATTAAACATTTCACTTAAGATACTGGGAGGACTTCTGCAGTGGCCCAGTGGCTAAGACATCGTGCTCCCAATACAGGGAGCCTTGGTTTGATCCCTGATCAGGGAACTAGTTCCCACATGCTGCAACTAAGACCTGGCAGGGCTGACTAAATAAAAATAAATATATATATATTTTAAAGATACTGGAAAAAGAGGATCAAATTAAATCCAAAGCAACGAAAAGGGGGAAATAATAATGATTAGAACTGAAATAAATGAAATGGATAAAATAACAAAGAAAATCAACAAAAGCTAAAGTTAGTTCTTCAAGGTCAACAAAATTGATAAAACTTTTAAAAGACTCCAATTACTAAAATCAGAAATGAAAGAGAGCACACTATCACCAACCTTACAAAAGTAAAAAGAATCATGAAAGAATGCTAAGAATAAGAGTGTACCAATAAAAGAGGTAATTTAGATGGATGGAAAATTTTCTAGTAAGACACAAGTTACTAAAACTGCCTCAAAAAGAAATAGAAAATCTGAATAGACTTCTAACATGTAAAGAGACTTCGTTAGTAATCAAAAAACTTTTCACAAGGGAAAGCCAATGACCAGGCAACATCACAGGTAATTTATACCAGACACTTAAATAAGAGTTCTAATTTTTCATAAATTTTTCCAAAAATAGAAAAGAAGTAACATTTATTTTTGGTGAAGTGTTGTTGATTTGTAGTGTTGTATTAAGTACACAGTAAAGTGATTCAGTTATATATATGTACACATAGATACACACACACATACTGTTTTTCAGATTCTTTTCCATTATAGATGATAAGATATTGAATATAGTTCCCTGTGCTATATAATATGTCCTTGTTGTTTGTTTACTTATGTATAGTAGTATGTATTGTTAACCCCATATTCTTAATTTATCTTCCCTCTGCACCTTTCCCCTTTGGTAAGCACAAGTTTGTTTCCTATAACTGTTAGTCTGTTTCCATTTTGAAAATAAGTTCATTTGTATCATTGTTTTTGATTCCACATATAAGTGGTATCATATGATACCTGTCTTTTCCTGTGTGACTTTACTTGGTATGGCAGTCTCTAGGTCCATCCATGTTGTGGCAGATAGCATTATTTCATTCTTTTTTATGGCTGAGTACTATTCTGTATACCACATCAGATACCACATCATCTTTATCCATTTATCTGCTGATGGACACAGGTTGCTTCCACGTCTTGACTATTGCAAATAGTGCTGCACTGAACATTGGGGTGCTTGTGTCTTTTCAAAGAAGAGTTTTCTTTAGATATATGCCCAGGATTGAGATTGCAGGATCATATGATCAGGGATTATATTTTTAAGGAACCTCCATACTATTCTCCAAAGTGGCTGCATCAAGTCATGTTCCCACCAACCGTGCAGGAGGAAACCCTCGTACATTGTTAGGTGGGAATGAGAATTGGTGCAGCCGTTATGGAAAACAATATGGAGGTCCTTCAAAAAATTTTTTTTAAACTTAAAAAATAAAATGATCCCACTATTCTGCTTTTTCGTATATAGTTGAAGAAAATGAAATCAGTATCTCAAAGAGATTTCTGCACTCCCATGATCATCACAGCAGTATTCTCAAGTAACCAAGATGTGAACAGTCTAACTGTTCATCAGCATATAAATAAGTAGAATGTGGTATATGTACACAAGGGACTATTATTTGCCATAAAATAAAAGGAAATTCTGCCATTTGTGACGACATAGATATACCTGGGAGGGCATATGCTAAGTGAAATAAGTGAGACAGAAAAAGATAAATACTACATGGTGTTGCTTATATAGGGAATAAAAAAGTTTGTATTTCATAGACCCAGAGAGTAAAATGTTGGTTTCCAGGGTCTGAGGGTGGTGGAAATGAGATGTTATTCAAAGAGTACAAACTTACTATTATAAGATGAATACATTATGAGGATCACAGCATGGTAAGTATGTGGATAGATCTTATAGACCACACATAAAAAAGTAATTATGTGAGTTGATGGATGTGTTAATTAACTTGATTGTGGTAATGATTTCATGACATATGTATGTAATCATCACATTGTATACTTAAAATATATATAATTTTATACCTCAATTATATCTCAATAAAGCTAGTGGGGAAATCTACAAAATGCTGAAATAACTTAAGGAGATCCAAATAAGAGGATAGAAATCCCTTGCTCATAAAACTTAATAGTAAGATGACAGTATTCTACAGATTGATCTGCACATTCAAAACAGTCCCTATTAAATTCTCATTTGAGATTTTTACAAACATTGACAAGTTGATCCTAAAAGTATTTTACAAAATGCAAGAGACCCAGAATAGCCAAAATGATCTTGGGAAAGAACAAAGTTGGAGGACTCACGCACCTGACAACTTCAAGTCATATCATACAACTGCATTAATCAAGAGAGTGTGGTGATGCAGACACAGAAGACAGACCTGTAGTTGCCAAGGAGAGTGGGGAAGGGACAGTGGGAGTTTGGGCTTAGCAAATACAAATATATACAGAACGGATGAACAACAAGGGTCCTGCTGTATAGCACAGGGAACTATATTCAATATCCTGTGATAAACCATAATGGAAAAGGATATAAAAAAGAATGTGTGTGTGCATCTGAATCACTTTGCTGTTCAGCAGAAATTAACACAACATTGTAAATCAACTATACTCCAATAAAAAGAAAAAGAGAGAGTGGTGATTTCATGAGGATAGATTTATAGATCCGTAAAATAGAACTGAGAGTCCGTATATAAACTCTCACCTTTAAGTTTGGTTGGTTTTTGACAAGGGTGCCAAGACCATTCAAAGGGAAAGAATTGTCTTTCAACAGATGGTACTGGTACAACTAGATATCCATATGCAAATGAATTGAAGTTGGTTTCCCTCTTTACCTATATACAGAAAAATTTAACTCCAAATAGATCACAGAAGTAAATATAAGAGGTTAAACTAAAAAACTCTTAGAAAAAAACATAGGAATAAATCTTTGTATCATTGGGTTAGGGGAAGTCTTTCAGATATGACACCAAAAGCACCAACAATATTAATAACAAAAACTCTATCAATCAAATTTCATCAAAACTAAAAACTTTTATATTCAAAGAACACTCCCAAGAAATGAGACAATAACTCCCAGAATGGAAGAAAATGTATATAAATCATATATCTGATAACAGATTTATGTCTGGAATATGCAAGGAACTCTTACAACTCAGCAACAAAAAGACAAACCTGCTTTTTAAGTGGGCAAAATATCTGAATTGACATTCCTCCAAAGAAGATATACAGATAGCCAATAAGTCCTTGAAAAGAGGCTCAGTATCACTCGCTATTAGGAAAGTGCAAAATAAAACCACGGTGAGATAATGCTTCCAGCCCACTAGGATGGCTATAATCAGAAAGACAAGTCATGAAAAGCATTGGTGAGGACTTAGAGAAACCAGAGTCCTTGGATGCTGCTGGTGGGAATGTTAAATGATGCAGATGCTGAGGAAAACAGTTTGGCAACTCCTCAAAATGTTAAGTAAAAGGTTATCACGTGACTCAGCAATTGCACCCTTAGGTAAATATCCAAGAGAAAGGAATACATACGTCCCTGTGAAAATTCACAAATGAATGTTCATAGCAGCATTAGGCATACTAGCCAAAAAGTGTTTTCACACTTTGAACAGTGTTTGGACGTTGTTCCCAAATCTTTAACAACTGGTAAATTATTTAAAAAAATATTGTAGGAGTGTGAAAAGTGAAAGTCATATTTCTTTATAATAATGTCAATATTCCCATGGTACATTATTTGACAATAAAAATGTCAATAAATGATATATTATTTGACAATAAAAATGAAATACTAATACATGCTATAAATGAATGAATCATAAATATCATGCTATATAAAAAAGGCAGTCAAAAGGGGTCACATATTGTATGATTCCATTTTTATGAAATATCAAGTGTAGGCAAATCTGTAGAGACAGAAAGTAGATGAGTGGTTGCCCAAGGCTGGAACTGGTAGTGGGGGAAATAGGGAGTGTCTGCTAATGCATACGGATTCCTTTGGGGAAGTGATGGAAATGTTCTAAAATTGATTTGATTTTGGTGATGGCTTCATAACTCTGTGAGTATCCAAAAAAATTAATTTAGTATTTAAATATATTATTTAGTATGTAAATTATATCTCAGAACTGTTAAAATAATAGCAAAATTTTTTAATTAAAAAGAAACACCATTGGGCAAGTAAGTTTCAGACAAAATAATGACCGTAAATAAGAGAGTCCTGGGAGAAATCTGTGGAAGTGTTAAACTTCCAATCTCACAGATTAAAGAACCTGATGTGAATACATTTCATACAGAGAGTAGAAATACATGTACAAAACCCAGTACTTCCAGTCTGTCTGTTTTCTAACTCACCCTTCACACTATCACAGGTGAGGTCTTTCTAAAGGCAAAATTCTGAGCAGTTCATTCCCTGCTCAATGCCCTAATGGAAGCTCCTTACCTCCAGAGTAAGATAATGGACGTTTAGTATAATACCGAAGCCTCTCACACCACTTGCCTGAAACTGCTCCTTGTCTTCCATTCTCCTGCAATACCGTTCAGTTTATGGTTCCCTAAACCTGTCATATTTTTTTTCTATTTTCTGAGCATTCAACACTCTGCTCAGAGGACTTTCCACACACACATTTTCTACACCTGCCTGGTAAACTCAGATTTATTCTCTCATACTTGGCTAACATCAGCTTCTCGACACTCAAATAGCATGTACTGACCCCTCCTCTGCAATACCCATGCAAGTTATGACTCCTCGTGTATGATAATTATTTGTTTACATGGTTGACTTTTACATCAGACTATAGTCCTTCCTTCTTTGTATCTTCAGTGTCAAGGAAAGTACTTATTGAGGGACTGGATGGATGGATGGATAAATTGCAAACTTATTACAAATTCTCAATCATCTACTTTAATCTTAGTGTAG
This sequence comes from Neotragus pygmaeus, assembly GCA_006410875.1. Taxonomy (NCBI): domain Eukaryota; kingdom Metazoa; phylum Chordata; class Mammalia; order Artiodactyla; family Bovidae; genus Neotragus; species Neotragus pygmaeus. The sequence continues at coordinate 702,462 of SJYV01009358.1, read as the reverse complement.
TTTGAAGTACCTAAATGATAAATCTGATGGCTTCCTAACTAATAGGACTTTTAGAGTGATTTTTTAAGTTTTCAGAAAAAGCTTTAGAGATTATATAACATTGCTTTTCATGCAAACTGATCTTTCTCTTACTCTTTTTCCTAAAGGAAAAAAAAAAATACTCCATGGGGGGGAAAAATGTTAAAAAATAATAATAGACTTCCCATGATATACATTCACTATTGCAATAGTCATTGTATCAAACAATGGAATTTAGCTTGATACTTCCATATTTGGGTGTTAGAAGTTTTCTAAAAATAATTTTTTTTTATTTAATTATTTTTGGCTGCATTGGGTCTTAATTGCTTTCCGTGGGCTTTCTCTAGTTGCAGTGAGTGGGGGTGGCTATTCCACCCTGCATAGTGCAGGCTTCTCATTCCAGTGGCTCCTCTTGAAGCAGAGCACAGGCTCTAGGCATGCAGGCTTCAGTAGCTGTAGCTTACAGGCTCTAGGGAACAGACTCCGTATTTGTGGTTCTCTGAACTTAGTTGCTTTGCGGCGTGTGGAATCTGCCCGAACCAGGGATCGAACCCATGTCCTCTGCATTGGCAGGCGGATTCTTATCCACTGCGCCACCAGGGAAGTCACTTATCAGGTTCACATAAAGAAAATATATGAAATTGTAATTGTATATAATTAAATAAAATACAACTATGCATGAAAGTAAAAGTGTAAGTCGCTCAGTTGTGTCCAACTCTTTCTGACCCCATGGACTGTAGCCCACCAGGCTCCTCTGTCCATGGAATTCTCCAGACAGGAATACTGGAGTGGGTTGCCATTCCCTTGTCTATAGGGGATCTTCCTGACCCAGGGATTGAACCCGGGTCTCCTACATTGAAGGTGAACTCCTCACCATCTGAGCTGCACGCTCCATAACCTTGTATAATTATATGTAAATACTAATTTGGAGATTGTGACTGAAATGTGTTTTCAAAGAGTTGTCAAAGACAATGTAGAGAATGTAACAAATAGATGTTATCACAGGCAATTCATTATAACATTTTTTTTTTAAGTCTTTGGACAGAATGAAAAAATATACTTAGTGATCACAAGCTGTACCCAATACGAAAAGTACTGAGTTCCTACTTATTTGAGCATGAAATATTTACTATAATTCTCAATGGTTTTGCTGAATTTGGTTTTCTATTAAAATATCTGTTATAGACTCTTTCATGTCCATAATTTCATTAAAAATTGACTTTTGGTTAAGAAAAAAGACACCTAACAGTTCTATTTTATGATAAAATCTTTGTTGAGAAAAATGTTTTCATGTTCAAGAAAACTCCACAATAGTTTTGTCAATACAAATAATGCACAATTTTTGTTTCCAATGTTCCTTTTGTATACCTAAAATTTTGTGACTTAAAAGCAGACCACATGATAGATTTTTTAAAATTCAGAATTAGAGAAGGACTTTGCTTTTCCTCTTAAGAGCATTTTTAGAGACCAGTGCAGTTATCACTGAGGTAAAGGCCCATCTGGGACCTGTCTGTCTTTTCTAAGCCCAAGTCTGCTTATTATTAAACTTCAACTAGTGGGCTGGCAAGTGGGCCAGCAAGTAGGCCACATTTAATGAAATTTCCAAGACATTTGGGTGAGGCTTAGCTATTAATATTACCATAAGAAATAATAAATCACTTGTTGCAGAAATAATTTGTCTTAGAATTTTCACAGCCTGTGGTATATTTTTTTTAATGGATCTTATCACTTTCCGCCTTGCTTTATGGTTGCTTATAAACCACAAAGCTCCATGCTCACTCCATGCTCACTCCTTCTAATGTATTGTAAGTAAGAGATTGACTTTCACTCACCTTTTAATAACTCATACCACTTTTTACAGAGATTTAGCATGTAGGAGTTACCTAATCAATGCCATTAGAATGTCAATTATTCAATTAATTTCTCTTAAATTCAAGTATAGAATTGTGACAATGCCAAAAATGTGTTTAGAGAAAATTTTAGTTTCACTCTGATTATATACATCAATGACATAATTGAAACATAGATAAACATAATATTGATAACATCTATGTAAATAAGGTATCATCGTCTTCCTCTAGTTCATTTTCTTGAATAGTCAGCAGCTCCCTGCAATACTTCTTATAAGAGGGCTCCTTGATGTTTCAGCGCCCTCCAGAAGTCTCCAGAATATTCTGACACTTGTCCTTGAAGAGTGTGCAGAAACTCACAGTTTTGCATTGGAAGCAAAAAGGCTGCTGGAGCCTGCAACACCCGGCAGGCTCTCAAGAGACAGACGAGATAATCTAAATGTGGAAAGGAAATATTGCATGTGTGCTAAGTCGCTTCAGTCGTGTCCAACTCTTTGCGACCCCATGGACTGCAGCCTGCCAGGCTCTTCTGTCCATGGGATTCTCCAGGCAGAAATACTAGAGTGAGTTGCCATGCCCTCCAGGGAATCTTCCCAACCCAGGGATCAAACCTGTGTCTCTTTCTGTCTCCTGCGTTGCAGGTAAATTCTTTACCACTAACACCACCTGGGAAGCCCCAAAATGTTAAAGAAATTGTGCTTTACCGCTAATGCTTAATACATGATTGTCAAAATGTGGTACTCAATACATCCTGAGGAAAGATAGGAAGAAATAGATGCTGGTGCACTCCTTTCTTAGTTTGCTTCATCAGAGTGTCCTGCTGCTACTGCTAAGTTGTTTCAGTCGTGTCTGACTCTGTGAGACCCCATAGACAGCAGCTCACCAGGCTCCCCTGTCCCTGGGATTCTCCAGGCAAGAACACTGGAGTGGGTTGCCATTTCCTTCTCCAATGCATGAAAGTGAAAAGTGAAAGTGAAGTCGCTCAGTCGTGTCCGACTTTTGGCAACCCCGTGGACTGCGGCCTACCAGGCTCCTCCATCCATGGGATTTTCCAGGCAAGAGTAATGGAGTAGGGTGCCATTGCCTTCTCCGTCAGAGTGTCCTAATCCTGACCTTAATCCTAACCTTGACCAGGTGGAGAAGGTTAGGATTTGGACTTCCCTGGTGGTTCAGATGGTAAAGCGTCTGCCTACAGTGTGGGTGACCTGGGTTCAATCCCTGGGTCAGGAAGATCTCCTGGAGAAGGAAATGGCAACCCACTCCAGTGTTCTTGCCTGGAGAATCCCATGGGCAGAGGAACCTGGTAGGCTACAGTCCATGGGGTCACAAAGAGTCGGACACGACTGAGCGACTTCAGTTTCACCAGGTGTAGCGGAGACTGTAGATACCAGGCCCCACACCTGCCAGAGCCACCTGAATTCACCTTAGATGCAGCCGGCAGCAATCTAAAAACCTCTAGCACCACCAGTGTCTCTCTTCTTCCTCCCGGTTCTCCAGCACCACAGGANGGGTCAGGAAGATCTCCTGGAGAAGGAAATGGCAACCCACTCCAGTGTTCTTGCCTGGAGAATCCCATGGGCAGAGGAACCTGGTAGGCTACAGTCCATGGGGTCACAAAGAGTCGGACACGACTGAGCGACTTCAGTTTCACCAGGTGTAGCGGAGACTGTAGATACCAGGCCCCACACCTGCCAGAGCCACCTGAATTCACCTTAGATGCAGCCGGCAGCAATCTAAAAACCTCTAGCACCACCAGTGTCTCTCTTCTTCCTCCCGGTTCTCCAGCACCACAGGAGTTTGCTCTGCCAAAGATAGTGGCAACCCAGAAGTCAAGCGGATGGAAAGCCACCGTCCGCTGAGGGACGTCCATCAGCCCTCGGGGACTGGAAGTTGGTGTCTAAGTGCTGCAGCCGCACTGCATCCAGGCACAGGACTCGGAGGTGTATCTCGCCTGGCTTCTCGCAAGGTCACTATTGGGGCTGAGCCCAGCGCGGCATCATTATCACACCCTGTATCTCACTGCGTTGCTCCCTCCCTGTGCGTCCAAGGGTCAGCTCCCCAGAAAATGACCTGCACTTAGTCCTTCCCTCGAGGGAACCCAAGAAGTCAGGGAAATGAAAGTATGTACTACATGCTCTAGTTAACTAGCCCTCGTATAATGGATACCCCTTTTGAAAAGATTTTTCTTTTCTATTGGATGTTATATTTTCATTGGCTTGCTGCAATAGACTAGTTTCTATTTCTGAAAGATTCCCTTTNAAAAAGCTTTAGAGATTATATAACATTGCTTTTCATGCAAACTGATCTTTCTCTTACTCTTTTTCCTAAAGGAAAAAAAAAATACTCCATGGGGGGGAAAAATGTTAAAAAATAATAATAGACTTCCCATGATATACATTCACTATTGCAATAGTCATTGTATCAAACAATGGAATTTAGCTTGATACTTCCATATTTGGGTGTTAGAAGTTTTCTAAAAATAATTTTTTTTTATTTAATTATTTTTGGCTGCATTGGGTCTTAATTGCTTTCCGTGGGCTTTCTCTAGTTGCAGTGAGTGGGGGTGGCTATTCCACCCTGCATAGTGCAGGCTTCTCATTCCAGTGGCTCCTCTTGAAGCAGAGCACAGGCTCTAGGCATGCAGGCTTCAGTAGCTGTAGCTTACAGGCTCTAGGGAACAGACTCCGTATTTGTGGTTCTCTGAACTTAGTTGCTTTGCGGCGTGTGGAATCTGCCCGAACCAGGGATCGAACCCATGTCCTCTGCATTGGCAGGCGGATTCTTATCCACTGCGCCACCAGGGAAGTCACTTATCAGGTTCACATAAAGAAAATATATGAAATTGTAATTGTATATAATTAAATAAAATACAACTATGCATGAAAGTAAAAGTGTAAGTCGCTCAGTTGTGTCCAACTCTTTCTGACCCCATGGACTGTAGCCCACCAGGCTCCTCTGTCCATGGAATTCTCCAGACAGGAATACTGGAGTGGGTTGCCATTCCCTTGTCTATAGGGGATCTTCCTGACCCAGGGATTGAACCCGGGTCTCCTACATTGAAGGTGAACTCCTCACCATCTGAGCTGCACGCTCCATAACCTTGTATAATTATATGTAAATACTAATTTGGAGATTGTGACTGAAATGTGTTTTCAAAGAGTTGTCAAAGACAATGTAGAGAATGTAACAAATAGATGTTATCACAGGCAATTCATTATAACATTTTTTTTTTAAGTCTTTGGACAGAATGAAAAAATATACTTAGTGATCACAAGCTGTACCCAATACGAAAAGTACTGAGTTCCTACTTATTTGAGCATGAAATATTTACTATAATTCTCAATGGTTTTGCTGAATTTGGTTTTCTATTAAAATATCTGTTATAGACTCTTTCATGTCCATAATTTCATTAAAAATTGACTTTTGGTTAAGAAAAAAGACACCTAACAGTTCTATTTTATGATAAAATCTTTGTTGAGAAAAATGTTTTCATGTTCAAGAAAACTCCACAATAGTTTTGTCAATACAAATAATGCACAATTTTTGTTTCCAATGTTCCTTTTGTATACCTAAAATTTTGTGACTTAAAAGCAGACCACATGATAGATTTTTTAAAATTCAGAATTAGAGAAGGACTTTGCTTTTCCTCTTAAGAGCATTTTTAGAGACCAGTGCAGTTATCACTGAGGTAAAGGCCCATCTGGGACCTGTCTGTCTTTTCTAAGCCCAAGTCTGCTTATTATTAAACTTCAACTAGTGGGCTGGCAAGTGGGCCAGCAAGTAGGCCACATTTAATGAAATTTCCAAGACATTTGGGTGAGGCTTAGCTATTAATATTACCATAAGAAATAATAAATCACTTGTTGCAGAAATAATTTGTCTTAGAATTTTCACAGCCTGTGGTATATTTTTTTTAATGGATCTTATCACTTTCCGCCTTGCTTTATGGTTGCTTATAAACCACAAAGCTCCATGCTCACTCCATGCTCACTCCTTCTAATGTATTGTAAGTAAGAGATTGACTTTCACTCACCTTTTAATAACTCATACCACTTTTTACAGAGATTTAGCATGTAGGAGTTAACCTAATCAATGCCATTAGAATGTCAATTATTCAATTAATTTCTCTTAAATTCAAGTATAGAATTGTGACAATGCCAAAAATGTGTTTAGAGAAAATTTTAGTTTCACTCTGATTATATACATCAATGACATAATTGAAACATAGATAAACATAATATTGATAACATCTATGTAAATAAGGTATCATCGTCTTCCTCTAGTTCATTTTCTTGAATAGTCAGCAGCTCCCTGCAATACTTCTTATAAGAGGGCTCCTTGATGTTTCAGCGCCCTCCAGAAGTCTCCAGAATATTCTGACACTTGTCCTTGAAGAGTGTGCAGAAACTCACAGTTTTGCATTGGAAGCAAAAAGGCTGCTGGAGCCTGCAACACCCGGCAGGCTCTCAAGAGACAGACGAGATAATCTAAATGTGGAAAGGAAATATTGCATGTGTGCTAAGTCGCTTCAGTCGTGTCCAACTCTTTGCGACCCCATGGACTGCAGCCTGCCAGGCTCTTCTGTCCATGGGATTCTCCAGGCAGAAATACTAGAGTGAGTTGCCATGCCCTCCAGGGAATCTTCCCAACCCAGGGATCAAACCTGTGTCTCTTTCTGTCTCCTGCGTTGCAGGTAAATTCTTTACCACTAACACCACCTGGGAAGCCCCAAAATGTTAAAGAAATTGTGCTTTACCGCTAATGCTTAATACATGATTGTCAAAATGTGGTACTCAATACATCCTGAGGAAAGATAGGAAGAAATAGATGCTGGTGCACTCCTTTCTTAGTTTGCTTCATCAGAGTGTCCTGCTGCTACTGCTAAGTTGTTTCAGTCGTGTCTGACTCTGTGAGACCCCATAGACAGCAGCTCACCAGGCTCCCCTGTCCCTGGGATTCTCCAGGCAAGAACACTGGAGTGGGTTGCCATTTCCTTCTCCAATGCATGAAAGTGAAAAGTGAAAGTGAAGTCGCTCAGTCGTGTCCGACTTTTGGCAACCCCGTGGACTGCGGCCTACCAGGCTCCTCCATCCATGGGATTTTCCAGGCAAGAGTAATGGAGTAGGGTGCCATTGCCTTCTCCGTCAGAGTGTCCTAATCCTGACCTTAATCCTAACCTTGACCAGGTGGAGAAGGTTAGGATTTGGACTTCCCTGGTGGTTCAGATGGTAAAGCGTCTGCCTACAGTGTGGGTGACCTGGGTTCAATCCCTGGGTCAGGAAGATCTCCTGGAGAAGGAAATGGCAACCCACTCCAGTGTTCTTGCCTGGAGAATCCCATGGGCAGAGGAACCTGGTAGGCTACAGTCCATGGGGTCACAAAGAGTCGGACACGACTGAGCGACTTCAGTTTCACCAGGTGTAGCGGAGACTGTAGATACCAGGCCCCACACCTGCCAGAGCCACCTGAATTCACCTTAGATGCAGCCGGCAGCAATCTAAAAACCTCTAGCACCACCAGTGTCTCTCTTCTTCCTCCCGGTTCTCCAGCACCACAGGAGTTTGCTCTGCCAAAGATAGTGGCAACCCAGAAGTCAAGCGGATGGAAAGCCACCGTCCGCTGAGGGACGTCCATCAGCCCTCGGGGACTGGAAGTTGGTGTCTAAGTGCTGCAGCCGCACTGCATCCAGGCACAGGACTCGGAGGTGTATCTCGCCTGGCTTCTCGCAAGGTCACTATTGGGGCTGAGCCCAGCGCGGCATCATTATCACACCCTGTATCTCACTGCGTTGCTCCCTCCCTGTGCGTCCAAGGGTCAGCTCCCCAGAAAATGACCTGCACTTAGTCCTTCCCTCGAGGGAACCCAAGAAGTCAGGGAAATGAAAGTATGTACTACATGCTCTAGTTAACTAGCCCTCGTATAATGGATACCCCTTTTGAAAAGATTTTTCTTTTCTATTGGATGTTATATTTTCATTGGCTTGCTGCAATAGACTAGTTTCTATTTCTGAAAGATTCCCTTTTAATTTAGTTTTTAATTGGAGTATAATTGCTTTACAATGTTGCATTCGTTTCTGCTGTACAATGGGAATCAGCTGTAAGTATACATATATCCCCGCTCTGTGGAGCCTCCCTCCCACCCCTGTTCCACGCCTGCAGGTCATCACACATCACAGAGCTGAGCTCCCTGAGCTCTACAGCGGCTTCCCACTTGTTGAAAAGATTTTGCAAGGAAATTTCATAATGAAAATACTGCTGATCTGTAAGAGCCAGTGAACAAGAAAATGACATTACTGACACTTTTCTGAATCTAAGAAAAAGCTCTCTGTCAGCTAAATGGCAGTATAAAAAATAATGACAGTCTAATCAGATCTAACAGGAAGTGGACAAAAAAATCAAAATTGTTAATGGAAAGTAATAGGGATCTCCGTCTGATGCACAGAAGCAGAACAAAGGGAAGCAGAAGGAAGTACAATGGGCTTCCCTGGTGGCTCAGTGGTAGAGTCCACCTGCCAAGCAGGAGACATGGATTCGATCCCTGCCCGGAGTAGGAACTATGAACACTCCAGTGTTCTTGCCTGGGAAATCCGTGGACAGAGGAGCCTGGAGTCTATAGTTCATGAAGTTACAAGAGTCGGACATGACTTAGCAACTAAGACAACAAGGAAGTACAATGGCTAACAGCATGAATTTGAAGCCAGACTGTGATCTTATTCCAGCTCTGCCATCTATTAGCTCTATAAACTTGAATAAGTCAGTTCTTCTCTCTGTTTCCCCATCTATAAAATGCGCATAATAATTGTAGCTACTTCAGAAGAAATTTGTGACAATTAGCTAAGGTAATACAGCTAGAGTATTTAGAATCATGTCTGATGAGAGCAAGTTCTATGTAAATATTAGACAGTAGAATAATCTTCATGAAATGTTAAGTGTTGAATAGATATTCATCTATCCCTGGTGGCTCAGATGGTAAAGCATCTGCCTGCAATGCAGGAAACCCAGGTTCGATCCCTGGGTCAGGAAGATCCCCTGGAGAAGGAAATGGCAACCCACTCTAGTACTCTTGCCTGGAAAACTCCATGGATGGAAGAGCCTGGTGGGCTGCAGTCCATGGGGTTACAAAGAGTCAGACACAAATGAGCAACTTCACTTTCACTTTTTTTCACTTTATCGCTTTAACAAATGCCTGATAATCTATATCAGTGTACAAAACTGGGCTAGCTATTATTGGGACTACTATGAAGTACAACACACAATACTTGACCTCAAAAGGGATAAGATAGGGTAAGAGTCTGAGTTAAAGCAGCAGGAATGGTAATGGAAATGAATGGACAGATTTTTAAATTAAAAACTCAGAATACACAGGATATAGTGACCAATTAAATGCAGGCGTGAAAAAGAAATAAATGTAAAAAAAAAAAGAAAAGCTTTCTGCCATCCTTCAGCTTGTATGTTAGATAATCTATGTTTTAAATGATGGAGGAAATGCAGAGGGAGAAACAGGCTTTAAAGGACACATAATGAAATTTGACTTGTGTACTTCTAGTCCCTATAAGTACAGATGAACCTGGAGTTCAGGAGAAAGGGACAGTGGAATTTGAACTGAGCTGATCATTAAGAACATAAGAGTCATTGAGATCATCCAAGGGAGACATTGAAAAGAAGGAAAATCCAACATTTTAGAGAGAATGGGAGGACAAATCAGAAAGTCATATAGTTAGAAATGTAGGAGCAACAATTGTACATCATTGTAGAAATGAAGGATATAAAAAAGTCCAAAGTTGCAATAGTGGCAACTGCTGGAAGAAAGAGTACAATGAAGACTGACTGTAAACCCATGGATGTGATGATTAGGCTATGATTGGTTGCAGGAAGTTGTTAGAGACAGTACACATTGTGCATTGCAACAGTGATATAGACAGCATCTCCAGGAGGAAACTAGAGTGGCTCTGTTGCCACCCACTCACTGTCTGAGTGAGCAACACACAAACACTCTCTAAGCCTCTGTCTTCTCATCTGTATAAACAGAGCTGCTGATGAAACCTACTGCACTGGGTGCTTGGAAGATTTAAATTGGATAATACATATAAGCTGCACAGTGCCTGGCACACATCATTCACTCAATGTATATTAGGTATTGTTATTATTAATGATACTATTGCAGTCAGTTAAAGAGAAAATGGGAAATTAGGACATAAGGGCTTCTCAAGAAGTCTACCAGAAAGGGGAGGGACGTGAATCATTCACTAGAGTAGGAAATAGCGCCAAGAAGGAATTTTTTAAAATTTTAGGATGGAGAGAGGCTTGTGCATGTTTTTAGGTGGAAAAGAAATGGCCAGTAACTGAATAAAAATACTATTGTAAGAAGCAGAGAGTTCTTTACTTAGATAAGATAGTTTCATAACAAATAAATTTCACAAAGAGATAATATGACAAGTTCAATAAATCAATAACAGAAAGTAATATTTGAGTTGAAACAACGATGGGTGAATCTAATTTATGAAAGCACCTGCAATTTGTTGGCTGTTCTCAAGCAAAGTAAGTTATTTCCTCCATGGAGCGCTTTCAGTTTTTCAATTTGTAATTCTTTACTGCTTCTGAAATGAATGTTACTTCTTCTGAAATGAATGAGAGTCTAGGCAAGTCTACCTAGATCACCTCCTTCCAACAGTTTTTCTAATCATGTGAAACTTGAAAAGAGAGACAGACAAACACTTATCTATCTCAACTAACCATGCGTCAATCCCCACGTAGATCTCAGGTTTGGGAATTAGCGTTAGTAAGACCCAGTGGAAAATAGTGACTACTTTGTTATCCATAAATATTCATCAAGGAAGAGCCCCTGGCAGTAGATGGAGACCGGTAGACCCACGTGACCAAAGAAATGGGGAGAAGGGAAAACGGAGGAGTACAGAGTACTTTCATCTTACTACATGGCTTGGTTCAAAAACAGGCACTTCCAACATTATTATGTTTTTAAAAATGTGATGAACCATTCTGACTGCCAGATGCCATTTTGAGCTTTACCAGAATCATCAGCTTCCCATGCTGAAAGTTTAGAAAAATTTAAGAGCTACCTTTTCATGATCCATTTGACCCTGCACACAAGTGAAGAAGATCATTGCAACCCAGTTCCCTAGACCTCTCCAATCCCGGTAGTTCCTCTTTACAAAAGAGCTGTAGTCTCCTGGTCAGTGGAGAGAGCGATGGAGGCCGTGAAACTGGCCAGCCTTTTCTCCCTCACAATGACAGCAATAACACAGGACTCAGCTCACTTCAGTGAAAACGTCTTGGCTGAATTCTCACTTTCTTCTTGGCCAACTAGTGTTAGCAGGAAAAGAACCTGAAAGACCCATTCCCACTGAGTTGCTGATTTCTGATAATGGTTTATTATGATATCCCTTCAGGCTATTTACATTTGAGCAAGAGAAAGCTTTGATGCTGAAGGTAACAATTTAAGTACTTTGGAATGCTCTAGGGGAGACCTGTGAAGACTTAGGCCTCTTCACAGAACTTTACCAATTATATCATATAAACAGCCTACTCTTAGCTCCAACGATTCTTGGCAGGCAACATGGCTAAGGATACTAAGAATAATAACCACGTGACCAAAGTCCCAATCCTAAACCCTTTCTAGAAAGAAGTCTTCATGATCTAGGAAATCAAGGTAAATTACCTCTTTCCTTTATGCGGCTCTGATCATGGATTAGCCATGACAATTAAATGTATCTTGTACTGATTTTTAAAAATATATTGGTTAAAAATATGTATCCCCAACCATTATTCTGTTCTGAGAAAAGAAAGAGGAAGAACGAGGTTCACAGAAACTGTACTCCATAAAAGTAAATCCTCAGGCTGTCTTCAGGAGATAGAGTAAGTTTTTTTGTAATTTTATTCTCATATCTACCTTAAAATATTAAATTTTATTTTAAAAATTAAAATAAACATTAAAATACTAAAAACTCAAACAAGATTCTATTATAGCTCAGGGATATAGTCAATATCCTGTGATAAACCATAATGAAAAAGAATATATGTGTGTGTGTGTGTGTGTGTGTGAGTGAATATACATATAAAACTGAATCACTGCAGTATAGTAGAAATTAACACAATGTTGTAAATAAACTATACAACAATTTTTTTTAAAAAAGGAAAAAAAAAAACCCCTGAAAATTCAAGTGCAGCAGAGATCCAGGTAAAAGAAAGGAGGCTTGTCTGAAAGGTCACACAGCAGGGGGACAGTTAGGGAGAGAGATGGGGGAGAAGTCAGGACAAAGCTATGCCATTTAGCATCATTATTGGCTTAAGCACCATTTTATTATACCCTTTGTTTGTGGAAACTTAAGGTTATTCAAGTCATAATAATTTCTTACTTGTTCATGTACAAAACATCTTATTTCAGTTTAAGTATCCACCACACCTGTGCGTTTATCTCAGGATAGTCTCACATTTGTTTGAAATGACATATATAATTATATGTATATACATACACACACACACATACTGTAGTATATGATGTATATGCTGCTAAGTCGTGTCAGTCGTGTCTGACTCTGTGCGACCCCATAGACGGCAGCCCACCAGGCTCCCCCGTCCCTGGGATTCTCCAGGCAAGAACACTGGAGTGGGTTGCCATTTCCTTTTCCAATGCATGAAAATGAAAAGTGAAAATGAAGTTGCTCAGTCATGTCCGACTCCTAGCGANTACTATTGCAGTCAGTTAAAGAGAAAATGGGAAATTAGGACATAAGGGCTTCTCAAGAAGTCTACCAGAAAGGGGAGGGACGTGAATCATTCACTAGAGTAGGAAATAGCGCCAAGAAGGAATTTTTTAAAATTTTAGGATGGAGAGAGGCTTGTGCATGTTTTTAGGTGGAAAAGAAATGGCCAGTAACTGAATAAAAATACTATTGTAAGAAGCAGAGAGTTCTTTACTTAGATAAGATAGTTTCATAACAAATAAATTTCACAAAGAGATAATATGACAAGTTCAATAAATCAATAACAGAAAGTAATATTTGAGTTGAAACAACGATGGGTGAATCTAATTTATGAAAGCACCTGCAATTTGTTGGCTGTTCTCAAGCAAAGTAAGTTATTTCCTCCATGGAGCGCTTTCAGTTTTTCAATTTGTAATTCTTTACTGCTTCTGAAATGAATGTTACTTCTTCTGAAATGAATGAGAGTCTAGGCAAGTCTACCTAGATCACCTCCTTCCAACAGTTTTTCTAATCATGTGAAACTTGAAAAGAGAGACAGACAAACACTTATCTATCTCAACTAACCATGCGTCAATCCCCACGTAGATCTCAGGTTTGGGAATTAGCGTTAGTAAGACCCAGTGGAAAATAGTGACTACTTTGTTATCCATAAATATTCATCAAGGAAGAGCCCCTGGCAGTAGATGGAGACCGGTAGACCCACGTGACCAAAGAAATGGGGAGAAGGGAAAACGGAGGAGTACAGAGTACTTTCATCTTACTACATGGCTTGGTTCAAAAACAGGCACTTCCAACATTATTATGTTTTTAAAAATGTGATGAACCATTCTGACTGCCAGATGCCATTTTGAGCTTTACCAGAATCATCAGCTTCCCATGCTGAAAGTTTAGAAAAATTTAAGAGCTACCTTTTCATGATCCATTTGACCCTGCACACAAGTGAAGAAGATCATTGCAACCCAGTTCCCTAGACCTCTCCAATCCCGGTAGTTCCTCTTTACAAAAGAGCTGTAGTCTCCTGGTCAGTGGAGAGAGCGATGGAGGCCGTGAAACTGGCCAGCCTTTTCTCCCTCACAATGACAGCAATAACACAGGACTCAGCTCACTTCAGTGAAAACGTCTTGGCTGAATTCTCACTTTCTTCTTGGCCAACTAGTGTTAGCAGGAAAAGAACCTGAAAGACCCATTCCCACTGAGTTGCTGATTTCTGATAATGGTTTATTATGATATCCCTTCAGGCTATTTACATTTGAGCAAGAGAAAGCTTTGATGCTGAAGGTAACAATTTAAGTACTTTGGAATGCTGTAGGGGAGACCTGTGAAGACTTAGGCCTCTTCACAGAACTTTACCAGTTATATCATATAAACAGCCTACTCTTAGCTCCAACGATTCTTGGCAGGCAACATGGCTAAGGATACTAAGAATAATAACCACGTGACCAAAGTCCCAATCCTAAACCCTTTCTAGAAAGAAGTCTTCATGATCTAGGAAATCAAGGTAAATTACCTCTTTCCTTTATGCGGCTCTGATCATGGATTAGCCATGACAATTAAATGTATCTTGTACTGATTTTTAAAAATATATTGGTTAAAAATATGTATCCCCAACCATTATTCTGTTCTGAGAAAAGAAAGAGGAAGAACGAGGTTCACAGAAACTGTACTCCATAAAAGTAAATCCTCAGGCTGTCTTCAGGAGATAGAGTAAGTTTTTTTGTAATTTTATTCTCATATCTACCTTAAAATATTAAATTTTATTTTAAAAATTAAAATAAACATTAAAATACTAAAAACTCAAACAAGATTCTATTATAGCTCAGGGATATAGTCAATATCCTGTGATAAACCATAATGAAAAAGAATATATGTGTGTGTGTGTGTGTGTGTGTGAGTGAATATACATATAAAACTGAATCACTGCAGTATAGTAGAAATTAACACAATGTTGTAAATAAACTATACAACAATTTTTTTTAAAAAAGGAAAAAAAAAAACCCCTGAAAATTCAAGTGCAGCAGAGATCCAGGTAAAAGAAAGGAGGCTTGTCTGAAAGGTCACACAGCAGGGGGACAGTTAGGGAGAGAGATGGGGGAGAAGTCAGGACAAAGCTATGCCATTTAGCATCATTATTGGCTTAAGCACCATTTTATTATACCCTTTGTTTGTGGAAACTTAAGGTTATTCAAGTCATAATAATTTCTTACTTGTTCATGTACAAAACATCTTATTTCAGTTTAAGTATCCACCACACCTGTGCGTTTATCTCAGGATAGTCTCACATTTGTTTGAAATGACATATATAATTATATGTATATACATACACACACACACATACTGTAGTATATGATGTATATGCTGCTAAGTCGTGTCAGTCGTGTCTGACTCTGTGCGACCCCATAGACGGCAGCCCACCAGGCTCCCCCGTCCCTGGGATTCTCCAGGCAAGAACACTGGAGTGGGTTGCCATTTCCTTTTCCAATGCATGAAAATGAAAAGTGAAAATGAAGTTGCTCAGTCATGTCCGACTCCTAGCGACCCCATGGACTGCAGTCTACCAGGCTCCTCCGTCCGTGGGATTTTCCAGGCAAGAGTACTGGAGTGGGTTGCCACTGCCTTCTCCATGATGTGTATAGTTATATGTTAATGTATAGTTATTAATATAACTATACTATACTATCATGTTGTGAGATTCAGTCGTGTCCTACTCTTTACAACCCCATGGGCGGTAGCCCACCTGGCTCCTCTGTTCATGGAATTCTCCAGGCAAGGAATACTGGAGGGGGTAGCCACTCCCTTCTACAGGAGACCTTCCAGACCCAGGGATTGAACTCAGGTGTCTCCTGTCTTGCAGACAGATTCTTTACCATCTGAGCCCCCAGGGAAGCTCTACTATACTATAGTATACTATATATAGAATATATTATATGTTAATATAGCTGTAAGTTATAATGTTATGTTATATAACTATATTAATATATATGTATATAGTTATTTGCTTTGTGTTGTTTCTAATGACAAAATTAAACACTGAAATGTTCGTCAGTAGAGAACTGAGTAAATAAATTCCCTGGCAGTCAAGTGATTAGGACTTGGTGCTTTCACTGCTGTGGCCTGGGTTCAATTCCTGGTCAGGAAATTAAGATCCCACAAACCATGCTGCATGGCCTAATGAATGAAATAAATGAAATTAAAAGTAAATCATTATCCAGCCATGCAGTTAAATACTATGCACCTGTCAAATAGAATGAAGCATCTCTCCATTGATTTGGAAAGATCTAGGGCTGTTGGGAAAAAGAGGTACAAACTGTGTGGCTTAAAACAATGGAAATGTATTGTTCACAGTTCTGGATGCTAGAAGTTCCAAAATCAAGGTGTTGGTAGGGCCCTGCTCCCTCTGAAACTTAGACAATGGTGCCCTCTGAAACTTAGACAATGGTGCTTGGCCTGATCTTAGCTTCTGGTGATTATTTGTAGCAAAGCCCTGGCATGCCTCAGCTTGCAGCTGCATCACTCCATTGTCTGCCTCTGATGTCAGTCACCACATCACAGTGTCCCCGTGCATGTATGTCCTCCTACTATGAAGACACCAGTCACACTGGATTAGGAGCTAATCTACTCCACTGTGACCTCATCTTAACTTTATTTACATCTACAATGACTTTATTTCCAAATAAGGTCACTTTCTAAGATACTTGGGGTTAGGAGTTCAGCATGTCTTTTTGGGGACCCAATTCAATCTATAAAAATCTCCAAGATATAAGTTAGGTTTTTACCTGATTTTCTCAAAACAAGGTGCAGAGCAGAGTATATAGCACCTTTGTGTGAAAGAAGTGCATACGTGGTGCCGCTCTCAGTTGCATCCGACTCTATGACTCCATGCACTACAGCCTGCCAGGCTCTTCTGTCCATGGAATCTTTCAGGCAAGAATACTGGAGTGGGTTGCCATGTCTTCCTCCAGGGGAATCTTCCTGACCCAGGGATTGAACCTGGTCTCTTATGCCTCTGCCTTGGCAGGCAGAGTCTTTACCGCTAGCGTCACCTGGGAGGCAACCTCACTGTTATCCTCTATTCATTTCTGCTTTTTCCCCCAATAACTCTTTTCAAAGGTTCTCTGACACAGGCTTTATTTCACTCTGCATCATTTAGATCCTGTGGGAAGACAGTCAGTCTGATATTCCAGAGAGTTTTCAAGGCGAGGTAATGCTGAGAGATTAAGATCTAGAATAGAGTTGGCATGGGAGGGAAAAAACCTCCTCCTCGGGATGAAAAGGAGGTCTTTTTCAGGTCCAAAATTAGGAAACCCACTGTTGACACATGGGTGGAGGAGCCTGGCAGTCTGCAGTCTGTGGGGTTGCAAAGAGTCAGGCACGACTGAGCAGCTTCACTTTCACTGTTGACAAAAAATGTTCTAAATTGTATTTTGATGCAGTTTTCTCTGGAAGGAATAAATAGTATGCTGTCTAAATGGGATTGGTAAGAAATAAATTTGAAAAATACTTATCATGATCCCCCTCTAAGGATTCACAATTCATATTAACATAGTTAAGACCCTAAGGAGTCCTTAATGTAAAGAAATTTGTTGAACTTAAGAGTTTATAAAATGTTCTTGGCCCCACATGATTTTCTTATTCTTGCAAATCCGAGATTCCAAGGATCACAGTTTGGGAAAACTTACCATAAATATTTCTACATCTCATTCACCAAGAGTTTGGAGAGTCATTTGGGAAAGGAAGTGTTTTAATAGAAATGAAGTCATCTGAGTGGATGAGATGAACTATTTCTGGGAGCATTCATTTATTTAACAAATATTTATTGAACACCATTTAGAAGAATAAACTAGACTAAATATTTTTTCATAAAACATAAGGATTTTGTAGACTTCTTTATTAATATGAATCACTTTGTAATTTTGTTTTAAAAAATTGTAGACATTTTCTGGTATATTCTCCTTTACAGAATATTCAGTTTGATTAATCCACATACTAGCTTCATTGATTTTCTCAGAATGTACCAGATTATGAGAACATGGAAGTATTTATGTTTCAAATGTACGTACAGCAAATGTTTAGTTTTAGAATGTGTGCCTGTGTGCTAAGTTGCTTGAGTTGTGTCCTGCCCTTTTCAGCCCTATGGACTGTAGCCCGCTAGGCTCCTCTGTATATGAAATTCTCCAGGCAAGAATACTGGAGTGGGTTGCCATTTCCTCCTCCAGCGGCTCTTCCCAACCCAGGTATCAAACCCATGTCTCTTACATCTCCTGCATTGGCAGGCAGGTTCTTTACCACTAGCACCACTTGACTTACTTAAATGAATAAAATACAACAGCAGTGTTAATGACAAATAAAAATTATCTGAGGTCAGAATAAGACTTTTGATTAAACACAGCAAATTGAGCCTGTTTATTTCTGTACTCTCCTGAAGCTCATCAATGGCAGCAGTGGAATGAAAAAAGGAATAAATCCACTATGACAAAGAGAACGAGGTAGGTAATAATAGCAGCCAAGAGATAGCCACGTGGTTCTATAAAGTGGAAAGTACACGACTGAATGGTGAGATTTAGCTCAGCAGAGAAACAGAAGCCCAAATGCCTACAGTGAGAGATGCTCCCCCCCTACCCCGACAAGAAGTGGACCAGCTGAACCGTAAATACCATGAAGCTCCAAGATAGGAAGACACTGGTTATCCCTGAAGAACCAGGGTGTGGGATGGAGCTAAAAAGTAAAGAGTTGAATGACGATAAGTGACAATAAGACTCCAGATGCCCTCTGCAGCCAGTAACATCAGGCATACCCCTCCAGCATCTGGGAGAAGGCAGGATGCAGAGCCAGCCTGGTCCTGAGCCTACTAAAGTGTAGGCCTGGGGCTTCCCACACCTGGGTCCCTTCCAAGGCCTTCTATGTAACTATGCTTCATAATTTTATATTTGTCTGGAAGAGGGTCCTCCAAATAATGTAAGCTTGAGATTCCACAAAACCTACATCCATCCGAGAGAGGGTGGAGAGATTGAACCCAGGAGACACCATTTTAAAAACAAGAGTTCAATTCAGTAGCTCAGTCATGTCCGACTCTTTGCGACCCCATGGACTGCAGCACGCCAGGTTCCCTGTCCATCACCAACTCACAGAGCCTACTCAAACTCATGTCCATCGCGTTGGTGATGCCATCCAGCGGTCTTATCCCCTGATGTCCCCTTCTCCTCCCACCTTCGATCTTTCCCAGCATCAGCGTCTTTTCCAATGAGTGGGTTCTTCACATCAGGTGGCCAAAGAGTAGGCATGAATACTGGAACAGTTGGCTATGCCCTCCTCCAGGGGTTCTTCCCAACCCAGGGGTGGAATCCTTGTTTCCTACATCTCCCCTATTGCAGGCAGATTTTTTACCCACCGAGCCATCTGGAAAGTTCAAAAGCTTTATATGTATACATCTATATATATATATACATACACACACACACACACACATATATACTATGCATACATATATAATACATATATAGTATACCCAAGGGCAGGGCTTCCCTGGTGGCTCAGATGGTAAAGAATCTGTCTGCAATCCAGGAGACCCAGGTTTGATCCCTGGGTGGGGAAGATCTCCTGGAGAAGGAAATGGCAACCCTCTCCAGTATTCTTGCCTGGGAAATCCCACAGACAAGGGAGTCTGATGGGCTACAGTCCATGGGGTCACAGGGTTGGACACGACTGAGCAACTAACACACACACATATGTAAGTGTTTCCCTCGTGGCTCAGACATAAGAGAATCTGTCTGCAATGCAGGAGACCCATTTTTGATCTCTGGGTTGGAAAGATCCTCTGAAGAAGGGAATGGCTACCCACTCCAGTATTCTTGCCTGACAAAACCCATGGACAGAGGAGCCTAGTGGGTCACCATCCATGGGGTTGCGACTGAGTGATGAACGCACACAAACACATATAGTATACATCCATGCATACTATATATACATAAATATACATGTGTGTGTATATATATACATACACATATTCAAAAAATAAGACAAAAATATTGAATATTTAAAATATGATTGCTGGTAGATTGAAATATAACATTGAGGAAATTTGACTGATAACAAGGACTCCAGGAAAAAAGTGTGAAGAAAGTGAAAGGAAATTATAAAAGAAATAATACAAGCAGATGTCCCAACTGTGAAAGTTTGAGTTTCCAAATTACAATCGTCTACTAAATATCCAGTGCAATAAAGAAATAAGTTAATAGTAATAACATAATAATAATGGCTAGTGTTTACAGAGAGCATTTGTGCCCAGCATGGTTCTAAACATTTTAAAGTATTCCTCTTATCCTCACCAAGACCCTGTGATGGGGGTACTAGTATTAACCTCATTTTACAGCCAACAGAGGCAAAGAAAAGTTGAGTACCTTGCAAAATAGAGAGCTAGTTAAGTGACAGACCCAGCAGTCTGGCTCTAAAATCTGTGCTCCTAATCACCACACAGTTTTGCCTCTCCAGAAAAAGAAAAAAAAAATCTGGCAAAACCCCAATTATTCTGAAATTTTAGAACCCTAATTCTTCCAGGTCCCACACACAAGGACTGGGAACAAGAATGTCATCAAAAGACAGGTAAGGTGATCTCATTTCCATCTCTTTAAGAATTTTCCACAGTTTGTTGTGATCAGCACAGTCAAAGGCTTTAGTGTATTCAATAAAGCAGAAGTGGATGTTTTTCTGGAATTCTCTTGCTTTTTCTGTGATCCAGCGGATGTTGCCAATTTGATCTTTGGTTCCTCTGCCTTTTCTAAATCCAGTTTTCTATGTGTATATAAGATGGAGAAGCTCTATATAGTCAGCAAAAACAGGACCAGAAGCTGACTGTGGCTCAGATCATGGACTTGTTATTGCAAAATTCAGGCTTAAGTTGAAGAAAGTAGGGAAAACCACTAAGCCATTCAGGTATGACCTAAATAAAATACCTTTAGATCATATAGTGGAAGTAACAAATAAGATTCAAGGGACTAGATATGATAGGCAAAGTGCCTGAAGAACTATGGACAGAGGTTTGTAGCATTGTACAGAAGGCAGTAATCAAGACCTGTCTCTTATACACATCTTGTGTGTTAGTGAGGATAGAGTGTGGATGAAGGGCATAATAAAGTAATCAAAGCAGGCAAAAACATAGAAACTCCCATTTTTATATAGGGCAATTACTCTCATAAGTTTTTTTGTAATTTTATTCTCATATCTACCTTAAAATATTAAATTTTATTTTAAAAATTAAAATAAACATTAAAATACTAAAAACTCAAACAAGATTCTATTATAGCTCAGGGATATAGTCAATATCCTGTGATAAACCATAATGAAAAAGAATATAT
>SJYV01009358.1:655702-672920 GCA_006410875.1 Neotragus pygmaeus | reverse complement strand
GGGGCAGGAGGAGAAGGGGACGACCGAGGATGAGATGGCTGGATGGCATCACCGACTCGATGGACATGAGTCTGAGTGAACTCCAGGAAACGGTTATGAACAGGGAGGCCTGGCGTGCTGCGATTCATGGGGTCGCAAAGAGTCAGACACGACTGAGCGACTGAACTGAACTGAACTGAAAAAGGGGAAAGGACACAGATTTCCCTTCTTTCCTCACAGCCTCCTGAATAAAGATCTCTTGTGGAGGTTTTCCCTGTCTATTCATCTTTTTTCCGGTTTATTTTTCTTCATAGTATTGATGCTTATTTTGTTTCTCACCTGTGTCCACTTTGCTATTGATAGAAGCTACTCTCCATGAAGGAATGATTCCTGTCCATATGTTCACAGCTATTGCCCCACTGCCTAGAAGAGTTTCTGGCACTTAGTAGATGCTTACTAAGTACTTGTAGAAAGAATGATTAAATCCCTACTAGACTGTGATAACCTTTTTGAGAAAAAAATCGAAAAAAGAATGAACATATGTGTATGTATAACTGAATCACTTTACATACACCTGAAGCTACATGACATTGTAAATCAACCATACTCCAATAAAATTAAAAATTAAAAATCCCCAGCAGATTATATCCTTCCCACATTCAGTGATACAGAATTAGTATATTTTATGCACTTTAAAATTGTGCCCCCAAAGATGACAATAAAATATTTAGGGAGATGGACCAAGGTGGGATGTTTACCTGACTAGTTGTTTCTGGGTTTCAGGTTAGGTGATTTAGTCACTGAGGGCTTCAGCTCTGGAATCAAACTATCTTGGTTTGAATCCTAGTGCTGGTACCTACTAGTTGTGAAATCTCCAACCAGTTAACTTATTTGTGCCGCAGTTTCCTCCTCTGTGAAATGGGATAATAAGAGGAAGGTAGCTCTCGGTATCAGATGTATCTAAAGTGTTTGAAAGGCAGTGCTGCACACAGTAGACAAGAATAACACTTATTGTGGCTGCTTTCCTGTAAATGTTATCTCTTCCATCCACCATGTGTGTGTGAAGCCGCTCAGTCGGTCCAACTCTTTGTGACCCATGGATTGTAACCTACCAGGCTCCTTTGTCCACGGGATTTTCCAGGCAAGAGTACTGGAGTGGGTCGCCATTTCCTTCTCCGGGGGGATCTTCCCAACCCAGGGATCAAACCTGGGTCTCCTGCATTGGAGGCAGACGCTTTACCATCTGAGCCAGCAGGGAAACCTTCCATCAACAGTGCTTTCAATTGACCATAAATACACAGTTACATTCATGTTCTTGAGTTAAATCTAAATTTATTAAAATATGTAGCAGCATAACCTTTATGAGAATCAGAAGGTACAATTTATGTACAGAAAACAAAAAGGGAACAAGAAAGCCCAGGTCGTAACTATAACAACAATGAAATAAGAACTATCATTTGTTGAATATTTTATTTTACATCTGTCTATCCACCCTTCCAACTATCCACCCATTCGTCTATTTACTCATCTATCTCTCTCTATGCTACTGTAATTGTATGGTCCTATCCAACTAACTAAGAAGTTAGTTGTTAATGGAAGTTTCTCATCTGAAACAATCAAACACCAAACACACATACAGTGATTACTTTGTGGCAGGTACCATTCTAAACACTTAGAGAAAATTTCTCATTTGTCAGTGCAAATACCCAAGCATTCACTGGTGACTTTAGAAATCCTGTTTAAAAGCTTCATACTCAGAAACACACTTTCGAGGATGGTTACTCTTAATGTTATTGTCCTTATTATTTGTTCTCAGTGATTCATGTAAGTGTCCTATGACCATATGCATGTAACTCCTGCCTTCTGGAGCTATGGTTTCCCTGGTGGCTCAGTGGTAAAGAATCTGCCTTCAGTTGGGGAGACGTGGGTTCAATCCCTGGGTCAGGAAGATCCCCTGGAGAAGAAAATGGCTACCCATGCCAGCATTCTTGACTGGAGAATTTCTTGGACAGACGAGCCTCGTAGGCTCTTGTGTCCGTGGGGTCACAAAGAGTCAGACACGGTTGAGTGACTAACAATTTCCTGCCTTCTGGAGTTAACAGCCAATGGAGTTAACAGCTATAGTATTAATTAAAGAATAGTGCACATGCCAATGCAGCCTACTTGCTCTAGTCAAGATACCTTTAAACTCTCCTACCTTCTGGGGCTATTTCATTGTGTATCATTTTATATCCAAAATGAAAGAAGTCCTATCCTCCTCAACATTTCTGAGAAATTTTCATGATTCACAGGTCACCTTAGGGTTCCTCGCTGGCTGCTTCTCCACACCTGCTTCCCTCTCACATCCCTCTCAGTGTGAACAAAGCTCCATTTCCTTCCAGGGGGTCCACCTGGGTCTCACTGGAAAGGAACCTGATGCTGGGAAAGGTTGAAGGCAGGAGGAGAGAGGGTTGACAGGGGATGAGATGGTGGGATGGCATCATCAACTCAATGGGCATGAGCTTGAGCAAACTCAGGGAGATGGTGAAGGGCAGACAAGTTCAGTGTGCTGCAGTCCATGGGGTCACAAAGAGTCGGATGTGACTGAGCTACTGAACAAACATGATCTAGTAATTCCACTCTCTTCTTCATGCCCCTGGGCATTAATGTCACTGTTACTGGTAGCTGACTTGTGTTGATCTTCTGAGGAAGGGATGGTGTGGTGGGAGGAGATAGAGTAGCTAAGTGGCTTCAGTCATGTCCGACTCTTTGCGACCCCATAGACAGCAGCCCACCAGGCTCCCCTGTCCCTGGGATTCTCCAGGCAAGAACACTGGAGTGGGTTGCCATTTCCTTCTCCAGTGCATGAAAGTGAAAAGCGAAAGTGAAGTCACTCAGTCGTGTCCGACTCTTTGTGACCCCATGGACTGCAGCCTACCAGGCTCCTCCATCCATGGGATTTTCCCGGCAAGAGTACTGGAGTGGGGTGCCATTGCCTTCTCCGAGAAGATAGGGTAAAGAGAACACAATAGCAGTCATTTCAACACAGAACACAAAGCTACCTTAATTTCAGACATCATTCTCCCTGGCACTTCTGAGCCATTTCCCACCGCTGAGAATTTCTCAGTGCCTCCCTCCTGCCAAATCTTGAGTTTCCTCTCTTTCATGACCCTTCTTGCTTCTCTTTTTCCCTGTTTCTCAGGCTGTTTCCCTGTTTCTCAACCTTTCTTTAAGGTTTTCCCAAGAAATACCGATAAGTTCTCCCCCTCCCCCCAGGCAAATGACAAGGAGGCCTTCCTCAGCCAAGATAACCATCTCATTATGATGTTTTCATAAAAAGAACCTGGGTGGAAAAGAGCTCCTGGAGGAGGGCACAGCAACCCACTCATATTCTTGCCTGGAGAATCCCATGGACAGCGGAGCCTGGCAGACTGCAGTTCATGGTATCATAAAGATTTGGATATGACTGAGCAACTAACACTTACATGACTAAGCGACTAATACTTCCATTCCACCCCCCAGATTGAAGTATGACATTACTCATGAGAGTTCCAGAAGTTCTGTGTAGAAGAGGCTCTGTAGATTTAGTCTAATTGAAAGGAAACAGAAAATCTGACTTGAAATTGTGCTTGCATAGCAAAGAACCTCTTTTTGACTTAATTGCATATCAGTCCTGCAGAAATCAAAGTTCCACTCAAAGGGCTTAAAAGGAAGAGAATTTAATTAAGGGACTGTCTCTAGAGGTATGGGCAGGTTAGAGAAGCCAGCAAGGATCCTTGAGGCCCCAGGACAGGGGCAGTGTGGCAGCATCTCACTCCCAGGGCTGAAGGAATGAGAGGAGGAAGTGGTGTCTCTGTGCTCCTGCTGGGAAGAGTCAGGAAGAGTGTTGTTGCAGGGGTTACAGGTCCCAGAGATGTACCCTGATCTCTCCTTCCCCTTGCCCTCCAAGCTCTCGCAGGTGTTTCCCTGGGGCTGAACCCAACCAGAAGTCAGAAGGCAGGGGAGACTCCCTGGCAAAGGAGTCTGCAGGCCCCGAACAGGTCAGGTGGAATCGGGTGATGGTGAAGCACCAGAACAGATTGGGTATTTATTTGGTGTAATGTTGAAAACAGAAACTTAGCAAGGTGAAGGATGGCTCCTAGAAGGCAGAAGTAACTGGAGTCAAACTTTGTCTCACCTGCACATTGTCCCCCTCCTAATACCCTAGGAGCTGTTGTGGAGACAGAGGTTAGGCCTCCCCTCCCTCCCCATTCCTGGGGAAAGTTCTGAGTTCTGGGCAGAGCACGGTGTAAGGGAAGTATTTGAGTGGTATTCACCTTGGTCTTGTGGCCAACTCCTTTGCACCATGGATCAGCTCCAAACCCTCTGTATCATAAAAAATAGTAGAGCAATTTTTGAAGCATAAAACCAAGCTGCAACAGCCAATCCAGAAGTCAAGTTAAGCACTGGGAGAAGTCAGACACAGTCAAGGATGTACACTTTTGAACTTTATATTCTCTTTTATTGCCTCTAAACTCAAACTCTCAACCATCCATGACAAGAGTTTACATTCCTCTTGGAAATCAGTGAGGCAAAAACAGATTACCAAAAGCTGGAGAAAAGGATGCAGTGTTGATTCTTTCCTCAGGGCTGAATACAAATTAGAGGGGATGGCTGTGGATCTTTGCAGAGAATGGAAAGCAGTATCCACCCCTAAGGACTGCCAGCCAACCTGGCCCACTGCCTGCTGCTCCTTCATCTGGTTGTGTCTGCAACTGCCAAGAGAGTGATGGAAGAATTTCTGGACGAGACTTCGTTTCAACCCAACTCCCTAACTGGGTCGATGACCACCCCGACTCCAGGAGCAATCATAGCATGAGGATATAGCTCTGACTGGCAAGTCTTCAGGGTTTACTGTGGAGTCAGGGAGTGACATGAAATGTGTAAGCACAGAACACTGTCCTCTGCAGAGTTAACTTGGACATGACCTGAGAAGTAAAAGAGAGAGGTACCCTTGGATGTATTGGGTTGGCCAAAAATTGCATTTGGATTTTTCCATGGATGGCATGGCAAAACCCAAAGGAAATTTTTGGCCAACCCAATATATGTTGCCCAAGCTCCCCTTCACATTTTTTTTTCTTTCTGTCTAGGATAGCCTGCAAAAGAGGTCCTGAGCTGAGTGCTTTAAATTATTCACCTCAAACTAAATGTGGAAGATGGCATGCTTAAATATCTCTATTTTAAACTAAAAAATTTTTAAATCTCTATTTTACAGAGAGACAAAATTTGAGGAAACCCCTGATTTGCTCAAAGACCTACAGCTTGTACATGGTAGAGCTGAAAACCCAGTTTTGTCTGTGTTCAGCACCTTTGCACCTAACACAATGTATATGTGTGCCAGGGAGTTTAGAAGGAGGACAGTGAGATGGTATGAAGCATGGATGGTCAAAGCTGTTTCCAGAGTTCTGAATCTGTGATATTGTGACTGCTAAGAAATAGATATTTGGTCATTCAGATGACTGAAATGTATTTTTCATTATATTTGGTCTTCATCCATAGTTTGTGGTTTCCAGTTCCCGAAGTCCTCCACCCTAAGTGTTGGAAGTCATTAAGGTGTCTTTTGTTGTGAAAATGAGGCGACTTTTGGAAAGCACTTTAGGTCAGGGGCTGGTTGCCAAGAGAACCAACAGCATGATTAGAGGATGGGAACTTTTAGGCCCCCTTCATGGAGTCTGAATCAATTGCCAGTGGCCAGTGATTTAGTCAGACATGCCTGTGTGAGAAAGACTCCATAAAAAATCCAGTAGGACAGGGTTTGGAGAGCTTCTGGATTGGTAAGAAAACACACAGAGGTGCTGGGAGAATGCGCTTCTGACAGGGCCCCGGAAGCCCGGTGCCCTATCCCTGTACTTGCTCTTTGCATTGAGCTTTCCAGGTGGCGCCAGTGGTAACAAAAAGTGAAAGCCGCTCAACTGTGAATCTCTGCGACCCCACAGACTATACAGTCCATGGCCTTCTTCAGACCAGAATTCTGGAGTGGGTAGCCTTTCCCTTCTCCAGAGGATCTTCCCAACCCAGGGATCCAACCCAGGTCTCCTGAATTACAGGCAGATTCTTTACCAGCTGAGCCACCAGGGAGATCCCAGGATTACTGGAGTTGGGTAGCCTATCCCTTCTCCAGCGGGTCTTCCTGATCCAGGAATCAAACCAGGGTCTCCTGAATTGCAGGCAGATTCTTTACCAGCTGAGCTCTCAGGGAAGCCCTAGTGGTTAAGAATCCACCTGCCAATACAGGAGACTTAAGAGACTCCAGTTTGATCCCTGGGTCGGGACGATCCCCTGGAGGAGGGCATGGCAACCCACTCCAGTATTCTTGCCTGGAGAATCCCATGGACAGAGGAGCCTGGCAGGCTACAGTCCTTGGGGTCGCAAAGAGTTTGACACTACCAAAGCGACTTAGCACACTCCTATGCCCTCTGCATCTCTTCCACCTGGCTCTTCCTGGGTTGTATCCTTTTATAATAAACTGGTAATCTAGTAAGTAAAATGTTTCTCTGAGCTCTATGAGCCGCTCCAGCAGATTAATTGGACCTGAGGAGGGAGGTCTTAGGGACCTGTGATCTGTGGCTGCTGCTGCTGCTGCTGAGTCGCTTCAGTCGTGTCCGACTCTGTGTGACCGCATAGACGGCAGCCCACCAGGCTCCCCCGTCCCTGGGATTCTCCAGGCAAGAACACTGGAGTGGGTTGCCATTTCCTTCTCCAGTGCATGAAAGTGAAAAGTGAAAGTGAAGTCGCTCAGTCGTGTCCGACTCTTGGCAACCCCATGGACTGCAGCCTACCAGGTNTTTTTTTTTTTGGCTCACTGTGTGGCATGTGGAATCTAGTTCCCTAACTGGGGATCAAACACATGCTCCCCACAGTGGAAGTGTAGAGTCTTAACCACTGGATATCCAGGGAAGTCCCTTTCTTTCATTATTTTTTATTTTTTGGTGTGCCACACAACATGTGGGATCTTAGTTCCCCAACCAAAGATCAATCTCACATCCCCCGCCCCCCTGCATTGAAAGCATGGAGTCTTAACCATTGGACTACCAGGGAAGTCTCTATTTTGTTTTTTGTGAATTCCACAGGACCACTTTTCTTGCAGCCTTCTACCTGTCCCATACTTTCCCTGAATATAGGAAATAAAGAATGATCAATATTGGAAAAATATAAAAGAAGGTAAAGGTCTCTGTGGCTTCTTAAAGTTGGTGTTCAGTATGTATTGATCCATGTGCCTAAAATAGATCTGAAAAGGATCAGAGACTTTTCTTCCTATTCTGTGTCCACTGTGAAGTGATGGAGGTGAGGTCCCAGGTGGGAGGGGTAGAGGGGAACCAAAGCCCTTTGGTACAGCTGAGCTTGAAATTGACAGGAAGCTGCCACAAAAGCTGCCTGTTGTTGGAAAGCTGCAGGGGCCACTTCCTTACCTGACTGACAACTGCTGCTTGAATATGGAGGGAACACATTTAGGTTCCCGTAATGAACGTATTAACTGTGCTAGCAGCAAAGCAAGTCAGATCAAAGAGGAAAGTCGCATAAATCTAAGCAAAGGTGAGAGTTAACACTGGTTCCGTCCCATGTGGTTTGGCACAGCTGGAGTTAATTGGATCTTTCCACCTTCCGTTCTTTTCAGATTAGTTCTTTCTGTTAGAACCAATGTGCTTTCCATTATCTTTTGATCTCGTTCCCTTTCCATATTGAAGATCTCTGAAAATCCAGAGGTATAAACATTGTTTATAAAAATTTTTCTTGTCCCAATATCAATGTAAATTAACCAGCTGTGCCTTTGATATCACTGTCAGATAATCTCAATATTAGAAAACTCAGTTTTAATTAAATTGATAGCTATCTTTGATTTACATTATTTCATCCCAGAAGTCAAAGTGTCAAAAGTGGATATTAAACATTGAGAAAAACTTTTTTTTCTTATTATACTTAATACAGTACATATCAGTATGTGATTATCAAATATATTAGAAGGTTAATACTTTTTAAAATGGAAACGGAAATGGAAGCCCACTCCAATATTCTTGCCTGGAAAATTCCATGGACAGGGGAGCCTGGCAGGCTACAGTCCATGGGGTTGCAAAGAGTCCGACATGACTGCGTATACAGGACAGGACTTTTTTTTTACAACCTTGGAACATAATAATTGCATTGTCAGATAAAACTTTTGTGGATATTTTTAAAGGCTCTAAATATAATTGAATATTGTTTTTGAAATGGGTAAAACTTCCAGATTATTCTAGAGACTCGCAAGGCAAGATGTTTTCTTCACTTTTCAAAAGTTTTTCTTATAGAAATAAAGAATGTATATCCTTTATGAGAACTTTGAGAAAGTCATGTTTAATATCTCATCTAAAGGGAGCTTTGGAACTGGTTGGTTCCACAAATTCTTTTTTTTTTTTTTCCAATATTTGTTTATTTATTTGGTTACACTGGGTCTTAATTTCGACATGCAAACTCTTAATTGCAGTATGTGGGATTTAATTCCCTGACCAGGGATCGAACCTCTACCCACTGCCTCGGGAGTGTGGGGTCTTAGCCACTGGACCACCAGGGAAGTCCCCACAAATTCTTTAGTCATAATGTATGTGCTTCTCAGCATGCCCTGTCCACCCCCATCCTTCATCACTAATATATACTGGAGGTAGTTTTTCAAACTCCTGCTTTCTTTGTCCACATCAAAAACCTCTGTCCCCAGATAAAAGCCGGTGAGATGAAATGGAATGTGAAACCAGCTTGGACTGTGCCTCTGTGACTTTGGGCAATTACTTCATCTCTCTGACCTTTCATTTCCTCCTTCATGGGATGATTCAAACTTCATGAAGTTTGTTGTGAGGATTAAATAAAATAATACAGAGTGCTTACTAAGTCTGTGTTCCTATCATGAGCCTCTCCTCATTAAGTCCAGCACCTCTGATATCTGTGTCAGTCTGATGAAATGCTTGTGAATGAATTCCTCTGTATTTTCAACATTTTCTTTTGTTCCTTTATTGCTCACCTACTACGGACCAGATACAATGATAGCTTCTGGTGATCCATGAACGAATAAGAGACAGACAATTCAAGATGCCCTTAGAGCGATAAATTAGCAGTTTGGGATTAACATATATGCACTACTATGTATAAAATAGGTAAACAACAAGGACCTGTTGTACAGCACAGGGAACTATACTCAATATCTTGTAATAACCTATAATGGAAAAGAATCTGAAAAAGTATGTTATATACACATATGTGTATATATATATATACACACACACACATATAACTGAATCACTTTGCTGTACACTTGAAATGGGCACAAAATTCTCCATTAACTGTACCTCAATTTTTAAAAAGTGCCCTCAGAGCCTCCCAGCTGGCGATAGTAGTAAAGAACCTGCCTGCCAATGAAGGAGACATGAGATGTGTGTTTGATCTCTGGGTTAGGAAGATCTCTTGGAGGAGGGCATGGCAACACACTGCAGTATTCAAGCCTGGAGAATCCCAGGGACAGAGGAACCTGGAGGGCTACAGTCCATAGGGTCGCAAAGAGTCAGACACGACTGAAGCAACTTAGCACACATACACGCTTTCAGAGCAGTAGAGGAGACAAATAAATGCTATAAAAGCCCCAGAATGGAAAGCCAGAGGGTAAAATAATTCATTTTAAAAGAGAAAATGCTTGAGCTTCACATAAAGAGGAGAGAATGGGCAGCTTATGGTGTCTCCTTGGGCCTCTTCCTTATGAAGAAAGTGCCCAAGTTATCCAGGAATTTCTGGGCTTCAGTTGAAACCCTGCCTTCTTCTGATGGCCTCCTTTCTCTGGAAACCTTCTGTAAGGGATTCCCTTCCAGGCGGCTCAGCGGTAAAGAGTCCGCCGGCAATGCAGAAGACCAGGGTTTGATCCCTGGGTTGGGAAGATCCCCTGGAGAAGGGAATGGCAACCCACTCCAGTGTTCTTGCCTGGAAAATCCCCTGGACAGAGGAGCCTGGTGGGCTACAGTCCACGGAGTCACAAAGAGTCGGACACGACTGGGCATGAGCACGTCTATAATAGGACTGCAGCACAGACAGGATACGTTTCTCCCCTTCATGGGGAAAGAAAGAAGGAAAACCGTGGTCATTCGCTCCTTACACTTCTCCATTCGTTTAAGTGTGCAGCAAACATTCGTGTCAGTGAAGTACTAGGCCCTGTGCTAGATGCTGGGGATTCAAAGAGACAAGAAACTCAGTCTAGAGAGAAAGCGAGTTGTTCCTCAGTCGTGTGCAACTCTTTGCAATCCCATGGACTGTAGCTTCCCAGGCTCCTCCATCCATGGAATTTTCCAGGCAAGAGTACTGGAGTGGCTTGCCATTTCCTTCTTCAGGGGATCTTTCCAACCCAGGATTTGAACCCGGTTCTCCCATGTTGTAGGCAGATGCTTTATCCCCTGAGCCAGAGAGAGATAAAATCAAAATGGTATTCTGTTTATAAGAGCTCTATTGCAAGTTTACTCAGAGGGGCGGGGGAGCAGTGCTGGGGTGACCAGTTTTCTCAGTTTATCTGCTGCTGTCCCCATTTAAGCACTGAAACTCCTACACCCTAAGAAGCTGCTCAGGCCTGGACAAACTGGGACAACTGGTCAACCAATCTCCTAGCCACAGAAAAGGACCCTGATGCAGCCTTGGGTAGGGCTGGGAGCATCGTCATGTTAGAATTTGATGAGAAGCATAAACTTAATGAAATACTAGATGAATGAGGACACAGGGAACATTTGTGAAGGGAATGAATTTAGCACGTGGGAACCGGATGACGCTGAATTATGCTTAAGAAAATCCCAGCAATGTGCCCACAGTTCATGTGAAACCATCCCCAGTACGTTTATTAACCACATAGTTTATTTTTTAAGCTGAATCCGAATAACTGATAGCAAAATCTAAGTTTCCTGATTTCTTTTTTCCAGTTGCTCCTGCCCTGTGAGTGCTAAGTCAGTTCAGTCCTATTCGACTCTTTGCATCATGGACTGTAGCCATCTAGGCTCCTCTGTCCATGGGACTCTCCAGGCAAGAATACTGGGATGGTTTGCCATGCCCTCCTCCAGGGGTCTTCCTGACCCAGGGGTCGAACCTTCATCTCCTGCAGCTCCTGCATCAGGCAGATTCTTCACCGTTGAGCCACTGCGGGCAGAACTTCCTAAATTCAACCCCACTGTTTGTTCATCTGCGCCTCTCTCTGCTCCCCTCATCTAATTTGTGTTCCCATAAAATGCAATGCTCACATCTCACTTCTCAGCAAAAAGATGAGATGTGTTGAGTGAATTCACATTAATAATATTTTAGCTAACAACACTGCAAAGAGCTCTACAGGCCATTTACCAAGGAAACTAAATTATTTCAAATGCTTGTGTCAAAATAAATGAACCAAGGCTTTTCTGATGTAGCAGCCTAACATTTTATTGTGGGTATAATAAACACAGCTCCCCCCTCTCCAAAATTCAGCAATCCTTTATTAGGTTCTTTCTTCATTAGGGCGAATAAAACATGTCCTCCTACGGATTTTTCCATAACTTCTAGTGGTAGAATAGGGCATCTCTTTCCTAAAGTAATTTAGACTAACATGAAACTCTTTTCTAATAATAAAAAAGTGTCTTTAGAATAACTTAGAATTATTGCAAATGATAAGCAAAATTTATTAAGGTTATGAATCAAAGAGAAATGTTGTGTTGTAATTAAAGAAAAAAAAAACCTTTAGAGGTTAATCTTTCCCCCCATATTTTGGCTTAGCGATTGAGTTTGGGTTTTTTTTTTTTTTTTTAATCTCCTAATAAGTTCTCTTTGGTTCCAAGGTAGTCCCAGCTGCTGAGAGTCACAAATTCTGCCTGAATAGCAGGGTGACCTTTCCAGAGAGCAGCCAGTGTTTGTAAGCTCAAGTACAAAGAAAACCAAGTTTACTGACTCTACGCTAGAGGAAGAAGAACACTCATTCAAACCAGCTCTCTATCACCCCCTACTCCCATCCCTACCTTCCAACTCCTTCCTCTTCACCCTGCTTGACCTTACTGGACCAGTAGAGCGGCCAGCTCCAGGGATGCCATAATTCACTCAGGCTCTTTGATGTCTTTAAAATTCTGTCTCAGTTTCCACTTGTCTTTTTCGGGCAAAGAAGCAGCATCTGGCACCTCCACTCTGTGGAATGCGGCCGTCTGCTCCTGGGAAGGGGGATCAAGAGGTAGCCATCCTGGATTAGGAAGGCAGGTGACCTGGGTTATGCCTGCCCACTGCCAGTCTAGTCTCCCAGGTTACTTTTGGTCTATATCTGATCAGATGTCCTCAATTCCCCAGGCCTGAATACACTTAACCTTGCTTCTCCAAACTGCTTTGCATTCCTCACCCACCCCCAGATCTTCTCCATTCTCAGCTCCTAAAAAAAAAGAAATCACAGACACTGCAGTTATCACACATCTTCTGACTTCATCACAGCTTTGCATGTTCCTTTCAAATTGTCTCTTCCTTTCTTCCCCTTCTTTTTAACCTCCCAGTTCTGCTTTTTGGCAAACAACCAAAGATTTCTCTGTGCAACTTAAAAGAAATATTACAAGACAAACCTTCTCTTGGTGGAGAGCAATGGAATGATTTGCATATATAATCTCTTCCTGTGTCTCCTGCTAGCTAGCATGGGCCTTTTCGTCTCCAGTCCTCACGGTCTAACAAAAGAATAAATTACCGCACCACGGATAGAGCATGACAGTGCCAGTCTTCTGAGGCACTGGGAGGTTTAATGGAAACCAAAGGGAAGTCAAGGTTAGACAATTTCTTGTAAATGTGTTTCTTTTTTCCTATATGCCCTCTCACGTATTATCAATTTTCTGACCTTCTTATTATTCAGTTTCCTAGCTGCCACATCTAAAGCTGCTTTTGAGCCAATCTCTCATCAATGGAACTGTACATGCTGGTAGAGAATTAAAGTATTGGCAAATTAGTTACCAGGTGTTTAGGCTTATAATTTAAAGATTTCATTAAATTAATAAAGGATAGCAATTTCAAGGACTGAATGGATACCCCTACTTAATATTTTGCCTCCTTCCGATTTCGTTGAGATGGGAAAAGTGAAAATAAAGGTGTCTATTTAGTGCCATCTAGTGGCACAGATGTTTAACAGGTCTGGAGAAGGAAATGGCAACCCACTCCAGTGTTCTTGCCTGGAGAAACCCAGGGATGGGGGAGCCTGGTGGGCTGCTGTCTATGGGGTTGCAGAGAGTCGGACACAACTGAAGCGACTTAGCCGCAGCAGGAGCAGCAGGAGCCTGGAGGGCTACTGTCCATGGAGTAGCAAAGAGTCGGATACGACTGAGCAACTGACACACACTTTCATTGAGGGACTGTTTAAATGAACCTAGAAAACAATTGCTACTATTAGTATTAGGGTCTGATTTTTAGAATCTCCAGGCTTGATTCTAGTTTTGTTTTACCTCCTATGGGGATATCCAATCATGGGGGCCCTTTTTGGTGTCATTGAGAAAGTTTTAATCGGCTTAGTGGAGAGCCAGAAAAACTCTGGAAATCCAGAGGAATTGCTGCTGCACTGCTGTTTTAACTTTAAACTTTCTTGCCACTCCACTTCTGATTGCAAAACAGATTCTGCTGAGAAGAGAAAAATGTTAATAATCTAAGAAAACAGCAATGATCATCCCACTGAAAATACAAAGATGCTCTCCTCTTCCAACTCTTCTCACTTAAACCTATTGTTCTTAAATGCGAACTATGTGAATATGTACAAAGGTTTAATCGGTTATATTTATGAAAGAGATACTCTTTTACTCAGACAAGACCAGAGTTTGAAAAGCTGGCCCCCACCAGCAAAGTTCAAAATCAATAAACAACCCCTCCACACACACACACACACACACACACACACACACACACACACACACACACAGAAAGAAAGTAAAAATTAGAAAAAATGAAGCCAAATCAGAAACTATGGTCTGATCTATTTGTGTTTCCAAGGATCTGCGCGCCCTTTTGAAGACTGATCTAACATTCGGAATTGAGGCGGGCTTGGCTTTGTGGGCTTCTTCCACTTCCAATTCTATCTTCTTCCAAGATAGAATTCTATCTCGACCCAAAGTACTTCTGGCTTTCTCAGAGGGTGCTCCTCTGGTACCAGCACTGAGAAGCTGATCAAATCTGCCTGTGTCAGTCAACATGTGCTTCCTAGCTGCTGACAGAGGCTGGTCCTTAGCATGCTGACCTCAGAGACCTCACATGTGTTTCTTAGGCCCTCTTCCTGTTGTGCTTGCTTGCTTTCTGTCTTGATCTTGTGGATAAACTGACAAACACGAATGTAAACTGAAATATAAGACAAGCTGTGCAAGTCTAAAATGTTTTGAATAGGAGGTACTTGAATGGATGACTCAGCCCTCATAGAATGTCTGCTGAGATACGTATCTGTTGAATCGTGGTCAAGATCCCTAATTTCCCCAAACATCCCATCATCGGGGCATTTCTTCTTAAAGAAGTTCAGTCTTCCTCTCAGGGTTCCCTGACATTTACAAAAGGACATCTTTGGTCTTAATCTTTTCTTTTTTTCTTAATTTATTTTTAATTGGAGGATAATTGCCTGACAATGTTGTGTTGCTTTCTGCCATGCATCAACATGAATCAGCCAGAGTTTATACATATGTCCCTTCTCTCTTGAACCTCCCTGCCACCTCCCACTTAATCTTTTCTTCATTGAGGTACTGTTAACTGTGAAAATGAATATGACAAAAATGAATATTTCAGGATAGAGGCTTTTAGAACACGGATTTTACTATCATTTTGCCATGTTAATTAGAAAGAGAGTAACTAAATGCGGTACACCTGTCTAAAGCAGTTTTCAGTTAAAAAGGACTCGAAAACCTCTGTTCTGAATTTTGACTAAACTACTATAGAATTTGCCTTTTCAGAAACAGGATGCTGGGCTATTGATCTCTGTGGTTTCAGAATCCCTCTATTCCCCTAATTCAAAGTTTCCCATTTTGTTGATGGCATTAGCAGCAGTCTTATAACTGCTAGTTAGAATTGACACGCAGTGAAGTTGAAGTGGTTGTTGGGCAAGTTGTTGTTAAAGAGTTTTTAATTAAATACCAGTTTGGTATCTGGTGTTCTTTGAAAGGGCCAACCTTCCACAGCAGGAATTTTAGTGGAAGAATGCCAAGCCATGCTCACTTTTTGTCTCCCTTCCAACTCCCTCCAGTGGTGCCAAGTTTATTACGGGTTAGAAAGTGAGCAGGATCAAGGGCTTCATTTCTAAAATGTAATCATTTAATGTTCATATAATTTTATGAGGGCAGTTTAATTATTTCATAATTACATAACCAGAACATGGCACAATGCAAAGTGATGAATGCACTATCTTACAACCCTAAATATACCTCCCCATCCTCCGCCCCGCCACCCCTGCTGCAGAAGTCTTAATCCAATCACATATGGAGATTCGATTAAACTAATACTAATCTGTGTTAGCATCTCTTTCTCTTCTCTCTGTGGGCATTAACTCAGAGTTTTCCTGGGCATATAGTAAGAAAGGCCTTCCTCCTATGTCCTTCTGGTGTCTCTTAGTGCTTGAACTTTCTGGTAACCTATTAGACACTATTTTATGCTGCTCTTAAAAGTAGAATCATGAGGGACTTTTCCCCGATGGTCCAATGGTTAAGACGCCACCTGTCAATGCAGAGGGTATGGGTTCAATCCCTAATCAGGGAACTAAGATCTCATAGGCCAATGGGGGCAGCCAAAGGTCTGAAAAAAAAGTAAAATCATGAGACTCAGTAGTAAGATGCTCCTCTAGGAATCTCTCTCTCTCTCTCCCTCTCTTTCTCTGTGTCACCATTCTCAAGAATATGTGACTAGCGGAGACATAGATGCTAAGCTGTGGGCTTCATGCCTTCCCTGTGAAATAACTTTTTTCAGATCCCACTCATCATGGAAAGCTGTTTGGAACACAGACAGTACTGGGGCTCTGATCTGTTTCTGGCACATAATTTTATTAATGAAAAAAAATAGCACCTAAAGCAAATTCGTGCCTGCAGTAGTAGAAGGTATCTACTGAAGAGAGTGAGCTGGTTTAACCAGGAACTCGAGTCATTCTCATTACAATGAACTTAGGACAGGCAGCAACTATAAGGCTGTTCCAGTTTCATAAAACTAGAAATGAGTTATGTGAGTTGCTCGGTTGTGTCTGACTGTTTGCAGCCCTGTGGACCGTCGCTCACCAGGCCCCTCTGTCCGTGGGATTCTCCAAGCAAGAATACTTGAGTGGGTTGCCATGTCCTTCTCCAGGGGATCTTACCGACCCGGGGATCAAACCTGGATCTTCCACAAGGCAAGCAGATTCTTTACCATCTGAGCCACCAGGGATCAGTTCAGTTCAGTCACTCAGTCGTGTCTGACTCTTTGTGACTTCGGACTCTTTACAAGGAGTAAGCATGTTTTAATTTCTTAGCTATAGTCACCATCTGCAGTGATTTAGGAGCCCCCACAAAAATAAAATTTGTCACTGTTTCCATTGCTTCACCATCTATTTCCCATGAAGTGATGGGACCAGATGCCATGATCTTAATTTTTTTGAATATTGAGTTTTAAGCCAACTTTTTCACTCTCCTCTTTCACTTTCATCAAGGGATTCTTTAGTTCTTCTTTGCTTTCTGCCATAGGGTAGTGTCATCTGCATATCTGAGGTTATTGATATTTCTCTCTGCAATATTGATTCCAGCATGTGCTTCATCCAGCTCTGCATTTATCATGATGTACTCTGCATATAAGTTAAATAATCAGGGTGACAGTATATAGCCTTGATGTACTCTTTTCCCGATTTGGAACCAGTCTGTTGTTCCACCTCCAGTTCTAACTGTTGCTTCCTGACTTGCATACAGATTTCTCAGAAGGCACGTCAGGTAGTCTGATATCCCCATCTCTTTCAGAATTTTCCACAGGTTATTGTGATCCACACAGGCAAAGGCTTTGGCATAGTCAATAAAGCAGAAGTAGATGTTTTTCTGGAACTCTCTTGCTTTTTCAATGATCCAGTGGATGTTGGCAGTGATCTCTGGTTCCTCTGCCTTTTCTAAATCCAACTTGAACATCTGGAAGTTCACAGTTCATGTACTGTTGAAGCCTGGCTTGGAGAATTTTGAGCATTACTTTGCTAGCATGTGATACGAGTGCAATCGTGCAGTAGTTTGAACATTCTTTAGCGTTGCCTTTCTTTGGGATTGGAATGAAAACTGAC
>SJYV01009358.1:607990-653724 GCA_006410875.1 Neotragus pygmaeus | reverse complement strand
CCAGCCAGTCCCTTCTGAAGGAGATCAGTCCTGCGTGTTCTTTGGAAGGAATGATGCTGAAGCTGAAACTCCAGTACTTTGGGCCACCTCATGTGAAGAGTTGACTCATTGGAAAAGACTCTGGTGCTGAGAGGGATTGGGAGCAGGAGGAAGAGGGGATGACAGAGGATGAGATGGCTGGATGGCATCACCAACTCGATGAACATGGGTTTGGGTGAACTCCGGGAGTTGGTGATGGACAGGGAGGCCTGACGTGCTGCGATTCATGGGGTCGCAAAGAGTTGGACACGACTGAGCGACTGAACTGAACTGATAGACATAAT
Source organism: Neotragus pygmaeus (assembly GCA_006410875.1). Taxonomy (NCBI): domain Eukaryota; kingdom Metazoa; phylum Chordata; class Mammalia; order Artiodactyla; family Bovidae; genus Neotragus; species Neotragus pygmaeus. Next base: position 653,401 of record SJYV01009358.1, on the reverse strand, counting down.
TAGGAAATAAAAGGAGATTTCATCTTATGAGACAGCTTCCTACTTTGAGAGCTCTCAGGGACCCATGACCACATGTTATAGTCTCATCTACAGACGGAATTTAATGCTTCAGGTCTTAAAGAGACGGCTTCCTCGGTGGTCATTGGTAAAGAATCTGCCTGCCAATGCAGGAGACGCGGATTTGATCCTTGCGTCAGGAAGATTCCCTGAAGAAAATGGCAACTCACTCTGATATTCTTGCCTGGAAATCCTGTGAACAAAAGAATGTGGCAGGCCACAGTCCATGGGGTCACAAAGAGACAGACATGACTCGGTGATTAAAACTACAAGTAAAAAGAAGGTGATGGATGGATAGGGACGAACATAAACAGATATTTGTATCTTCATGGCACTAGACTAGAACCCAGTGTCTATGGTTGTGTTGTCTTAAGAGACAATTTAGCTATGTATTTTTTTAAAAGGGGGGGACAGGGTGATTCCTGTGTGTTGGGGACATGAGTGAGGCAGATGTATGGGCAGGAACCGAGAAGGAAAGACTGATATTATGGGCTCCACTGGGAAAGCCATCCATGCCTTCTTTAGACATCAGTCTCTGCTGGAAGAGACCTCGGTGTGAGGCAGTTTAAGTGCTGCTGACAACCTGGGCCTGAGGACTTGGGCACCAGGAGTCTACATGAGGTGCCTACACTGACTGTATGTAATGCTGAGGAGCTAGCCAGTCCGCAAATGGATCCACCTGTCCGGGAACAGGAGCTCTCTGAGGCCTTGCTATCTGTGTACAAATTACAATGCTGTAAATTAGCTCATAGACACTGAAAGGCCCAGGGACCCAGTAATATGAGCTAATTCACCTAGTTTCCCATTGGTTTCACCCAGATCTTTTTGGTCCATTTCACATCTTTCACAATTTTCCCTACACTGGCAATCATGGAAATAAGAGATTGTTTTCTGATGCTCCCCTGAAGCCTATTCATCCTTCAATTCATTTACAAATAACTCAATTTAGAAGTTTATTCTGATCTTCTTAATTGATTGTAGCTCTCTTATATTAACAGCTCCACAATTCCCTTGCCTCTTTCTCTCTGTTTTTCTTAAATATATATATTTTTAATTTTTTTATTTGGCTGCACCGACTCTTAGCTGTGGTGCTCGGGATCTTTAGTTGCAGAATGTGAAATCTTAGTTGCAGCATGTGGGATCTAGTTCCCAGAGCAGGGATCAAACCCAGGACCCCCTGCATTCGTCGGGAGGTGGTGGAGTCTTAGCCACTGGACCACCAAGGAAGTCCCTCCCTTATCTCTATTTTACGGCAATATTTCATTTTACCACCCATAAATGAAAAAATTAAACCTTTGGAGTGTGGGCTTTATAATGATTTTAATGAACAGAAGTCCTTCGTGGTCATCCATATGAGAAGATTTTACTATGATTTCCTCCAGTGAAATTAGAAGTTTAAAAAAGTTTTTCCACAAAAAATGTGAATAAAAGGTTTTTTTAAGATCTTTAAGGATGCCTTTTATTTTTTGAAGTTCAGGTTATATCCTGATCACCAGTTAATCATTTATGGATTGGTATTACCTCAAAATCATTTTTAGGTCATTCGGTATGTAAACAGAGAGAGTTTAAAACACCGCCTTCAAAACTAGAAACAATTGCACTGGGACCCAGAAGCAGCTGGCATCCTTGTATAAAAGACACTGGGTACCAATCATTTATTCACTGAAGGGGTCTAGAATCCCAGATTAAATTATTGACAGTTTTGATTGAATTAGCTTTTGATTCAGTCTCTGTGTCTTTAATGACAAAGTTATTCCAGAAAAAGTTGAGCCCTGGAAAAGTTTTACCTAGCTGAGATTCCCCTCAAGGGAGGATGTGAGTCACACAGTACTTACACTGGCAAATAAAACCACAGTGCATGTCTGCTCCCTGCGGATTTTAATTTGCAGCAACAATAAGCTGCAAGTAATGGGCCTTAGGTTAAATGGTTGAATATAAAGTTCAAATCAGAATTAAAACATCTTGTCTTGAAAGAGATGAGGTTAATGTCAGAGGCCAAATGTTCTGAGAAGCCTTACCAAAATGACACGCCCCCCCCCCAATCTAGATAGGGGCTTCCCAGGTGGCTCAGTTGTAAAGAATCTGCCTGCCAATGCAGAAGACGCAGGTTCGATCCCTGGGTCAGTAAGATCCCCTGGAGAAGGAACTAGCAACCCACTCCAGTATTTTTGTCTAGAAAATTCCACAGACAGAGGAGCCTGGTAGGCTACAGTCCGTGGGGCTGGAAAGAGTGGGACACAACTGAACAACTGAGCACCAGCACCTTCTAGATAACCTGGGTTTATCTCCCCACACAGATATCTTCGTATGAATCTTTTCACTTGAATTCGTTCTTTCATTCCAGTTTGTACCTTGCACTCACAATCCCTGGGGAAAGGGACAGCAAATATGACCAGGAGAAAAAATTAAGTTGTCAAAGCATGAATTTGCCAATCGATTTCTCCCCTTGGGGGTACACTCGCATCTCCAATACAGTGCTCCCTGACTTTCTCCCTTTTAATTTATTCTTTCATGCTTATGTTGTTGTACTTATTCATTCATGTTTATTTAGTCATTCCTTCAACCAATACTCTTGCCTGGAAAATCCCATGGACAGAGGAGCCTGGGAGGCTACAGTCCATGGGGTCGCAAAGAGTTGGACAGGACTGAGCAACCTCACTTCACTTCACTTCGCTTCACTTCAACCAACAGATACCTGTTGTTGAATCTAGGTATAGAATAGAATCTAAGCTGTTTCTTAATAGAGATGCTATTGGCATTTTGGGAGAGAAAGATCTTTTTATTTATTTATTTGGCTGCACTGGGTCTTTGTTATGGCATGCAGGATCTTTAGTTAGAGGATCTAGTTCCCTAACTAGGGATTGAACCCAGGCCCCTGCAGTAGGCACTCAGAGTCTTAACCACTGGACTGCCAGGGAAGTCCCTGGGGGAGGTAAATCTCTGAGATAATTCTTGTGCTGGATTGTCCCATAAACTGCAAAACATTTGTCATCTCTAGGCTCCATCCACAAGTTTGGTCTCACTCCCTGAGTATCCTAACCCCACTCCTCACTTCCATTTCCAAACATTGCAGAAGAACCTGGGTATGATGTCTCATGGGAGGGTATCAGGATGAATAAGACAAGGTCATGGTCCTTGAGAAGTTGGCAACCTCATAGAAAAACAGATGAGTAAATACGGTACAGCATGACACGTGAAGGCAATGGCAACCCACTCCAGCGTTCTTGCCTGGAGAATCCCAGGGACGGGGGTGCCTGGTGGGCTGCCGTCTATGGGGTCACACAGAGTCGGACACGACTGAAGTGACTTAGCAGCAAACACAAACCAATGACTCCCAGAGGGATTCAAGAAGGCTTCTCAGAGGACAAAATGTTTGAGCCACGTCTTGAAACCAAATAAAATGCTTGAGAACAAATAAAAATGAGCTAGATGAGGATTTCTAGGCATCACAAGAGATCCAAAGATCATGCCAGAGTTCAGAAAAGTACTTTGAAAGAGCTACAAGCAAATTCATCATGACTGGTGCATGGAATTGGAGTTGGAGAGGGCGTGACTAATAAGCTAGGAGGTGTGATTGCAAGGAGGGTGTCACAGGCTAGGCTCCAATACTTAGACTTTTTCATGGAAGTGACATCATTAGATCTAAATTTCAGAAAAGTCACCTGGAAAGGACTCTGGGATATAGATTAGAGGAAATAAGACTGGAAACAAGGAAAATCTTTTTTTTTTTTTTTTTTTTTTTGAGGCTGCTGGAGTAATTCAGGAGAGAAACGAAAAGGTACTTAATGGATTTCAGTGAATACATCAATGGATATAGTAAGGGCTGCCAATACCCTCCAGCCAAAGACCACCAGGTACATATGTTTAGTTGAACAAGTTGGTTTTATTACTCACTGCAAAGGAATGTGCACGCTCACCATGAGGAACCAAGGGGTGTTTGCATAAGAGCATGTTAGAAGGAACCTATTTATTGGATTTGAGCTTCATTGGATTAATTGGGTAATTAGGGGGAGAGTGTAGGAAATGAGGGGTTTACTCACTACCAAAAAGTGAGGGCAATTGTATGCTTTGGGTATCTCAATAAATGATATCAGGAGGGCAGACTAGAGGGAAGATTTTAAGGAGGTAGTAGTCACTCTCATTAGCTGGAGGATGGTGATGATTGGTATCTTGTGTATTGCAGGGACCTTACTTTTGTCTCACTTTCTTATGGTTTCCACTGTGTGAAGACTTCAAATGTTGGCTGTGAAGGCAGATAAACAAGGTAATAGTTCAGTGGCATTAGTTGGGGTGAGTTTTGTTTGTTTTTTGAGGAAAGATACTTGATCAATAAGCCGAGGAGAACTGCTCAGGAGAGAGTGAATTGTGAAGGAGGGAGAAAAATGCATTGAGAATCCAGCAGACATTAGAGATCACACGTTTTCATTTGTGAATTACACATAATTGTTTACTTTCTTCTAGTCACATGCTTCAGTTGAGATAAAGGGCAGTTGAGGACACCTCCACTTCTTTAGTGTGTATTTCCCTCTTTCTAGTAGCTACTGATTTCTAGTTGGGATCCATGAAATTCTAGGGAAACTAATTCCCTTCCCAGCACCAGAACAGAATTGAAGATCATCAGTTTATCTGAATTACCTGGCCAGAGTGACTAGCTCAGTAGGTACACGACCTAGGACTTTTACCATGAATGCTGGGACACATATTTGTTTTTTCCCTGCTGGATATCATGGAAAAAAAAAATTATTTCAAAATTTTAGAACCCTAAGTCTTCCAATGGCTTCCCAGGTGGCACAGTAGTAAAGAATCTGCCTGCTGATACAGGAAACGCAAGAGACATGGGTTTGATCCCTGGGTCAGGAAGATTCCCCAAGAGTAGGAAATGGCAACCCACTCCAGTATTCTTGCCAGGAGAATCCCATGGACAGAGGATCCTGGTGGGCTATAGTTTGTGGAGTCACATAGAATCGGACATGACTGAACAACTGAACATGTACAAGTGAGATAAAATAGATCACATACCAAGGAGCAGGAGCAAGCCTGACATCAGAATTCTCAGGAGCACTGCTGCACAGCAGAAGGTGATGGAGCGGTGCCTGGCCCGAGAACAAAGCTGACCCCAGGGAAGGCAACATGAAGTGACAGAGAAGCTTGGTGTTGCTCGCATCATTTGAGCTCTAAGATGAAGCCACGTTGGAAGGCAGTTTTACCTTCGGTCTTCTCAGTTCAGATACCCTTATTTACACAAGTGTGTGTTCCTCTTCCTGTTACTTGTTATCTTGTCTCCAGCATAACTAAGGTAAGGAGTGAAGAAGGCTGAGGTGTAGGTTGACCCAGGATTACCACTGAGTTTGATGCAGGCATGTGCCCCAAGAATTCAGGGAATTAAAAGTCATGGCAAGGGACTTCCTTGGTGGTCCATTGGTTAAGAATCTGCCTTGCAATGCTGGGGATGCTGGTCAAAAGACCCCCAAGTGCTGCAGCTAAGACCCGACACAACCAAATAAATAAATACTAAAAAAAATTTAAGAAGAAAGAAATGAAAAACATTTTCTTAAATGAAAATATTTAAGAAAGAATGATAAATGAATGTAGACTCCATAGGCTTAAAAATATCTGGTCTTCCTCCACTAAAATTTTCCTTTTCTCTGTCTTCTTAGAGCCAAAGTCCATATTTTTCATGCTATTATCTAATTTAATTAAAGTCAAATAAAAACTATAAGTATTGCAGCATTAAATTTGGAGAGAATACAGTCTAGGTTCCTGGGTCAGGAGGATCCCCAGGAGGAGGGCATGGCAACCCACTCCAGTATTCTTGCCTAGGAAATCCCACAGACAGTGTAGCCTGGAGGGCTACAGTCCATGGGGTCGAAAGGAGTCAGATGTGACTGGAGCGACTAAGCACGAAAACACACACACACACACACACACACACACACACACACACAGCACTCACCAATTCACTTATTCAACTCTTAAAAAGCAAGACAAGGCAAAATGCGAGAATGAGCTCAGGTGAGTTTTACAGATGGCAAGTGCAATGGGATTTGAGAGGAAGTAGAAGGCAATCTGTGCAGTTTAGCTAATGTGGGGTGATTAGAGGAAATTCCTCAGGGCTCCCTTTTCTCTCACATAATCTGTTAGCATGACAGGGGGCAGCAGGCTTAGTCTGTTTCTGATGTGATGGATGAGGAATCTTTACTGGCTCTGCGACCTTGAGCAAGTCACTTAACCCCTTAGAGCATCATCTTTTTTTATTATAAACCTTTTGATTATAAGTCCCTACTTTTTTCTCAGGATTTTTTGCTGAGAAGCAAAATCATAATCAGAGACAACAGATGTTAAAGTAACTTCCAAACTGGAAAACACCAAAGAAAAGTGGGCAATGATGATGATAATGAATGGAGGACCTCAGCTGGTCTAGAGGTACCGTGACTATGATACTATTCACTATGTTTTGCTTTGTTTTTGTCTTTGGTCAAAAATCTAAGTATCTAATGGTGGTGGTTTCAGAAGACTTGAAACGAACAAATCTGTGAAGAAGAAATTGCTATACAAGTTGTAACATGTACCTCTCTGTCATCTCCATTTGGGGGCAGGTCCATTGGGCAATGATGTAAATTTTTAGGAAGTGCTTATTCAGCTGCATTTTATCCACAAACCTAAAACTGGGATCAGGAAACAGATGTACACTAACAATGACCTTTTCTGTTTGGGACCAAAGAAAGCTTCTATTCAAATGAAGTCGTTCGCGTGATTCTGCTCTTGTAAACTTCGTAAGTTAATTTCTTCACGTTAAAGGCTGAGCAAATTAGGAGCAAACTGCCAACACCAGCAAGGAGCCAAATCCACACACACACTGAAGGCAAAGCAGTCATAAGGGTGATAAGGGAAACGAGGTCCTTAAGATCCGGGCTGTCTTCCTCCTCCTTCTTTAACTTAGGCCAAGATAGTTTCTGTGAGTCTTACTTCGTTTTTCTGAACTATGTGTTTCAGTCTGTTCTCTTGCTTTCTCCTCTGGTCCTGTGCCGGTCTTCTTGTCCACTCCTGATCTGCTCACAGTAGAGGGCAATTGTGCAGCTGCCTTTAGTATCCCCCTTTCAGAGCCCTCACTTAATGTTGTCCTTAAAGGCAGGAAGGAGCTTCCCAGGTGGTGCTAGTGTTTAAGAATCCACCTGCCAATGCAACAGATGTGGGTTTGATCCCTGGGTCTGGAAGATCCCCTAGAGTAGGAAGTGGTAACCCACTCCAGTATTCTTGCCTGGAGATTCCCATGGACAGAGGAGCCTAATGGGCTACATTACATGAGGTTGCAGAGTCAGACACCACTGAGCAACTGAACACAAAAGCAGGAAGTTTTCTGAGGCTTAGTCTTCCTTCTATCTGAGAACCAGGGTGGGTCACTCAGGGGGTTTAGGGAGGGCCATGCTGCATAGTGTGAGTGAGCTATAGAAGAAAAACCCACATTCTAGACACAGAAGACATGCCAGAATTCTGGTTTCTTTGGGATTTCAGAATAACAAAAAACCTCAGAAAGGGAGGGCCACTGACTATTACAAGTTCCAGTTCTCTCTGCTTCTAGAGGTAACCAAGCAGCTACATTCAGGCTCAAAACAAAGAAATTCTTGAGGGATATTGCATAACCTTATTACATTCTAGCCTGATATCAATTTCTCAGTGGTTTCAGTGGGTAAAGATATGCTTTAGGCTTTGTTGATCACCCTTTTAAATCTCTCAGATAATTAAGATATGCAATTGAAACCCTCAGAATAAGAACCAGCCAGCATTCAAAAGTGCAAACAACAGAGCCTGCATTGTCTAGTTTAAGCCTAAAAGGAATGTATTAAGATGTTGGGCAACTTATAATTTCTGAGAGAACCTTTATAATCGGGTTTATAGGCTACAGGACCTGTAATAATTAGGCTACTGGGTTATCCAGTGAAGACTGTATCTCTCTTGCTTCTGGACAGAGGAAAGGAAGTTTGTTCTTTTGCACTGTCAACACTGAATATGCAACTCAAGTTCTAGGACCTTCACCCTAATTACCTTTGAAATCTGAATGCTTTTTCTTTTTAAACTTTATTTCCATTTCTTTACTTTTTAGAAAATATATTAATTTTTTATTTTGCAGTAATTATAGATTCCCAAGGAGCTGCAAAAATAGCTCAGGTAAGTCCCTTATATCCTTCACCCAGTCNTTGGCCACCTGATGAGAAGAACTGACTCATTTGAAAAGACCCTGATGCTGGGAAAGATTGAAGGTGAGAGGAGAAGGGGATGAAAGAGGATGAGATGGCTGGATGGAATCACTGACTTGATGAACATGAGTTTGAGTAAGCTCTGGGAGTTGGTGATGGACAGGGAAGCCTGGCAAGCTGCAGTCCATTAGGTCACAAAGAGTCGAACACCTGACCTGATTATGTAAAACAGTAGTATGGCAGCTTCTCAAAAATTTAAAAATAGAATGACCATATATTCCAGCAATCCCACTGCTGAATAGATATCCAAAGGAAATGAAATCAGTACTTCAAAGAGATATCTGCCTTCCATGTTCACTGCATTATTACTCACAATAGCCAATACATAGAAACAACCTCAATGTCCTCTGACAGATGAATGGATAAAGAAAATGTGGTGTACATATAAATACACACACACACACACACACACATTTATGAAAATGAAAGTGGTATTCACACAGTGGTGTCCAACTCTTTGAGATCCCATAGACTATAGCCCACCTGATTCCTCTGTCTATGGAGCTCTCCAGGCAAGGTTACTGGAATGGGTTGCCATTTCCTTCTCCAGGGGATCTGCCTGACCCAGGGATTGAACCTGGGTCTCCTGCTTTGCAGGCAGATTTTTACTATCTGAGCCACCTGGGAAGTTTTTATACACACACACATACATACATACAAATACAATGGAGTATTGCTAAGTCACTTCAGTTGTGTCCGACTCTGTGCGACCCCACAGATGGCAGCCTACCAGGCTCCGCTGTCCCTGGGATTCTCCAGGCAAGAACACTGGAGTGGGTTGCCATTTCCTTCTCCAATGCATCAAAGTGAAAAGTAAAAGTGAAGTCACTCAGTCGTGTCCGACCCTCAGCAACCCCATGGACTGCAGCCTTCCAGGCTCCTCCGTCCATGGGATTTTCCAGGCAAGAGTACTGGAGTGGGATGCCATTGCCTTCTCTTCAATGGAGTATTACTCAGCCATAAAAACAAATGAAATCTTGCCATTTATGACAACATAGATGAAACTGGAATGCTTTATGCTAAATAAAATAAGTCACTAAAAAGATAAATACCATATGGTATTACTTGCATGTAGAATCTTAAAAACAAAGAAAATTTCATTGAAACATGATGATGATTGCCAGGAACTGGAAGCAAGGGGAAATAGGGAAATGTAAGTCAAGGATATAAACTTTCAATTTTAAGAATAAGTTCTGAGAATCTAATATACAATCTGCTGGTGAGTACAGTTAATAATATCAAAGTTACTAGATAATAGATTACCTATAAGAATATAGATAATAATATTGCATTCTTGAAAGTTGCTGATGATAGATCTTAAGCATTCTCATCACAAAAATTAGTTAACTACATGCAGTGAAGGATATGTTAATTATCTTGATTTTAGAATCATCCCATAATGTATAGGTTTTGCTTGTGACTCAAATGGTAAAGAATCTGCCTGCAAATCAGAGAAGAAACAAAAATAATCCAAATTGGAAAAGGAGAAGTAAACTCTCACTGTTTTCAGATGACATGATCCTTTACAGAGAAAACTGTAAAGACACCACCAGAAAATTACTAGAGCTAACCAATGAATATAGGGAAGTTGCAAGATATAAAATTAATACACAGAAATCCCCTGCATTCCTACACACTAACAATGATAAAACAGAAAGAGAAATTAAGGAAACAATCCCATTCACCACTGTAATAAAAAGAATAATATACTTATGAAAAAATTTACCTAAAGAAACAAAAGACCTATATACAGAAAACTATAAAAGACTAATGACAGAAATCAAAGATGACACAGATAGATGAAGAAATATACTATGTTCATGGATTGGAAGAATCAATATAGTGCAAATAAATATACTACCCAAAGCAATCTATAGATTCAATACAATCCCCATCAAGCTACCAACAGTATTTTTCACAGAACTAGACCAAATAAATTCACAACTTGTATGAAGTGAAGTGAAGTGAAGTCACTCAGTCGTGTCCAACTCTGTAGCCTACCAAGCTCGTCAGTCCATGGTATTTTCCAGGCAAGAATCCTGGAGTTGGTTGCCATTTCCTTCTCCAGGGGATCTTCGCAACCCAGGGATCGAACCTGGGTCTCCCGCATTGTAGACAGATGCTTAATAGCCAAAGCAATCTTGAGAAAGAAGAATGGAACNTCCATAGAGATCTCCAAGCAAGAATACTGGAGTGTGTTGCCATGCCCTCCTCCAGGGGATCTTCCCAACCCAGGGATTGAACCCAGGTCTCTCTCATTGCAGGAGGATTCTTTACTAGCTGAGCTACTAGAAAAGCTCTTATATAACTATAGACCTGTGCTCAGGTCTGTGCAAATGTATAGACTTTTTACCGTCTGAGCCACCAGGGAAGTCCAAGAATACTGGAGTGGGTAGCCTAACCCTTCTCCAGGGGATCTTCCTGACCCAGGAATTGAACCAGGGTCTCCTGCATTGGAGGAGGATTCTTTACTAGCTGAGCTACCAGGAAAGCCCTTATATAACTATAGCATAAACCAAATAAGGAAGCTCACTTGGTACCATCCATGGCCCTTATTCAGATTTTATCACTTTTATGTGTGAATTCATTTATGTGTATGTGTATGAATGTGTCTGTGTGTTCCTGTCTGTGCAAATGTATAGATTTGTATAACCATCACCAGAATCAAGGTAGAAAACTGATCCATCACCATAGAAATTTTCTTTGTGCTAAGCTTTCATAGTTATACCTACTTCTTCTTGTTGCTAACCCCTGGCAACTATTAATCTGTCTTCATCTCTATGTTTTCATCATTTCAAGAATGTTAAGTAAATGCAGTCATGTATGATATTTTAAGATTGACATTTTTTCACTCTTTTCACTCAGTTTATTGCCTTTCAGATCCATTTAGATTATTGTGTTAGTTAAGAATGAAAAGTTAGTTCCTTTCCATTGTTGAGTAGTATACCAAGGTATGGATATACCATAGCTTGGGATATACCCATAGCTTATTGAACAATTCACCCACTGAAAGATACTGTGATTGTTTCTGGTTTGGAATTTTTACAAATAAAGTTGCTTTGAATATTCACGTAGTTTCCCTGATCCACTTTTAAGCCATGGTCTTCCTCACGTTGACCCACTGACCCACTGGCGGTAGATCTGCTTGATGGAACCCAGACCAGAGTTTGTGCCCAAGGTTCCTAACAGACCTCCCTTATCATCATCAATCCCTATTGGTCATTTAGTACGATTAGTACAATTTCAAATATATACAAAGTATATGTAATTATATATATATGATTTTAACATATACAAACTAGAAACATATAGAGATTTTAACATACACAATAATTATGTACATATACAATTTCTAACATACACAAAGTATACAGAAATGTAAAATGAATACCCATGATTATCAATGAACTTCAACAATATCGGGATTCTGCCATGTCTTTCACTCATATCTCCACCTGCTCTCCCTACAAACACTTGATAATTTTGAAACAAATCCCCAAGCTATAATTTTATCTGTGACTATTTCATTATGTATCTCCAAAAATGAAGAACTTTGAAAAAACATAACTAAAAGGTCATTATTCCAATGTCATACTCTGGGTTCCTCCAGAAACTTGTAATATACCACAGACTTGAATGCAAATAGTCTGTTTGAGAGAAGGAGCCCCAGTAGGGAAAAGGAGGAAGTGTAACAAAAAAGGGAAGGCTGTAAGTTAAACATGGGTAGAAAGCTGCTCTGATAAGCATTAACTCCTCAGCACCTGCAGACAGCCAAGGGCTGACCAAGACTTCAGCAGGCAGAGAAAGCCCTCAGGGAAGAAATGCAGATGCTGACAGCAACATTCTGGATAACATGCACCTTACTAGTAAGGGTGAGTGACTATGGGACCTGGGAACTTATCCTACACAGGCACAAAAACAGTTAACAAGTAATCAGCCAGTGTTCAGATTTCCCCTAGTGTCTCATCATTTTTAGCATCTTACGTGTTCAAATTATGATCCACATCAAGTTCATACATTGTAATTGATTTATACAATTTGTTTGAAAATCCAGACTAACTTGTTTATTTAAAAGCTTTATTTATTCTTGGCTGTGCTGGATCTCTGTTGCTGCGTGCGGGCTTTCTCTAGTTGCGGTGAGCAGGGGCTACTCTTCGCCGCAGCGCATGGGCTTCTCCCTGGGTGGCTACTCTCGCTGCAGAGGACAGGCTCTAGGACCCTCGGGCTTCACTGGTGCTGCTCGTGGGCGCTAGAGCTCTGGCTCCGCAGCTGTGGTGCGTGAGCTTAGTTGCTCCGCAGCATGTGGGGTCTTCCCAGATCGGGGATGGGACCTGTGTCCCCTGCGTTGCTAGGCAAACTCTCAACCACCTACACCACCAGGGAAGCTCCCAAGTTATACAATTTTTAAGTCAATTTTCCTCTTTTTATTTTGAAAACTTTCAACATGCAACCAATTTGGAGGAGTTTTACTGTGAACTACAGTAAGCATTTTTAATATACTTCCCTTATCACATCATCATTCATCTTTTTCTCCAAATTATATTTCTTGATACATAGTANCTCTTTTTATTTTGAAAACTTTCAACATGCAACCAATTTGGAGGAGTTTTACTGTGAACTACAGTAAGCATTTTTAATATACTTCCCTTATCACATCATCATTCATCTTTTTCTCCAAATTATATTTCTTGATACATAGTAAATAGCAGGCATTAATTTACACTTAAATATGCTGGCATAAAACATTGCTAAAGTTCATATTGTTTACTATTTTTTTTTCCTCTTAAGGTAACTTTTAAATAATGAAATGCACAAATTTTAAGTGCCTATCTGTTGTCTTGACAATGCATACAGTTTTGTAATCCACACCCCTGTAAAGATACAAAATATTGTTTTTTATCAACTTGGAAAGTTTTCTTGTACCCTTTCCCAGACAATATCTATCCCTAGTTCCTCAAAGGCAGACCCCCCTAACCTAATTTTGTTTATAATGTTCTCTTATTTTTCCTTCTAATGTCTGTAGGATCTAGAATGATGACTTTACTTTCATTCCTGATACTGGTAATTGGGGTTCTTATCGAGAGGCAATTACCCATGGGTGTCTGTTACCTGAAAACTAGGTTTACGTCTCGGTGGATATTGAGTCAAAAGACACAACCAAGCCAAAGAGTGGGAGAAAGAAAAATTTAGTACTTGCAGCAAGTAAGGAGAATACCAGGGATTTTCCCCAAAGGACTGTCTCCCTAAGTAGCAAAATTGCCAAGGGTACATGTATATTCAATGAAGGGACTGGTATGGCATATTCATATTCTTGAGGGGGCTTGAGCAGAGGAGAATTCAGCATAGAGCTGGGGCAGTGGTTAAGAGAGTCCAAGTTTGGTTGACTGAAGCAGTCAGGAGGATCCGAAAAGGTCAGCCTTTGTCATTCCTTAGGTTCCAGTTGATCTGGTGGTTGAAGGCTGGAGGGAGCTTGAATTCTGCAAAGGAGCTCAAGAATGCCTCAGGCTGCTGCTGCTAAATCGCTTCAGCGACTTAGCACAGTTTACAATCCTTCTACTCATTAGCCTATGAAATTACCCAGCATATAAAAATGTGCTGTATAGTGTGCTTAGTCACTCAGTTGTGTCCAACACTTTGCAACCTCATGTACTGTAGCCCACCAGGCTCCTCTGTCCATAGACTTCTCTGAGCGGATTGCCATGCCCTCTTCCAGGGGATCTTCCCAGCCCAGGGATCAAACCTGCATCTCTTATGTCTCCTACATTGGCAGGAGGATTCTTTACCACTAGCACCACCTAGGAAGCCCATCATGGTGGGTATGTCACTTAGCTTATGCTAATATATTACAATGAGTACATATTGAGGTTCAAGGTCCATCGAAAGTCAGATCTTCCACTATCTTGGATCTAGTTGGTTCTAACTAGTTTTTACCATGTCCCGTGGCTTTGTCATTTTTTTTTTTTGGTTGTCCTGGGTCTTCACTGCTGCACACAGGTTTTCTCTAGTTACAGCAAGCAGGGGCTACCGTCTAGTTGCAGAGCACAAGCTTCACCTTGCTGTGGCTTCTGTTGTTGGGGAGCACAGGCTCTAGGCGCATGGGCTTCGGTAGCTGCAGCTTTGGGGCTCTAGAGATGGGCTCAGTAGTTGCGGCACACGAGCTTAGTTGCTCCGTGGCATGTGGAATCTTCTTGGACCAGGGGTCAAACCCACGTTGCCTGCACTGGCAGCTGGATTCTTACCCACTGTACCACCGGGAAGTTCACTGTCTCATTCTTTGCAAGGTTGTGCCCTGCTTCCTTCCCTCCTATTTCAAAAGGAAGTGATGCAGACAGAAAGCTCATTCCATTTGCTGTGTCATGAACAATAAAGTCTTATCTCTGGCCCAGGAATCCCATTAAGTGTGCCAGCATCCCTGAAACTGTGATAAGCTAACTAGTTAGCTTTCCAAATAGGATATAATTTCAAGCCTTTGAAATTCTTGTCAGTTCTCAAATTTTACTTTTTTCTGGACAACTAACTCTAGGTAGGAGTTGGTCAATTTTGCTAATCTTTTCAGAGAGTAATTTTCAGCTTGCTACTTTTCTTTACTTTCTTCTCTGTTTGATTTAATTGAATTCTGATGTTATTATTATTTTCTTCCCTTTCCTCACTTTGAATTCACATTGCTTTTCTTTTTCTAGCTTCTAAATGTGGAACCACAGGTGACTGATTTTTTTTTTAATTTTTAATTGGAGGATAATTGCTTTACATTGCTGTTGGTTTTGCCATATAACGTAAATCAGCCATAAGTATACACATGTCCCCTCCCTCTTGAACCTCTGTCCCACTCCCCACCCCGTGGCACCCTATAGATTGTTATAGAGCACCAGCTTGAGCTCCCTGGGTTATACAGCAACTTCCCACTAGCTATCTGTTTCACACATGGAAATG
This sequence comes from Neotragus pygmaeus, assembly GCA_006410875.1. Classification (NCBI taxonomy): domain Eukaryota; kingdom Metazoa; phylum Chordata; class Mammalia; order Artiodactyla; family Bovidae; genus Neotragus; species Neotragus pygmaeus. Next base: position 638,159 of record SJYV01009358.1, on the reverse strand, counting down.
CATATGTTTCAATGCTACTCTCTCAATTTGTCCCAACCTCTCCTTCCCCTGCTGTGTCCAGAAGTCTGTTCTCTAGGTGATTGATTTTTGGTTGCTTTTCTTTACTAACATAAGTATTAAAAGTTATAAATTTCTGTATATGAGCACTACTTTAGCTGCATCATACAAATGATAGGTTGTATTTTTATTTTTGTTGTTGCTGTTTAGTAACTGAGTTGTATCTGACTCTTTTGCCGCCCCATGGACTGTAGCCCACCAGTCCTCCTCTGTCCATGGGATTCTCCAGGCAAGAAAACTGGAGTGGGTTGCCATTTCCTTCTCCAGGGGATNTTTATTTTTGTTGTTGCTGTTTAGTAACTGAGTTGTATCTGACTCTTTTGCCGCCCCATGGACTGTAGCCCACCAGTCCTCCTCTGTCCATGGGATTCTCCAGGCAAGAAAACTGGAGTGGGTTGCCATTTCCTTCTCCAGGGGATCTTTCCAACCCAGTGATCAAACCGAGGTCTCTTGCATTACAAGCAGATTCCTTTTTTATGTGAGCTGAGTAATAGTTTCTTGAAGAGATCTCTAGTCTTTCCCATTCTGTTGTTTTCCTCTGTTTCTTTGTATTGATCGCAGAAGAAGGTTTTCTTATCTCTTCTTGCTATTCTTTGGAACTCTGCATTCAGATGCTTATATCTTTCCTTTTCTCCTTTGCTTTTCGCTTCTCTTCTTTTCACAGCTATTTGTAAGGCCTCCTCAGACAACCATTTTGCCTTTTTGCATTTCTTTTCCATGGGGATGGTCTTGATCCCTGTCTCCTGTACAATGTCACGAACCTCTGTCCATAGTTCATCAGGCACTCTATCTATCAGATCTGTTAGGTAGGTAGAACAGGTGAAAGGAGTCCAAAATGACGATGGCTACAGACAATGAAGGGAAAAGCCTGTGAAAATGAAACAAAAGAAGGTCCGAGGACCGAAGTGAGGACCTCAGGTAAAACAAACAACACTCCTGGCTGGCCCAAGCTACATAGGACAGGCCCAGGGAGAGATAAAAATATAAATAGATGAGCCAGGGCCAGCTCTTTCTCTCTCCCCCGTGCACTGGGGCACTGTTCTTCTCGTGTGTTTGGATCGACATGCCCTCACACCTCGAAGATGGATTTTCCTGCTATCTTCTAAATAAAATAGATCTGTAACACTGAGCTCAGTGTAACACTGATTTGTCTAAGAGCTATAACACGGTCTAGCCAAGACCTGAGGGGCTTTAATGTCCGTCACTCCAAATCTTTGTTGTGACGAGACAAAGAATCGAGGAACATACACTCGTGTGACAGATCTAGTCCCTTAAATCTATTTCTCACTTCCACTGTATAATCAGAAGGGATTTGATTTAGGTCATACCTGAATGGTCTAGNACAGTGTCACAAACCTCCATCCATAGTTCACCAGGCACTCTATCAGATCTAGTCCCTTTAATCTATTTGTCATTTCCACTGTATAATTGTTAGGAATTTGATTTAGGTCATACCTGAATAGTCTAGTGGTTTTCCCTACTTTCTTCAATATAAGTCTGAATTTGGCAATAAGGAGTTCATGATCTGAGCCACAGTCAGCTCCTGGTCTTGTTTTTGCTGACTGTATAGAGCTTCTCCATCTTTAGCTGCAAAGAATATAATCAATCTGATTTCATTGTTGACCATCTGCTGATGTCCATGTGTAGAGTCTTTTCTTGTGTTGTTGGAAGAGGGTGTTTTCTATGACCAGTGCGTTCTCTTGGCAAAACTCTATTGGCCTTTGCCCTGCTTCATTCTGCATTCCAAGGCCAAATTTGCCATTATTCCAGGTGTTTCTTGACTTCCTACTTTTGCATTCCAGTCCCCTATAATGAAAGGGACATCTTTTTTGGGTGTTAGTTCTAGAAGGTCTTGTAGGTCTTCAGAGAACCATTCAACTTCAGCTTCTTCAGCATTATTGGTCAGGGCATAGACTCGGATTACCATGATATTTAATGGTTTGCCTTGGAAATGAACAGAGATCATTCTGTCATTTTTGAGATTGCATCCAAGTACTGCATACTCCTTGGGTATATCTCCTCAAAACCTCTGATGCCTTCTCTAGTTCAGACATCACTGTGTGGTTTTTGTTCTGCTTTGTTGTATCTTCAATGATTTTAGTTTGCTTTTGAAAAGATTTTAAAAAGAAAAGACAACGCTATAATTAAATAGTTTAGTATTTTTTCCTTCCTTGTTGTATTTGTGTTTTTTCCCTTTGAAATTTTGTTAATTTTTACCCTTTGAAATACTGAACTATAACATTACAGATTGAACTTCAGCCTGTAGCTTTCCCTGGGTCCTTTATCCTTTACACACACAAACGCACACCAATAGGAACAATAGCAAAAACATCTCACATAAATTTAGTGACATTTCTCCATATTTTTCTATTTTTGCTACCTATAAGTGCATTCACAAACTATAAATTAATGCTCTGTATTATTTCTAAATTTGTGTACATGCTATTATATGCTATGAGCCATGCTATAAGTCACTTTGGGGAATAAACAACACGCATGTGGAACTGGGCTTCCCTGGTGGCTCAGCTGGTAAAGAATCCACCTGCAATGCGGGAGACCTGGGTTAGAACCCTGGGTTGGGAAGATCCCCTGGAGAAGGGAAAAGCTACCCACTCCAGTATTCTGGCCTGAGAATTCCATGGACCGTATAGCCCATGGGGTTGCAAAGAGTTGGACATGACTGAGCAACTTTCACTTTCATGTGGAACACCTATATAGGCATAGTGAAAGCCAACCTCTCCCAATTTCTTTGGGTCTATCTGTTTTTATCTACATCCCTACACAGTTGAAAACATTCTCACTGCTTTCCCAGTGTTCATGTGGTTCTGCTTGTCTTCATCTCAGAGATGAACCAATGCCTTCAGATCCCCAGCTTTATGTAGATGGTTCATTTCCAGCTCCTTGCATGCTTTGTGCTTGCAGCCCAGACACCTTTTCCTATGTGACATAGACTCAATCTCCAGCCATGGAATATTAACCCTAGTTCTACTCCCATGAGTTCTTCTGGCTTAAGTTCCCACTTGTCACTTTGATTTTAAGTTTCTTCTTAGTTTATGGCCACTGAGGAGATCTCTTTTTTATTTTGAATTTGACCATTTATACCTATTCGGACTATATAGTGGGAGAGTAAACCCTCTCCCAGCATTATGGTGGAGAAGTGAGATCCTGTCAAAGTTTATCACTAAGATCAAGGATTCTGAAGGAGGTGCCTGGGTCTTGGGAATTCCAAGCTACTACTTCCAATCACTTATTGTATGTCCCCCTCACAATTTTTTCAGGTAAGTTTTATTATATTCATTATGAGATAATAAGAGGAAAGAAAAACAGATTTGTTCCATCTGCACTTTGGGACTTCAAGCATGGAAATCTAAGTCCATTATGTTGAAAGAAGGGATATAAATTTCACCTTATGTAAAAGATTTTTCCCTGAGTCATTTTTTGAAGGACTCTGGACCATGAGATAAATGATCAACAACTTTAGAATTCAGATATGTCTAACCCTGAATTATTATCCAACTCAGAAAATGTGACTTGGTTTTGCAATTTAATTTTTAACTGCATCTTCAAATGCTCATGAGTTCTTTGTCCTGGATTTGACTTGGTAGAAATAGATGTACGTTGTCTCGGGGGAAAAAAAAATCCAACTTAGCTTCATTTCTATAAGCAATTTTTAAACACTTGAATATAGATTGAAATATTTCTTTGGCTTATACTGTGACATTCACCTATTAAAATTTTTATAAGTTTTTATTTTGAAAATGGTTAGTTTTCAAATTGCTTTCTTTTAGTCCCTTAGAATTATTAGAGAGGATACGGCACGCATTTCTCCTTTGGTAACTTTTAAAATTATCCTCTGAGCTGTTTTCATAGGACTGTCAACAGCTGTCATTGATAATTAGACACATGACAACTTAGCAAGATGTTGACTTTCATTCAGGGTAAAGTTTCTGGGCAACTGCTCCAGTGTACAATCCTACTGTGATCATAGAAAGCCTATTGTTTCTAGTCTGGAAAGCCAGGATGGGTCCTAGTAGAGGAAGCACCTCTCTTGTGCACACTCTGCCCCAAACCTCACAACACCCAACAGTGATTCAGGAGATTCTAGGGCAGCTGTCAAGCAATCACATCAGATGAATCTGAATCCTGAAATGAAACTCTTGACTAAATGATAATGGTCATTCTCTGGATCTGGAGCTTGACGCTTTTTCATATACATTCTAAACCATGAACCCAATGATGTCTCATGTCTGCTCAGAAACTTAAGCTCCTATCATGGTACTGGAAAATCCTCTTTTCTCCAAGTTCAAGTCAAACTCCTGTTTGGCCTCATCACCTCTATAACAAATGCAGTCAATTTGGTCATTGAACTCATATTGGAAAACCATCTTTATTGTTCTGACTTCTATCAGCTGAATAGAATGGTATATCTTTTGTTCTACACAACTCATTCAATTATGTGCTAGATTGTGTGTGTGAGTGTGTGCTCAGCTGTGTGCAACTCTTTACAACCCATGGACTGTAGCCCACCAGGTTGCTCTGTCCATGGAATTTTCACAGCAAGAATACTGGAGCGGGTTGCCATTTCCTCCTCCAGAGGATCTTCTTGAACCAGGTATTGAACATGCATCTCTTGCATCTCCTGCATTGCAGGCAGATTCTTTACCACTGAACCACCCAGGAAGCTCATGTGCTAGATTGTGATACTGCAAATACTCCTTCTTTTGTCCTTAGACATGGCTTTCTTTCTTCCAAGGAGTAAGCGTATTTTAATTTCATGACTGCAGTCACCATCTGCAGTGATTTTGGAGCCCCCAAAAATAAAGTCTGATACTGTTTCCACTGTTTCCCCATCTATTTCCCATGAAGTGATGGGACCGGATGCCATGATCTTCGTTTTCTGAATGTTGAGCTTTAAGCCAACTTTTTCACTCTCCACTTTCACTGTCATCAAGAGGCTTTTTAGTTCCTCTTCACTTTCTGCCATAAGGGTGGTGTCATCTGCATATCTGAGGTTCTAGATATTTCTCCTGGCAATCTTGATTCCAGCTTGTGTTTCTTCCAGNCTTACTTAAGACTATACAACAAAGCTACAGTCATCAAGACAATATCAAGACACCAAGACACAAAAACAAAAATACAGACCAATCAAACAAGATATAAAGTCCAGCGATAAACCCAAAAACCTATGGGCACTGTATCTTTGACAAAGGAGGCAAGAATATACAATGGAGAGAAGAGAGCCTCTTCAGTAAGTGGTGCTGGGAAAACTCTACACCTATGNAAAAATACAGACCAATCAAACAAGATATAAAGTCCAGCGATAAACCCAAAAACCTATGGGCACTGTATCTTTGACAAAGGAGGCAAGAATATACAATGGAGAGAAGAGAGCCTCTTCAGTAAGTGGTGCTGGGAAAACTCTACACCTATGTGCAGATGGTGACTGCAGCCATGAAATTAAAAGATGCTTACTCCTTGGAAGAAAAGTCATGACCAACCTAGATAGCATATTGAAAAGCAGAGACATTACTTTGCCAACAAAGGTCCGTCTAGTCAAGGCTATGGTTTTCCCAGTGGTCATGCATGGATGTGAGAATTGGACTGTGAAGAAAGTTGAGCGCTGAAGAATTGATGCTTTTGAACTGTGGTTTTGGAGAAGACTCCTGGGAGTCCCTTGGACTGCAAGGAGGTCCAACCAGTCCATTCTAAAGGAGATCAGCCCTGAATGTTCTTTGGAAGGAATGATGCTGAAGCTGAAACTCCAGTACTCTGGCCACCTCATGCGAAGAGTTGACTCATTGGAAAAGACTCTGATGCTGGGAGGGATTGGGGGCAGGAGGAAAAGGGGACGACAGAGGATGAGATGGCTAGATGGCATCACCGACTGGATGGATGTGAGTCTGAGTGAACTCCAGGAGTTGGCGATAGACAGGGAGGCCTGGCGTGCTGTGATTCATGGGGTCACAAAGAGTCGGACACGACTGAGTCACTGAACTGAACTGAACTGATTTGTAAAAGTATGAAACTAGAACACTTCCTAAGACCATACCCAAAAATCAACACAAAGTGGATTAAAAACTTAAATATAAGGCCCCAAACTACCAAGCTCTCAGAGGAAAACATAGGCAGTACACTGTTTGACATAAATCACAGCAAGAGCTTTTTTGATACCTCCTGGAGTAATGGAAATGAAAACAAAAATAAACAAGTGGGACCTAATGAAACTTAAAAGTTTTTGCACAGCAAAGAAAATGATAAACAAGATTGAACTGATTTTTTTTTTTAACATTAAACTGATGGCCATGATAACTCATTCTTGAACAAAGCTGATATAACACATGTATTTTCTACTCAAAGCACCTTTACAGACTTCTTGGGCTTAGGAACTCTTCAGTACTCCATTTTTTGGGGTGAGGGGAGGGTACACTTTAAAGAGCAAAATCATCCATAAAAAGCACAAGAATGCAAAAAACATGGCAATATATAAAGACACTTGTTTGCATACTGAGAGTTAAGATGGGAAGGCAGAGCTTTGTCTCATCTGATCCCATCTTGAACATGCTGAGAACACCTGCAATAGGTGACTCCGAGTTTCCGCTGCCCTGCATCCCTGAATGTGTGGATCCCTGAATGACTGGGAAAGCTCTGAGTACTGATTTAGGGGTTACACATAAATTTTAGCCCACTGGTGAATTCACAAATACGGAATCTGTGAAAATTGACAGTTGACTATATTTCCTTCAACACTTTCTGTTTTTCATGTTCTTCCTTCCTTCCTAAAATTTTGAGTTTCCGACTGGCAGCATTCCCACTGAAGATCTTTAGCATCTCTTGTGGGCCGGTTCTGATGACAGTTACTTCTCTTAATTTTTGTTTCTCTAAAAATATCTCCATTTGCCTTCATTACTGAGGGATAATGTTTGGGTTAACAGTTTTCTTTCTTCTGCTGTTTAAAGATACTGACCTACTGTCATTTTCATAGGTGGCGCTGTGGTAAAGAGGCTGCCTGCCAATGCAGGAGACATGAGAGATGCTGGTTCGATCCCTGGGTCGGGAAGATCTCCTGGAGAAGGAAAGGGTAACCCACTCCAGTATTCCTGCCTGGGAAATTCCATGGACAGAGGAGCTGATCAGGCTACAGTCCATAGGGTCACAAAGAGTGGAACACAACTGAAGCGACTTAGGACACACACACATCATCTTCATGGTTTATGATGTGAAATCCACGGTGATTCAAGTCGTTCTTCATTTTATATAACACTACATCTTTCTCAGAGTGCTTTCTCTTCATTTTTGGTTTTCAACCTTTGGACTATGATGTTTCTGGGCATAGCTATCTTTGAATTTATTGGGCCTAGGTTCTATTGAGCTTCTTTAGATCTGTAAATGTATATATCTCACAATGTTAGTTTTCCTTAAATATTTGATGATTCTTAGTTTTGTGCTCATCTGCTCACAAGAGAGGTTAGAACAATATTGTTTGTGGAGGAGGCTATGTCTGTTGTGGGGAGGAATAAGACCTGTAGCCACACCTGAATACCGGTCTTGCTTTAGGGGTATGAGGAAGGAGTGGGTCATGCTGTTGAACAGGAAAAGCTAGTAGCTAGTGTTGAAGTATAAGAGTTTCCTGATTGCTCCAGGTTTCACCTTCCGCATGGCCACTGTCCTGTCTTTTAAACCGAAGGTCCTATATTCTACCTGGAGGCAAATATCCCAGCTGTGCTCATTGAAGAGGGAGGCTAAGGAAGATTTCAGTTAGCTTATCTGCTCCTGCTGTGATAGTCCAGTTAATCACTTTGTGGCTTGGTATGAATTCCTTTCTGCTCCTGACAGCCACCCTGGATGTGGAACACTTTCAGCCCTGCTGTTGTCTTTTGCAGCAGTCCTGTCTTGTTGGTTTGGGGCTGTTACTACTTTCTACTGTCCAATCTAGCCTCCTATCCATCTTTCAGAGACTCCTCCTAAGTTCTGGACCATCAAGAGCCAATGTTCTTATTTTCCAATGCACTCATTCGAGAATTTTAAAATTCAGTTTTAAAGACGCTTTTCCTGCCAGGTCTGGTCTAGAGATTTGTGGCATGCAGTATGTGCCCAGCCTGACATTTAAAATCCAACCTGCTTTTCTTCTCCTCCTCCCCAATCGCCTCTCCTCTTCCTCCTCTTCCCACTCCCTCTTCTTAAAGAAGCAGTGGTGATAATCTGATTTAATCACATAGTTAGGCAAAGAAGGAACACAAGCAAAGCTAAGTTAAGGTGGGCTGAGAAATGAGCACTACAAATTCTCATAGTAAAGGGGGAATAGAGTTTGTCCTGATTATAAAAGAATGCTAAGCTTGACACATCCATAGATTTGGTTTCTCACAATTATTGTTCCATCATGTAGGCTTTGAAATGGTCTTGAATTTCTTCAGTATTTGCCTTGAATTTTTGGGTTTATTGGTGAACCCTGCTTTCAAGCTTTATATTTCTAAAGTTATATTCAAGCACTGCCATCTTGTGGGTCTTTTCTTGGGTCTCCCAATCCCGCCTCTCAAACTCGCTCATGCAAATATATACATCCAGAAGATTTCAGGGATATCAAGGTTTGTTAGGCCCACTAATAGCAGTACTGAGATATATGTGAAGTCATTAAACTTCATAAGGCCTTTATGAAGGAGGTACTGTTAAGCCTGTCAGAGGTGAGGAAACAGGCCTAGAGTGGTTGTGTAATTTGCCTTAGGTCTCAAAGCTGGTAATAATAGAAGTAAATTTTTATATTCAGACAGTTTGCCTTCAGGACCTTTACTTGTACTGCACCCACATATAAAACTAATAAATCTAAAACAACCCAGTGTGACACAGTAATATGAGTAAGCTATAGAACTAGTAGAGAAGGGAGGGTAACTGTTAGGAAAGGGCATCAGGGAAGGCATCACAGATTTGTGAGGAGGTTGTTGGCAACCCACTCCAGTACTCTTGCCTGGAAAATCCCATAGATGGGGGAGCCTGGTGGGCTGCAGTCCATGGGGTCACGAAGAGTCAGAGACGACTGAGCAACTTTACTTTCCTTTTCACTTTTCACTTTCATGCATTGGAGAAGGAAATGGCAACCCACTCCAGCGTTCTTGCCTGGAGAATCCCAGGGACAGGGGAGCCTGGTGGGCTGCCGTCTTTGGGGTCACAGAGTCAGACACGACTGAAGCGACTTAGCAGTGCCTCCTCTACGTGATAATTAGAAGGATAATTTTCCCATTGGGAGGACGCAGCAGAGACTATAACCCCTGGATCTATACCCTCAGTTCAGTTCAGTCGCTCTGTCATGTCTGACTGTTTGTGACCCCATGAACTGCAGCACACCAGGCCTCTCTGTCCATCACCAACTCCCGGAGTTCACTCAAACTCATGTCCGTTGAGTCGGTGATGCCATCCAACCATCTCATCCTCTGTCGTCCCCTTCTCCTCTTGCCTTCAATCTTTCCCAGGATCAGGGTCTTTCAAATGAGTCAGCTCTTTGCATCAGGTGGCCAAAGTATTGGAGTTTCAGCTTCAACATCAGTCTTTCCAGTGAAGAGTTATCTAATTTTATCTGCCATTGTACCCTGTTTTCTTTTGGGAAACTACTTGTCATTCTGCTTCAATTATTTGTTGTTTAGTTGCTAAGTCATGTCTGGCTCTTTGCGACCCCCTGGACTGTAGCCAGCCCAGTTTTCTCTGTCCATGGAATTTCCCAGGCAGGAATACTGGAGTGGATTGTCATTTGCTTCTCCAGGGCCTCTTCCAGATTCAGGGACTGAACCCATGTCTCCTGCATTGGCAGGTGGATTCTTTACCACTGAGCCACTATAGAACTCTAATAAAGGCTGTGAGTCATGATGCCCTTACGCTTCACCTAATCTGAGACAATATCAGGGTACATCAGGGGTCCTGAGATTTTTATGCTTGAGGCAGAGGGCTCAGTGCTATCTTCTCTAGTGGCAAAGCCGAGGTGGGTGTCAGAAAGCTGCTTCGAGCCAAGCGTTCTTACCTGGAAGGCAGTTTGGAGTAAAAGAAAATCAGGTCAGACAATAAAGTTCTAATCATCTGTAGGCCAGCTGCATTGCTGATCTTCTAGTAGTGATAACCACTCTTGCAAAACTTGAGCAGGTCTGGGTTTTGGTTCATTGCAACCATACAAATTCTGATATTCTTTTTTCTGTCACCAGCTGAAGCAGGGCGAGTACTGTATTCCTTGTCTCTGTACAACTTCATTGGTAGCACAATGCATTCTGATTATGAAGGATAGCACAATTAATTAACATGGGAAAAGTGGAATTTATGGAGTTTATTGGAAATGGTGTGGTTTAAACATCTCTGTGATGCTCTGTCTTGGACTCATCTCAAGCTCCATTCCTGATGCCTGGACTATTTTCCTACTTCTCTGCCTCTAAATCACTGTAATCTTCTAAAGCCATCCTTAGATTTCTTGCTTTAAGCCTAATTTAATTTTTAAAAATTGTTTAATTTTTGGCCATACCATAAGGGATCTGGGTTCTTAGTTCTCTTGCTAGGAATTGAAACCAGACCCTTGGCAGAGAAAGCACAGAATCCTAACCACTGGACCACCAGGGAATTTCCCATGCCTACTTTGGAGATTCCAATCAACTATTTTTCTAACTTCCTTTTTTTTTTAACTTAATGAAGTAACTTTAATTATTGCAAATAAAAATGACAAATTCAAAATGATAGAAATTAAAAGTCACCAATAGCCCACCACACAGATAATAGTTGCCACTGGTATAGCTCTCTCTCTTCGTCCCTGTGTCAGCACAAAGAGAATTTTTTTTAAATGGCTAATTTTGATTTCTTTCTTCACTCATCTCATCTCCAATGTGTTTTTCATTTCATTTTCCTTTATTTGCACTATTTCCTAATCATTGCAGTATTCCATCCTGCAAATTACCAGTATCTTTGAAGACATCTAATCTTCCAGGGAAATGGGGAGCAATCTCACATCCTTTGGCTTGCAGTGTTCTTTTTTTCCTGCTTCATCTTGTTATCATCTACTCATTCTTCCAGTCTTAGTTCAAGGGTCACTTCTTTGGGAGCTTCAATTTATCATAGTATTATTTGCAGTTTTTGTACAAGTTGCAAACAGTTCTTATGTGTGGAATTATCTGGGTCTGTGTAAGTGTTTTGTTCACTAATTGGATTCCTATTGTTTACAAGTGCCCAACACTGGCTATTGTTAAATGGAATAATTGCAACGGAACTAGAATAATTCCACTGCTAAGGAAATACTTATTTATAAAAAGTAACATCTACCATTTAGGAAGTGTTATTGTGTTTCAGGCACTCTGCTAAGTGCGATATGTCTCTATATAATTACGTTTTCGCAATGGTAATTGCATTGTTGCTCCCATTATACAAATGAGGAAATGGAGGCTTCCAAAAAGCCAATTAATTTGCTCAGAGACTGATAAAATATTTGATCTTTGGTCAGTGCAGTTATTTACATTATTTTGCTTGCCATTGCTAGCTTCTTTGTGCGTGAGTATAAAAGTCATCAAACATAGCTTATTTTCAAAATCACTTCAATGTTTACATTATAAACTAGTTTTTGTTACCTGTCAAAGAAGGGCACCTAGAATAAGGGGCAAAGAGACAAAACAGAGCTAGTTATTCTCTTCACTAACCAGCTGGGTGTCTTTAGGCTTCCACNCTTATTTTCAAAATCACTTCAATGTTTACATTATAAACTAGTTTTTGTTACCTGTCAAAGAAGGGCACCTAGAATAAGGGGCAAAGAGACAAAACAGAGCTAGTTATTCTCTTCACTAACCAGCTGGGTGTCTTTAGGCTTCCACAAGGCAGGCTCCTGAATGAGTTCAGCTGAATGGGCGGTCCCAGAGAAGACATTTAGTCCAACTCTGTCGTTTTACAGATGAGAGAGACTAAATGGCTTGTATAACTGACCACGTGGCAGAGCCGCACAGCTACCTCCTGACTAAGAGTTGTTTGTTCTGAGTCACCCAGCCCTCCCCGAACAGACATTGACCGGGCGCCTACTGTATTAGGCATTCCCAGGGAGGGTGTTTCTTTTTCGCTACCCTAGTATCATTATTGGCTGCTTGCTTTTCCTCCCTCATTTTTCACGCGACTGTTTTAAAAAACGGCCCTTCCGTGGAGTTAAAGGGGGCCAAAAAGGATAGAGCCCGCCTGGCGTCAGGCAGAGTGGCGTGAGCTGGTGACTGGCGGGCCCCGCGTCGGCGGCTGGACCCGCACAGCCATGATCTAAGNCTGCCACGCGAGGCCTTCGGAGCAGACACTAGCCAATCCTCAAGAGGCATACACGGGCCCTAACCAATCAGCGCCCGTCTTATTCCTAGGTCCTGCCCGCGCCGGCCTTTCCTCCCATACCCACCTCCCACCCCCTTTCCAGGCTCCTGTAGACGCGGCTGTAGCTGCAGCCGCCTCCAGAGCTGACCCGGGCCTGGGGACCGGCCTCCCCTGGCGGCCTTCGCTTTCTCCTGCTGCTTTCACTGAGGATGAGTCCCTGCGCTGCCGTGCGCCCACCCCGCGGAGACCACTGGCGCATTTTCATCTAGCGACTGGTGAGGGAGGCTTCGGCCGCGCTCGGCCGTACGGAGCCGGGCAGAGGCGACGGGACGGTGTGATCTTCCCGCAGGGTGTGGGGGACAGCGGGCAGGGGACTCCGCGGCGCCGAGGCCGCCGGCTCCGCGCGAGGCGGCGCGAGGCCGGCCGTGTGGCCCGGGTCCCAGCGGCCGCCTCCCCGCCTCCTCCCCGAGCTAATGAATGGTGTGTGCGGGCAGCGCGCTACGTTGCGGTTCTCCCGCCACGCCTTCAGCGACGTCGCGCTGCTCGTTTCTGGTGGTTGTCTCCTGTCGCTGTCCCTGAGCCTGAATGTGAAGCCCTTCCTCGAGGCGCCCGTATCCCTCAGCCCCTTCGTCGCGTCACAAAGTTTTCGTTCACTCTGGGGAGTGAATCGACTGCTCTGTGAAAGGGACCCGTTCTTTTCTTGGGGGATGGAGGAGACAGGATAGAGACCTTCTGTTCTTGTGTCATGTTGCGGCTTCCTAAAATAAATAAATAAATAAAGTTTTAGTTCAGCAGCGAACTATGTAACCCAGGATCTCCGTGATTCCGTATTTCCAGCGTAGGTAATAAAACGTAAAGGGTGTTCACCGGATAGGTCAGGAAGTAGAAATTGATGTGACACCTTTTTTTTCCCACCATGCATGAAAGGTAGGGGGTTTGAAAGTAGAAATTTATCAAAAATGATAAAAGAACCAGTGTTTCTATGCCTGTGATGTCCAAATTCATATCCTGCCATAGATCCTTGATCTTTTCACTGCCCCCCCCCCCCGCCTTTTTTAACTTTAAAATTTTTATTTATTTATTTATTTAGTTGGAGCATCTGGGATCTAGCTCCCTGACCAGGGATGAAACCTGGACTCCCTGCACTGGGACCCCAGCGTCCTAATCACTGGACCACCAGAGAAGTCCCTGCCCCTTCTAATTTGAATTCCTTGATTTTTATGGATTTTAGAAACTGATACAGGGCAGAAAGAGCTGCTTTCTAAAAAGAATTATAGTATAGATCCTTGCAGAAAGTATAGCTATTTAGTCAAAGCAGCTTATTTCAAGGAATTTTAAAAAATGGCTCTTCTATTATTTAAAATTTTTAAAAAAAACTTGTGTCCCCAGCTTTCAGTTGTACATTATGCTTCAAGACCATAAAGTTCAATGGACCATATTACATAAGGAGCTCAGTGTTACTTGGTTAATTTTTATAAATGATTTCAAAGTTAGCTTATTATTATTATTTTTAATCTTTTGGTCATGTCCTGTGTCATGTGGGATCTCAGTTCCCCAACTAGGACCAGGGATAAAACCTGTACCCCCTGCAGTGGAGCACAGAATCTTAACCACTGGAGGGACCCTTTATTATCATTAATAGGGTGGTAATTCTTTGCCACCTCCAGAGATGTGCTTGCCCCCTTAAATTTGGAGAATTGTTCAATTGTGAAACTGGGTTTTGTGCTAATACAATGTTCAATTTTTTCTCTTGTACCCAGAGAATAATTGAGAAAACATTAGAATGAAATACATTATTGATAAAGGTAAATTATTTCCTAAAGTAGTAAGTCTTGATGTTTTAAAATTAGGTGAAATATTTTCAGGGCTTACAGAAGGAATTTAAAATTTTAAATATTCTTTGATTATAAGTCACTATAATTTGTAGCTTTGTAACAGTTAACATAGATACAAGTCTTTAGAGAAGATATTTTGATTTTAGAGAGCTCTTCAAAAAAAATAAACCTACTGGTTGAATACATATTATAATTTTGTGAGAAATATAAGTTAGTATGGCATTCCCTTCCCTCCCTTCAGGAACTTAAAATCTTTGTAGGCAAGGTCTCCACTCATCAGGCAAGTTGTTATCATTTTACAGATGAAGAAATTTGGATTAGGGAGATTAAGCTACTTGAACAGGGTTTTAGATGGTAGGAATCCAATTTTTTTTTTTCCAATTGAAACATTTATTTATTAGGCAGTAAAGAGTTGCGCCCTCACGGTAGTTTGAATTACTTTTTAGGCCTTCCGGGTTTCATTTGGCCAGTCATTTTGATTTGCCTGCTTCTGAGTCTGTTTTTAGTATAGCTTAGAAACTTCCCACGTGTGCCTGCTCATCTCTTAGCCAAGATGGATTCTAGTGCAGAGGCTTATGGGTAGTTGACATCACTTACTGTGAGGTGATGCCTCCTCCCTTTTTGACCTCTAAGGAGCCCTTCATGTGTAGACCGCAAGGTCTCTTTGACTTCAAGAATGAGGAGTAAGTGGTCTTTTATCTCTTATCTGGGCAGGGCCCAGACTTTTTCATTGTCCTGCTTTTATGGAGTTTCTGGTATTTATGGAGTTTCTGTCCACAGGGGAGAAACTGTTGTGTCCGACTCTGACCCCATGAACCACAGCACGCCAGGCCTCCCTGTCCATCACCAACTCCCGGAGTCCACCCAAACCCGTGTCCATTGAGTCTGTGATGCCATCCAACCATCTTATCCTTTGTTGTTCCCTGCTCCTCCTGCCCTCAGTCTTTCCCAGCATCAGGGTCTTTTTTCAAATGAGTCAGCTCTTCGCATCAGGTGGCCAAAGTACTGGAGTTGCAGCTTCAGCATCAGTCCTTCCAATGAACACCCAGGACTGATCTCCTTTAGGATGGACTGGTTGGATTTCCTTGCAGTCCAAGGAACTCTCAAGAGTCTTCTCCAACACCACAGTTCAAAAGCATCAGTTCTTCGGTACTCAGCTTTCTTTATAGTCCAACTCCCATATCCATACAAGACCACTGGAAAAACCATAGCCTTGACTAAATGGACCTTTGTTGACAGAGTAATGTCTGCTTCAAAGCCCCCCTGAGAGATATGAACCCCAAGAAATCTTTATTGGGAGGATGAAGGGCAAAGGTCTGTCTTCTCTAGCTTGTTTAGACTGACATGGAGCTCATACACTCTACCTAGTTGGTGTCACAGAGCTCTTGTTCTGTCTCACCAAGGAACCCGGGGTGACTTCTGCAGTTATTTTGGCAGTATCTGTTCCGAAGAGTGGCTGGTATCTTTTCATCACCGTTATCTTGATGCAAAACTGTTATAATTTGAAAGAGACAAATTTAATAAACTAGATTGGAAAAGTCAGGGGCCAAATATCAATAAAAGAATATTTTGTAACCAGAGGCCCAAGCAAGAGTAAGAACCAGGTTATGTTTGGTAGCAGTTTTGATCCTGGTCTAGATAGAGTCAGAGCTTGGGTTACCCTGTCCGAAGAAATGGAGCTATTTGGCATGGTCATACACATTTTCTTTGTCCTGTTAGCCCAGTATCATTGATGTAGGTATCACAGACTCAGAAGTAGTTGGACAAGTGACAATGTGAATGTTAATAGACAAAATTGGTCACATTTCTTTTCAGGAGAGTAAGTCAGAAACCCAGTCTGGCCCTGGTGCTTTGGGGATACTTGTAGCCAGGTAGCCATTTGTCTCATTTTATCTAGGTAGGTTTTAACTCTTGATGTGGTATTAACATATGGGTAACAAGTGCTATTGGTCCCTGCACATGTGGGTAACAAGTGCTATGGGTCCCTGCACATGTGTTTTCTCATCTTGTTAACATATGATTTAAAGCAAATTCATTGTCTAAAAACATAATTATAACAGGAGGCCTTTAAAAAGCAAGGTTGTGGTCACCAGCTGCTAACAGACATTCTTTTTAGACTTGTTGGTGGCATCCCAAGTTTGACACAGTTCAGAAAACTTAAGTTCTTAGTAATACAAGGACTTGTTGAAACCACATCCATAGTAGGAGCCCAATTCTTAGGACTACAAGAAAGGGTAATTCTTTTCTGCCACCCTATTCTAGTTCTTATTGAAGATTTCCTAACTGCATTTTGAAAGAACAATTTGGGTAGAGAGAATAGGTAGAATTCATACTGTTTTCTATCTGTGTGATTTTACGTCAATTTACATCAAGCTTTTACATCAATTTCCTCTTTGACTGGCACCTGTATAGTGAACCAATCTTCAAGGTTAACAATTGCCTGTAGCTAGCTATACTCCTCCAGTCAATTTCTCATCAACACTTCATCACATATAAAACAAATCTTCACCTTTAATTTCTGTTTGTTCCTTTTGTTTTAACTTTGTTTTCTCTGATTTCTAAAGTATTTACCCTCTATTTTTCTTCCTGGCNCCCCCCCCCCGCCTTTTTTAACTTTAAAATTTCTGTTTATTTATTTATTTAGTTGGAGCATCTGGGATCTAGCTCCCTGACCAGGGATGAAACCTGGACTCCCTGCACTGGGACCCCAGCGTCCTAATCACTGGACCACCAGAGAAGTCCCTGCCCCTTCTAATTTGAATTCCTTGATTTTTATGGATTTTAGAAACTGATACAGGGCAGAAAGAGCTGCTTTCTAAAAAGAATTATAGTATAGATCCTTGCAGAAAGTATAGCTAT
Organism: Neotragus pygmaeus; assembly: GCA_006410875.1. Taxonomy (NCBI): domain Eukaryota; kingdom Metazoa; phylum Chordata; class Mammalia; order Artiodactyla; family Bovidae; genus Neotragus; species Neotragus pygmaeus. The sequence goes on along the minus strand of SJYV01009358.1, from coordinate 621,114 downwards.
TTAGTCAAAGCAGCTTATTTCAAGGAATTTTAAAAAATGGCTCTTCTATTATTTAAAATTTTTAAAAAAAACTTGTGTCCCCAGCTTTCAGTTGTACATTATGCTTCAAGACCATAAAGTTCAATGGACCATATTACATAAGGAGCTCAGTGTTACTTGGTTAATTTTTATAAATGATTTCAAAGTTAGCTTATTATTATTATTTTTAATCTTTTGGTCATGTCCTGTGTCATGTGGGATCTCAGTTCCCCAACTAGGACCAGGGATAAAACCTGTACCCCCTGCAGTGGAGCACAGAATCTTAACCACTGGAGGGACCCTTTATTATCATTAATAGGGTGGTAATTCTTTGCCACCTCCAGAGATGTGCTTGCCCCCTTAAATTTGGAGAATTGTTCAATTGTGAAACTGGGTTTTGTGCTAATACAATGTTCAATTTTTTCTCTTGTACCCAGAGAATAATTGAGAAAACATTAGAATGAAATACATTATTGATAAAGGTAAATTATTTCCTAAAGTAGTAAGTCTTGATGTTTTAAAATTAGGTGAAATATTTTCAGGGCTTACAGAAGGAATTTAAAATTTTAAATATTCTTTGATTATAAGTCACTATAATTTGTAGCTTTGTAACAGTTAACATAGATACAAGTCTTTAGAGAAGATATTTTGATTTTAGAGAGCTCTTCAAAAAAAATAAACCTACTGGTTGAATACATATTATAATTTTGTGAGAAATATAAGTTAGTATGGCATTCCCTTCCCTCCCTTCAGGAACTTAAAATCTTTGTAGGCAAGGTCTCCACTCATCAGGCAAGTTGTTATCATTTTACAGATGAAGAAATTTGGATTAGGGAGATTAAGCTACTTGAACAGGGTTTTAGATGGTAGGAATCCAATTTTTTTTTTTCCAATTGAAACATTTATTTATTAGGCAGTAAAGAGTTGCGCCCTCACGGTAGTTTGAATTACTTTTTAGGCCTTCCGGGTTTCATTTGGCCAGTCATTTTGATTTGCCTGCTTCTGAGTCTGTTTTTAGTATAGCTTAGAAACTTCCCACGTGTGCCTGCTCATCTCTTAGCCAAGATGGATTCTAGTGCAGAGGCTTATGGGTAGTTGACATCACTTACTGTGAGGTGATGCCTCCTCCCTTTTTGACCTCTAAGGAGCCCTTCATGTGTAGACCGCAAGGTCTCTTTGACTTCAAGAATGAGGAGTAAGTGGTCTTTTATCTCTTATCTGGGCAGGGCCCAGACTTTTTCATTGTCCTGCTTTTATGGAGTTTCTGGTATTTATGGAGTTTCTGTCCACAGGGGAGAAACTGTTGTGTCCGACTCTGACCCCATGAACCACAGCACGCCAGGCCTCCCTGTCCATCACCAACTCCCGGAGTCCACCCAAACCCGTGTCCATTGAGTCTGTGATGCCATCCAACCATCTTATCCTTTGTTGTTCCCTGCTCCTCCTGCCCTCAGTCTTTCCCAGCATCAGGGTCTTTTTTCAAATGAGTCAGCTCTTCGCATCAGGTGGCCAAAGTACTGGAGTTGCAGCTTCAGCATCAGTCCTTCCAATGAACACCCAGGACTGATCTCCTTTAGGATGGACTGGTTGGATTTCCTTGCAGTCCAAGGAACTCTCAAGAGTCTTCTCCAACACCACAGTTCAAAAGCATCAGTTCTTCGGTACTCAGCTTTCTTTATAGTCCAACTCCCATATCCATACATGACCACTGGAAAAACCATAGCCTTGACTAAATGGACCTTTGTTGACAGAGTAATGTCTGCTTCAAAGCCCCCCTGAGAGATATGAACCCCAAGAAATCTTTATTGGGAGGATGAAGGGCAAAGGTCTGTCTTCTCTAGCTTGTTTAGACTGACATGGAGCTCATACACTCTACCTAGTTGGTGTCACAGAGCTCTTGTTCTGTCTCACCAAGGAACCCGGGGTGACTTCTGCAGTTATTTTGGCAGTATCTGTTCCGAAGAGTGGCTGGTATCTTTTCATCACCGTTATCTTGATGCAAAACTGTTATAATTTGAAAGAGACAAATTTAATAAACTAGATTGGAAAAGTCAGGGGCCAAATATCAATAAAAGAATATTTTGTAACCAGAGGCCCAAGCAAGAGTAAGAACCAGGTTATGTTTGGTAGCAGTTTTGATCCTGGTCTAGATAGAGTCAGAGCTTGGGTTACCCTGTCCGAAGAAATGGAGCTATTTGGCATGGTCATACACATTTTCTTTGTCCTGTTAGCCCAGTATCATTGATGTAGGTATCACAGACTCAGAAGTAGTTGGACAAGTGACAATGTGAATGTTAATAGACAAAATTGGTCACATTTCTTTTCAGGAGAGTAAGTCAGAAACCCAGTCTGGCCCTGGTGCTTTGGGGATACTTGTAGCCAGGTAGCCATTTGTCTCATTTTATCTAGGTAGGTTTTAACTCTTGATGTGGTATTAACATATGGGTAACAAGTGCTATTGGTCCCTGCACATGTGGGTAACAAGTGCTATGGGTCCCTGCACATGTGTTTTCTCATCTTGTTAACATATGATTTAAAGCAAATTCATTGTCTAAAAACATAATTATAACAGGAGGCCTTTAAAAAGCAAGGTTGTGGTCACCAGCTGCTAACAGACATTCTTTTTAGACTTGTTGGTGGCATCCCAAGTTTGACACAGTTCAGAAAACTTAAGTTCTTAGTAATACAAGGACTTGTTGAAACCACATCCATAGTAGGAGCCCAATTCTTAGGACTACAAGAAAGGGTAATTCTTTTCTGCCACCCTATTCTAGTTCTTATTGAAGATTTCCTAACTGCATTTTGAAAGAACAATTTGGGTAGAGAGAATAGGTAGAATTCATACTGTTTTCTATCTGTGTGATTTTACGTCAATTTACATCAAGCTTTTACATCAATTTCCTCTTTGACTGGCACCTGTATAGTGAACCAATCTTCAAGGTTAACAATTGCCTGTAGCTAGCTATACTCCTCCAGTCAATTTCTCATCAACACTTCATCACATATAAAACAAATCTTCACCTTTAATTTCTGTTTGTTCCTTTTGTTTTAACTTTGTTTTCTCTGATTTCTAAAGTATTTACCCTCTATTTTTCTTCCTGGCTGCCCAAGCCAGAAACCTAGAAGTTATCACCACGTCTAATCAACTCAGGGTCCTAAATATGTTTTTGATTGCTCAGTTTTTTTATCCCTAAAGAAAGGCACGTAAGACTGTCTATAATGGACCAAGGTGATTTTAGTGCTTTTATATCTACTCTTACTTCTGCCTCAAATGCCCATTGAACCCAGGCTGACACATGCTCATCTTAAGTCTTCATTTATACATATCTTTTGGGAAATCTCTCTATCCCTCCTATTGACTCTACATTCCTATGAGTCACTTGTTATATCTTTACCATAGATTTTTAATCATGATTTTTTTTAGCACTTGCTTAAATTCATTCCCTTCTACTAAGCAGTTCATTCCCCTGTACTAAACTGTGACCCACTGATGGTAGACTATGTACTAGATAATAAATCTTGTTCAGTCAATACAGTTGTTAAATGAGCTGTATTTTCACTCAAGTATTATCGATGAATATTGAGAACAGAATTTTTGGAATTATCTAGAGTAACAGTGGAAACTGTCAGTTGCTTAGTTGTGTCTAACTCTGCAATCCCACGACTGTAGCCCTCCCTAGGCTCCTCTGTCCATGGGATTTCTTAGGCAGGAATACTAGAGTGTGTAGCCATTCCCTTCTCCAGGGGATCTTCCCAACCTAGAGATTGAACCCGGGTCTCCTGCATTGCGGGCAGATTCTTTACCATCCGAGCCACCAGGGAAGCCCTTAAGCTGTGTGTATTTTTGTTTTTGCGGTACCTTGTGACCTGTAGATGCACTGAGGAGGCAGAATAGTGTGGAAATAGCTTGGCCTTCACTGGTGGCTCAGAGGTTAAAGCGTCTGCCTGCGGTGTGGGAGACCTGGGTTAACACTAGGCATTGGGCAAGAAATTTAGGGGAAACACGAGGGCAGGGGACAGGTTTGAGGATTATGAGCACATAGGTTAAAGTGCCAGGAAGAGATCGAAGCTATCCAAGGAGAGTATGAGTTAGGAAAGGAAGACTCGGTGGGACACTGAGAGAAGCCCACATTTGAATGCCAGGGGAAGGGAAGATGCCTTTGGAAGAAATGGTAGGAGAGAGAGCCTGTGTGTAAATGCTTCAGTGGTTCCCTGTCCTTTCAGTATTCCTTGGAGATGTGAACGTGGTGGTAACGATTCAACAGCAGGGACGTCAAGTAACGTTATCCCCAAGTGATACTTGGCAATTTGGATGTCATTGGTAACCTTGGTATGTATGGTTTCCTTGGAGGAGAGTGCTCAGAAATCAGTGACAGAGATACTGCAAGACCAAACATGAGCTCTGGGATAAAAGGTGTCTTTTTGTTACTGAAGAAATGGTAGTAATAAAAACTACTATTTGTGGAATATACATTTGGTGGCAGATACCATGCTGAGCAGCTTCATTTATCATCATAGTAACTGTGAGGTGGGTGGCATTGTCTCTATTTTCAGGTGAAGAAATGAAGGCTTGGAGAGATTATTGTACTTTGTAGTTACATAATTGGTAACAGCTGGCATTGCTATATTTGAATTCAAACATGTAGGATTCAAAGAAGTACTAGCTCTTAGTCACTTCCATATTTATGTTCATAGTACTCTGTATGTGCCTCTCGTTACATGCAGTATAGTATATTTTATTTAGATTTAATATTCTTTTTTCCGATTAAGTGTTTGAATTATGTATCATAACAAATTAGGGAATTCTTTTCTCTTGTACCTTAATTATTGCATGTAGGATTTGAGTGATTGATGTAGTGGTTCTTTTCAAGTATTAGGAAGACACTGAAAACAAAAAATTTTAGAGCCTCAAAGGAATTAAGTACTTGTGACTATTTTGCCACCTATCATGTTTTACAGTTTAACATTTTAAACTACTTGAGGCTTTGGTACTTTGTCTTCACGTCTACTAACTGCTGAACACTGTGTTAGCTGGTTTACATGTAGTCTAGTGGAAACAGACTGGAGCGAGTTCTCTAGCTCTGTGCTGTTATTTCCAAATGGGGAAATCATAATAGTTAGGGACCAATTAGGTTTAGAATTTCTGACTTAGTGTGATTTGAAATGGGAGTGGAAAATATGGATTTGGAATGTTTATGTCTGCTGCACGGAAGTTTTTCCTGTACATACATGTAAACTCACATATGTCCCTCTAAATAGTCATATAACTGTTTTTCCTCTGTCCTTCATATAAATACAGAAGTCTCTTGGTATCAGTCAGGTATTGGTTCTAGGACCCCAGTGGTATACCAGAATCTACAGATGCTTAGGTCCTGTATGTAAAATGACTTAATATTTGCATACAAGTATGCTTTGAATCGTCTTTAAATTACTTCCAGTATCTAAATACAATGCCAATACTATGTAAATATGGTTAAACCTTGAACAAATGGATTTGAAGTGCATAGGTTGACTTATACTTGGATTTTTGTTAATAAATGTGTACTGCAGTACTACCAAGATCTGCCTTTGGTTGAAATTGCAGATATGGAACTGTGAATAGGAGGAACCTAGCATAGGNGTTAAACCTTGAACAAATGGATTTGAAGTGCATAGGTTGACTTATACTTGGATTTTTGTTAATAAATGTGTACTGCAGTACTACCAAGATCTGCCTTTGGTTGAAATTGCAGATATGGAACTGTGAATAGGAGGAACCTAGCATAGGGTGGCACCCCACTCCAGTACTCTTGCCTGGAAAATCCCATGGGCAGAGGAGCCTGGTAGACTGCAGTCCATGGGGTCACTTAAGAGTCAGACACGACTGAGTGACTTCATTTTCACTTTTCACTTTCATGCATTGGAGAAGGCAATGGCAACCCACTCCAGTGTTCTTACTTGGAGAATCCCAGGGACAGGGGAGCCTGGTGGGCTGCCATCTATGGGGTCGCACAGAGTTAGACACAACTGAAGCGACTTAGCAGCAGCAGCATAGGGAAAGCTGGCTATGAGAGGGTCATTGTGTTGTTCAAGGGTCAACTGTAGTTGAAAATGCTATGTAAATATAGTTGGTCAGCATGAGGCAAAATTAAGCTTTTGTTTTTGGAACTTTGTGGGATTTTTAAATACTTTCAATCCAAGCTTGGTTCAATTAACAGATGTGAAACTTGCAGATATGAAGGGCTGACTACATATTTAAAATAAGTTAAAATGAAAAAAGTATTTTGGGAACTTAATTTGATACCTTGGAAAAGGTAATTTATGTAGAATTTATCCTATAAAAGCTTTAAAATCTAGGCACTATAGATGGATTGACTACTCATTTAAAATCTAGAAGACAAAAATACTGAAAGGAGAAGATAATTAGGAGATGATAAATAAAAGGTGATGGAGAAATGCTTAATGTGAAGTAGTCTATTCTAAATATAAAATTTCTAGTATATTGGTACTTAGTTTTGTAACAGTGAAGAAACTGAAGATAAGTAGTTTATCAAGTGGCTGCTGTTGCTGCTAGGTCCCTTCAGTCATGTCCGACTCTGTGTGACCCCATAGACGGTAGCCCACCAGGCTCCCCCGTCCCTGGGATTCTCCAGGCAAGAACACTGGAGTAGGTTGCCATTTCCTTCTCCATCAAGTGGTTGACAAATAATATTTTGTTTCTCCAGATCTGAAAGGACAAAGCAAGAAACATTAGCATATTCGAAAAAGACTAGAGGCTCATGTGTGATGGTTGAGTTTTCTTGACTTGCCTGTGGCCTCTCTAATCATCACATTAGCCTTTATGTGTGTTTTTAAGATGTATGTTTATTTTAAAATGTGTACATGCACTTGTTAAAGGATTCAAAAGAGGTTTGTAGTGAAAAGTAAGTCTGCCTTGCATTTCTATCTCCAGCCATGTGCTCTTCCCTGAAGCAACCACTATTAACCATTTTCTTGTATGTTCTTCTAAACATCTTTCATGCGTATTTAAGCATAAACATGTGCTTACATATACATTTTCTCATAAGTGGCATCACACATGCATCTAGTCTTAGAAACATTTTACAATTTATCTTGCATGCTATTTCATATTAGAAAATATGTAGCTGCCTTTTTTTTTTGATACATGAGCAATCTTTTGCATGGACATACCATAACTATCTTAACTATGAAGATTTTTTTCATGCATTGATGCAGTGACTTTTCTTGTTCTTATGCTGTTTCACACATAGATATATTTTTACAGGATAAACTCTTAGGAGTAAAATTGCTTGAGTCAGAAGGAATGTGCATTTTACATTTTGGCAAATATTACTGAATTGCTGCCTATAATAACTGTACTGGTGTACACTCACTAAGTACTATTTCTCCACACCCTTGTCTATACATAGTGATATCAACCTTTTTGATCTTTGTCTTTCTGATAAAATTAGTGTCTCATTGTAGTTTTAATTAACATTTCTTTTATTTTGAATGAGATGAGTTTCTTTTAAAAAATCCATTTAAATCCACCCCAGCCCTCTTTGTGTGTGAGAAAGTTGGTCATATTCTTTGACTTTTATTCTGTTGGTCTCTTACTATTTTGTGATGATATATATTAAAGGAAAAATTTTCTCCTTTTTTGTCTTTAAAGTTTTTTATGTATATTTTAAACTGATCGAATTTATTGAAGCCTTATAACTTTTGGATTTTAAGTCACATTTAGAGAGACTTTTTGTGCTTTGAGATTATAAAAAAGAGTCTCTTTGTTTTTCATCTAGTATTTTTATGGTGTTATATCTTATGTTTGACCCATCTGGAATGTATATTGGTGTAAGGTATGAAATAAGTGTTTATAGACTTTTTCTCCCTAGACAGCTATCCAGTTGTTATGATACTTGTTGTTTGGCATATTTTTTAAAATATTTATTTAGAACCAGCACTGGGTTCTAGTTAGGGCACGGAGGATCTTTTTGCTGTGGCATGCAGGGTCTTTAGTTACAAGATCAAGTTTCTTGACCAGAGGTTGAACCTCGGCCCCCTGAATTGGGAGCATGGAGTCTTAGCCACTAGGCCACCAGATGTTTAATTAACATCTCCCTCTGTGGTGAAGAACCTTCCAGGCAGATAAAACAATGTTAGCACGGTGCCTGGCACTTAGTAAATACTGAGTAATAAGAGTGTTGGTTATTGCGGTGGTGGAGGTGCTGGTGATTATTAAACATTTTTTAAATTGGCTGCTCGGGGTCTTCATGGTGCACAAGGGCTTTCTCTAGTCGCGGCAGGCGGGGACTGCTCTTCAGGGCCCGTGGGCTTCAGTAGCTGTGGCTCCTGGACTCAGCTGTGCTGGGGGGCTTCAGAGTGCAGGCCCCGGAGTGCTGGCACACTGGCTTAGTTGCTTTGAGGCTTGTGGGATCTTCCTGGAGCAGGAGTTAAACCCATGTCCTCTGCGTGGGCAGGCAGGTTCTTAACCACTGGACCACCGAGGAAGCCTGATCATTCAGTTTTAAGGGGTAAAGTTTTCAAGTAGGATTCCTATAAAAACAGTAGATTTAAGTGTGTTTATAGCTTGTGGAGGTATAACTGGTTAGAGTGTAGAAATACAGGAGAGAAGTAATGAAGGTTCTGGAAGAAAAGAGGTGGATTCCAGAGTAACACACAGAAGTTAACCTTAAACATGAGACTGGAAAAACGCTGAGAGGATGACTGATATAGATACAGAATACCATGGATGTGAAAATGATGTCGATGCAAATAACCAGTGACCCATAGTAAGAATAAATGAAGGTTTTATTCCAACTCAACTGCAAACTGTAGCCCAGGAAATAACATCTCAGTAACTTGGGAGGAGTCAGTATAAACATGATTATTATTATTTTTTTTGCTGGGAAATACATACAGTCAAGCGTACATGTTGGTAAAAGTACTGCTAATCACAAATGACCGATATCTCAAGTAAATGGTTGTAGTGTTTTTCTCTGTGTGGGGAGGTGCGAGAATCTGGTCATCTTACCTGTCGTGGAGCCTGTAGATTCCCAGTGTAGAATGCTTCATCCTGTTTTTCCCATCCTAAATTTTTCTCAGGACGTACTGTCAGTGTGTTACTGCAGTGGGTTGTGACTCAAGCTTTGTGTTACTGGATGGTGAGCCACACTCTTCTTTAATGGTAAAAGCAGATGTACAGTGTGTTTGACGGGCCATAAGACAGGCTGTTTTTAGTTAGCATAAATTTAAAGCCAAATCATGTATAAGCAAGAATGACCTCTCCATATCTCAGTGTGTGAAAATGTCTTCTATTAGTGAAAAGTTTTTTTTAGAACCTGGTTAATTTTTTTTTTGTCAACCATAACAGAGGAGATAATGCAAAACTGTGGCCATCTAAAAAACAATATCAAGATGACCTCAGAATTCATTTCTTTGAAAGTTACATATGAAGTAGGGACAGGTGACTGCAGTTCCAGGGCTTGAAATCTAAAACGCAGGAATAGCACAAAGTAATACCTCTCTCTTCCTTTCTGTCCTTCTTCCCTTCCCTCATCTCTCTCACTCACACACTCTCTCTCTCCTGTCAGATGACAAAATTTAAAAATATTGGTAACAACTTTGACGTTCTTTATTCAAGGGAAAACAACCCATGGATTGCTGGGAGTTTAATTCTCACTAGCAGTGAGGCAGGTTTCCAGGGGATTTTGGGCAAGAGAGAGGGAATTTTGCAGAATGTTGGAAGAGGCAGCTGTGAAACAGGGTGTGCTTGACTAGGAGGTTGGGGATTTCCTACTGAGGCGTGCAGGTCCTATTTTGTACTGGGAGGTGAGCGCACCAAAGCAGAGTTGGAGGATTGATTGGTGTTAGGTTCCTGGACGGTGTATCTGTAACTGTGGACTGGCGTAGGCTTGGGTTTGTGATACATGCAGGGCCTGATTAAATGAATTAATTTCATCACTCCCCATATACATACCTACCCATAATGCCTGGATCCTGTGGTAAAGTTTGAGTGAAGTCAAAGAGTTTAGACATACCTCGGATGTGAGAGACCCTTCCAGTCATCTGTATGGTGACATTGTAGAATCCAGGCAAACAAGCTGGAAGGTGGCTGCCAGGTAGATCCACTTCCCTTTCCTCCTCAACTTTCTCCGTGGGGGTGGATGGAGCCACTTTTCAGGCAGGCTTATAGTCAAGCAGAAGTCACCTCCTTCATCAAAACTGGGAGAGGAGGCTGAACTTTTGTTGGTGAAGCTCTTACTTTGCCACAAATTCCATAGGAGAGTATCACAGAGGAGGAGGAGCAGCTAAAGTCAGAGCCTGTCATTGCTTGCTTTTGAAAGTAGGAATCAGAGGCTCTTAAATAGGTGGATAATTGTACTGTAAAATACTTGAGAAGAGTAAGAGAGATTCTGTATTTTTTACTTTGTTTCTCCTTCTCTTACAGGTCACCCTTGCAATTATGGATATCTAAAAGGATCAGACAGTGTGGAGGGGGAGTTCCCCTCCTCACTCCCCCTTGGTGCTTGACTCCAGGAATAATTTATAAACTGTGGAAAGTTTTCTTTTTTAAAGAAAGAACTTGTATTTGATATCAACTTTATAGAGTTATTTATAATTTTTTGATTTAAATGCCAAAATACATTGTACAAATCTATATAGTTTTATACTGTTGCCAGGAGGATTTAAATTATAACCCTAAGCAGGCCATTTATTCTCTATCAGTCTTTCTGAATAGCAGCTTTGTGGCCTAGCTTTTTCATTTTTTTAAATTATCTGACTATTCTAAAGAAGGAAGCTGCATAAAAACAATTAGGATGAATTCTTCCATCCCTGACTGCACATCAAAGTGTCGCTCCCTGACGCATGCTTTGGATGTCCTTTCTGTGGTAACGAAGGGGAGTGAAAACCAGATTAAGGCCTTTCTCTCCAGTCATTGTTACAATGCTGCAACCATCAAGGATGCCTTTGGCCGGAATGCCCTCCACCTTGTTGCCTCCTGTGGAAAAAAAGGAGTGTTAGATTGGCTTATTGAGAAAGGAGTGGATCCCTTGGTGAAAGACAAGGAGTCAGGATGGACAGCTTTGCATAGAAGCATTTTTTATGGACATATAGATTGTGTTTGGTCTCTACTGAAGGTAAGTGTCATCTGTTTTTTTAAAACTTTTTGGTCTGGCATGTGTTTTTCTTAATCTCCATGAAGAGATTGGCGTTCTTATCAATTGATAAGAACTTGATATCCTTTACTGTTGTAACCATTTTTAGATTGTAAACTATTGGCCAATTGTATTTAATATGCCTCCACTGACTTTCTCCACCCTGTGTTATTTTAAAGTGAATCCCAGACATTTTGTCACTTATACAGTACTATATATCTTTCAGTATTTTTAAGAAGTATGGTTTCCTTTTCTATAACTATTATTAGCTACTTTAAAAGGGTGCTAGTTATTGAAATCATTTAAGGACTCTGATTTGAATAGTGTATTCATTTCTTGTTTGGCTAGGGATTAAGTTTTTATTGTTGTTCTTTCTCAGTCACCGAGTCATGTCCAACTCTTTGTGACCCTGTGGACTGCAGCACACCAGGCTTCTCTGTCCTTCAGTATCCCCCAGAGTTTGCTCAAATTCATGTCCATTGAGTCAGTGATGCTGTCTAACCATCTTGTTCCCTGCAGCCTCCTCCTCCTGCCCTGTCTTTCCCAGCCTCAGGGTCTTTTCCAGTGAGCTGGCTCTTCACATCAGGTGGCCAAAGTATTGGGGCTTCAGCATCAGGCCTTCCATTGGATAGTCAGGGTTGATTTCCTTTAGGATTGACTGGTTTGACCTCCTTCCTGTCCATAAACAGTATGAAAAGGCAAAGTTTTTATAGTTGTTTAAAAAATTAATTATCAGAATCAGTTTTGCATATGTGCTAGGGCGCTTCAGTCATGTCCGACTCTGCAACCCTGTGGGCTATAGCGTACCAGGCTCCTTTGTCCATGGGATTCTCCAGGCACAAATACTGGAGTGGGTTGCCATTTCCTTCTCCAGGAAATCTTCCCAACCCAGGGACTGAACCCATGTCTCTGGCATGTCCTGCATTGCCAAGTAGGTTCTTTACCACTAGCATCACCTGGGAAGCCCAAAAAGTGTTAGTCGCTCACTAGTGTCTGACTCTTTGCAATTCCTTGTAATGTAGCCCGCCAGGCTCCTCTGTCTGTGAGATTTCCCGGAATCAGTTTATTTTAAATTTCCCATGAAGTAGATTAAATCTAGGCTTGTTGTACTGGTTAGACAAATAATGTCTTTGAGATATATGCCAGTATCGTTTCATTAATAAATGCAAGTTAAAAACTGTCAGAAATCATGAGTTTTAAATTGCACAGTTTGTTTTTGTACAGGCATTCAGTCGTGTTAGTGGAGGACCAGAAAAGAACAAAGCAGAACAAAGTTCCTGTCCTTGAGGAACTTGTGGTCACATTGTAAGACATTAAGGAGCTTATATTCTGTTTTTGACTTCAAAACAATTGTTTGCATAGTGGTCTTTCAGTTCAGTTCAGTCGCGCAGTTGTGTCCGACTTTGCGACCCCATGAATCGCAGCACGCCAGGCTTCCCTGTCCATCACCAACTTCCGGAGTTCACTCAGACTTGCATCCATTGAGTTAGTGATACCATCCAGCCATCTTATCCTCTGTTGTCCCCTCTCCTCCTGCCTCCAATCCCTCCCAGCATCAGAGTCTTTTCCAATGAGTCAACTCTTTGCATGAGGTGGCCAGAGTACTGGAGTTTCAGCTTTAGCATCATTCCCTCCAAAGAAATCCCAGGGCTGATCTTCAGAATGAACTGGTTGGATCTCCTTGCAGTCCAAGCGACTCTCAAGAGTCTCCAACACCACAGTTCAAAAGCATCAATTCTTTGGCACTCAGCTTTCTTCATAGTCCAACTCTCACATCCATACATGACCACTGGAAAAACCATAGCCTTGACTAGACAGACCTTTGTTGGCAGAGTAATGACTCTGCTTTTCAATATGCTGTCTAGGTTGGTCATAACTTTCCTTCCAAGGAGTAAGCGTCTTTTAATTTCATGGCTGTAGTCACCATCTGCAGTGATTTTGGAGCCCCCCAAAATAAAGTCTGACACTGTT